>OX456984.1:113360398-113943155 GCA_949752695.1 Melanostoma scalare | reverse complement strand
GATGATGATGATGATGATGATGATGATGATGATGATGATGATGATGATGATGATGATGATGATGATGATGATGATGATGATGATGATGATGATGATGATGATGATGATGATGATGATGATGATGATGATGATGATGATGATGATGATGATGATGATGATGATGATGATGATGATGATGATGATGATGATGATGATGATGATGATGATGATGATGATGATGATGATGATGATGATGATGATGATGATGATGATGATGATGATGATGATGATGATGATGATGATGATGATGATGATGATGATGATGATGATGATGATGATGATGATGATGATGATGATGATGATGATGATGATGATGATGATGATGATGATGATGATGATGATGATGATGATGATGATGATGATGATGATGATGATGATGATGATGATGATGATGATGATGATGATGATGATGATGATGATGATGATGATGATGATGATGATGATGATGATGATGATGATGATGATGATGATGATGATGATGATGATGATGATGATGATGATGATGATGATGATGATGATGATGATGATGATGATGATGATGATGATGATGATGATGATGATGATGATGATGATGATGATGATGATGATGATGATGATGATGATGATGATGATGATGATGATGATGATGATGATGATGATGATGATGATGATGATGATGATGATGATGATGATGATGATGATGATGATGATGATGATGATGATGATGATGATGATGATGATGATGATGATGATGATGATGATGATGATGATGATGATGATGATGATGATGATGATGATGATGATGATGATGATGATGATGATGATGATGATGATGATGATGATGATGATGATGATGATGATGATGATGATGATGATGATGATGATGATGATGATGATGATGATGATGCTGATGATGATGATGATGATGATGATGATGATGATGATGATGATGATGATGATGATGATGATGATGATGATGATGATGATGATGATGATGATGATGATGATGATGATGATGATGATGATGATGATGATGATGATGATGATGATGATGATGATGATGATGATGATGATGATGATGATGATGATGATGATGATGATGATGATGATGATGATGATGATGATGATGATGATGATGATGATGATGATGATGATGATGATGATGATGATGATGATGATGATGATGATGATGATGATGATGATGATGATGATGATGATGATGATGATGATGATGATGATGATGATGATGATGATGATGATGATGATGATGCTGATGATGATGATGATGATGATGATGATGATGATGATGATGATGATGATGATGATGATGATGATGATGATGATGATGATGATGATGATGATGATGATGATGATGATGATGATGATGATGATGATGATGATGATGATGATGATGATGATGATGATGATGATGATGATGATGATGATGATGATGATGATGATGATGATGATGATGATGATGATGATGATGATGATGATGATGATGATGATGATGATGATGATGATGATGATGATGATGATGATGATGATGATGATGATGATGATGATGATGATGATGATGATGATGATGATGATGATGATGATGATGATGATGATGATGATGATGATGATGATGATGATGATGATGATGATGATGATGATGATGATGATGATGATGATGATGATGATGATGATGATGATGATGATGATGATGATGATGATGATGATGATGATGATGATGATGATGATGATGATGATGATGATGATGATGATGATGATGATGATGATGATGATGATGATGATGATGATGATGATGATGATGATGATGATGATGATGATGATGATGATGATGATGATGATGATGATGATGATGATGATGATGATGATGATGATGATGATGATGATGATGATGATGATGATGATGATGATGATGATGATGATGATGATGATGATGATGATGATGATGATGATGATGATGATGATGATGATGATGATGATGATGATGATGATGATGATGATGATGATGATGATGATGATGATGATGATGATGATGATGATGATGATGATGATGATGATGATGATGATGATGATGATGATGATGATGATGATGATGATGATGATGATGATGATGATGATGATGATGATGATGATGATGATGATGATGATGATGATGATGATGATGATGATGATGATGATGATGATGATGATGATGATGATGATGATGATGATGATGATGATGATGATGATGATGATGATGATGATGATGATGATGATGATGATGATGATGATGATGATGATGATGATGATGATGATGATGATGATGATGATGATGATGATGATGATGATGATGATGATGATGATGATGATGATGATGATGATGATGATGATGATGATGATGATGATGATGATGATGATGATGATGATGATGATGATGATGATGATGATGATGATGATGATGATGATGATGATGATGATGATGATGATGATGATGATGATGATGATGATGATGATGATGATGATGATGATGATGATGATGATGATGATGATGATGATGATGATGATGATGATGATGATGATGATGATGATGATGATGATGATGATGATGATGATGATGATGATGATGATGATGATGATGATGATGATGATGATGATGATGATGATGATGATGATGATGATGATGATGATGATGATGATGATGATGATGATGATGATGATGATGATGATGATGATGATGATGATGATGATGATGATGATGATGATGATGATGATGATGATGATGATGATGATGATGATGATGATGATGATGATGATGATGATGATGATGATGATGATGATGATGATGATGATGATGATGATGATGATGATGATGATGATGATGATGATGATGATGATGATGATGATGATGATGATGATGATGATGATGATGATGATGATGATGATGATGATGATGATGATGATGATGATGATGATGATGATGATGATGATGATGATGATGATGATGATGATGATGATGATGATGATGATGATGATGATGATGATGATGATGATGATGATGATGATGATGATGATGATGATGATGATGATGATGATGATGATGATGATGATGATGATGATGATGATGATGAGATGATGATGATGATGATGATGATGATGATGATGATGATGATGATGATGATGATGATGATGATGATGATGATGATGATGATGATGATGATGATGATGATGATGATGATGATGATGATGATGATGATGATGATGATGATGATGATGATGATGATGATGATGATGATGATGATGATGATGATGATGATGATGATGATGATGATGATGATGATGATGATGATGATGATGATGATGATGATGATGATGATGATGATGATGATGATGATGATGATGATGATGATGATGATGATGATGATGATGATGATGATGATGATGATGATGATGATGATGATGATGATGATGATGATGATGATGATGATGATGATGATGATGATGATGATGATGATGATGATGATGATGATGATGATGATGATGATGATGATGATGATGATGATGATGATGATGATGATGATGATGATGATGATGATGATGATGATGATGATGATGATGATGATGATGATGATGATGATGATGATGATGATGATGATGATGATGATGATGATGATGATGATGATGATGATGATGATGATGATGATGATGATGATGATGATGATGATGATGATGATGATGATGATGATGATGATGATGATGATGATGATGATGATGATGATGATGATGATGATGATGATGATGATGATGATGATGATGATGATGATGATGATGATGATGATGATGATGATGATGATGATGATGATGATGATGATGATGATGATGATGATGATGATGATGATGATGATGATGATGATGATGATGATGATGATGATGATGATGATGATGATGATGATGATGATGATGATGATGATGATGATGATGATGATGATGATGATGATGATGATGATGATGATGATGATGATGATGATGATGATGATGATGATGATGATGATGATGATGATGATGATGATGATGATGATGATGATGATGATGATGATGATGATGATGATGATGATGATGATGATGATGATGATGATGATGATGATGATGATGATGATGATGATGATGATGATGATGATGATGATGATGATGATGATGATGATGATGATGATGATGATGATGATGATGATGATGATGATGATGATGATGATGATGATGATGATGATGATGATGATGATGATGATGATGATGATGATGATGATGATGATGATGATGATGATGATGATGATGATGATGATGATGATGATGATGATGATGATGATGATGATGATGATGATGATGATGATGATGATGATGATGATGATGATGATGATGATGATGATGATGATGATGATGATGATGATGATGATGATGATGATGATGATGATGATGATGATGATGATGATGATGATGATGATGATGATGATGATGATGATGATGATGATGATGATGATGATGATGATGATGATGATGATGATGATGATGATGATGATGATGATGATGATGATGATGATGATGATGATGATGATGATGATGATGATGATGATGATGATGATGATGATGATGATGATGATGATGATGATGATGATGATGATGATGATGATGATGATGATGATGATGATGATGATGATGATGATGATGATGATGATGATGATGATGATGATGATGATGATGATGATGATGATGATGATGATGATGATGATGATGATGATGATGATGATGATGATGATGATGATGATGATGATGATGATGATGATGATGATGATGATGATGATGATGATGATGATGATGATGATGATGATGATGATGATGATGATGATGATGATGATGATGATGATGATGATGATGATGATGATGATGATGATGATGATGATGATGATGATGATGATGATGATGATGATGATGATGATGATGATGATGATGATGATGATGATGATGATGATGATGATGATGATGATGATGATGATGATGATGATGATGATGATGATGATGATGATGATGATGATGATGATGATGATGATGATGATGATGATGATGATGATGATGATGATGATGATGATGATGATGATGATGATGATGATGATGATGATGATGATGATGATGATGATGATGATGATGATGATGATGATGATGATGATGATGATGATGATGATGATGATGATGATGATGATGATGATGATGATGATGATGATGATGATGATGATGATGATGATGATGATGATGATGATGATGATGATGATGATGATGATGATGATGATGATGATGATGATGATGATGATGATGATGATGATGATGATGATGATGATGATGATGATGATGATGATGATGATGATGATGATGATGATGATGATGATGATGATGATGATGATGATGATGATGATGATGATGATGATGATGATGATGATGATGATGATGATGATGATGATGATGATGATGATGATGATGATGATGATGATGATGATGATGATGATGATGATGATGATGATGATGATGATGATGATGATGATGATGATGATGATGATGATGATGATGATGATGATGATGATGATGATGATGATGATGATGATGATGATGATGATGATGATGATGATGATGATGATGATGATGATGATGATGATGATGATGATGATGATGATGATGATGATGATGATGATGATGATGATGATGATGATGATGATGATCGGCTGAGCGTATGAATGTATGCGTGCATGAGAGCGGGGTTGAGACCAGGGGAGACACTTCTTGGCTAGCTGACAATTTATTCAGAGGTTTTTAAGATTGTGAGAGAAAAATCTGAAAGTGAAAGAAAAATCGTAAGCTAGTTTTTTTTAGCAAGTTTTTTAACAGGTTCTTTTTGGAATATTTTTGAAAAGTGAGTTTATGTAGAAGAAAGAAACAAGGAAAGGAATCGTCAGGACTTGACGATAATTTGAAAGAATACGAGGGAAAAGATAGGAGGAGGACATCTTGAGAAGATAAGTAGAGTTTGTTACATATAAAAATATATATTTGAGTGCGCAGTTTTGTGATAGTTTTTTTAAACATTTTTTATTTTCTGTGTGGCACGCGCCCCTATAAATTACTACCCCATTTTGGAGTTTTTCGGGACCGAATTTTAACGGTGCAACCTTTTGTACCTTCGTTCTTTTGTTCTTTGAAAGACAATTGAAGGTCTTCTTGACTTTTATACATTATACTATCTTTCTTACCTTCTATTTACTTCATTTCCATTTCTGTAAAACCAACTATATGTATTTTCTTTAAAGGATTTGGGTTTTTAATCCAGGTTTGCCAAGGATTTCCCAACAATAAAATTATTAAAATCATCTTTCTTTCTTTTCATTTCATATTCCTTTTTATTGGAAATTCCTTCTTTCTAAAAATTTCCTGGCGCCCATTTAAATCTAGGACACCCTTTTCTGATTTACATTGAATCAATAAAATAATTTTATTTTTTTAACCATATACTTTTTTACTACATATACTTTTTATATGCGATCGCTTTTTAACCACTGTGAACCCAGCCCAGCTGAGTAGCTGTGGAGTAGCCTCATATTATTTTTTTATTGCAGCTTATTGCACTTTTTCTGCTTACACAATCGAGTTTGACAGTTGACATTCTCGACTTTAATTTTCGCGGCACCGGATGTGCATTTGTTTTAATATCGTTTTGCATAAATTGGAATTCGTAAATCCAATAGTTCCGCGGTTTACTAGTTCGTTTAATAATAGATATTAGTTTGCACGAAAAAAAGTGAAATAAATTGGCGTCCACAACGAGGGGCACCTTTTTTTGGTATAAAAAGTATATACTATTGTGCGTGATATTGCCTTGTTACTTTGTGCCATCAAATTGTGTCTTAGGGAAGTGTGTTTTAGCAGTGTATCCTTTTTTTAACCCTTGTAAAAGTTCATTTACTATTGTTTAATTTTCTTTCCCTCAGGTGAAGTTGAAAGTGGTACAAATAAGTACACAGTGGTTGGCTACGAACCCAATTTTCTATTCTTGGGCAACGGTGGGAAACAAGAAAAGTCTGGTGTCAAGTGGAAATCTATTGGTCTGTATTCAACAGAACCAACGAAGTAAGGTTTTTTTTATTTATTTTTGTTCCTTCATTGTATTGTTTTGGGGTAATACCAATTGAAATTTGAAAGTGATTTAGTTTTTTTTCAATTGCAAAACCTGAAACCATTTTGAAGGGGGGTTTACATTTTTACAGTGCATTGAAATCTCGCAGAATAGACGAGAAAGTATAGGGTATTGCAACAAAATTTTTGTTTGATTTTGATTTTTTTTTTAATACATTTTTCAATTCGTCTTTTTTTAAATATTTATATCGCCTACGTATTCCATATTTATCTAGTTGATTTAACTTTTTTTCGTTTTATTATTTATTATATTATTTATATTAGAGTACCTCGATTTTTTTTTTCTTGTTTTTTTTAAATTTTTTTTTTTTTTTCTTATATCTACTTACATGCTAACAAAAATGTGTAAAACTAGCTTATATAATTACTTAATTAACTTACTGACCCTAAGCGGGTACTCTAAATTATACAATATCTTACTACTAATGCCTTTCGGCCTTAAGATAACTTAACTTAAAAAACTTAGTTTGAATGATAATTTTTTTTGTTTTCTTAACTAATCAAAACTAATTAAAACTACTTAAATTTACTTAAAACTAGAGCATAGTAGCTTTTGGTTTTTATTATTATTATTTTTTTTTTTTTGGTTTTCTGTAATTTTTGTAATTTTTTTTTGAGTTTTCTGTATTTTGTATTTTTTTTTTTTTTTGGATTTTATGTTTTCTTTTTTTTTTTGGATTTATGTGATTTTTTTGTTTGCCACTGTGCCCACCCCCTATACCCTAAGACTTACACGCTGAACCTGTTTAAGCCAGCCATTGGCGACTCGCTATCAGTAACATTTTCAATATGTTGCTCAGACAACCACCAAAACAGTTTTGACATTTTAAAAACGTCCCGTCGATCGCGATCTGAGACCGCCCTACTGAACCGGAGGAGCTCTTCAACTTCTCCGCCTACTGCGGCAACGTCTCGGCTGTAAAGGAGTCGTCGTTCCACGGACTTACGGCAGACGTGGTAGATAATCGGAACCGCCAACCTATCCTGAATCAAACCTATCATGTCAAAATAGAGGAAAGCCTCCGGTGGGACAAATCCACTAAAACGTGCTCTCTAAATATATTCTATGTTGGGGTTGTAGGCCCCAAATATCAGGCCACTGTTCGAAGTCATCGCCCTTGCAGTGTGACCCCGAGTCAGTTTTATGATGAAGTTGTCGATTCTGTTTATTTGAGCCCCGTTGTAAAGGACCCCATTAGGATAATATCTTCTGTACTCCGACTCTGGTGTTCTGTGCAATCCAAGACAGGTACGCAGACACTGTCTCTCAAACACACGAATCTTTTCCATCTGAGACGCTGTAACATTGAACCACACAGGGCACCCATAGACAATCATTGGCCTTATGAGGGCCATGTAGCAAATCACCTTCACTCTGCTATCAAGTTGACTGCTGTGAAACAGTCGCCTCGTCAGAGCAAAAGCTCCTTTAGTCCTGGCCAGAGCAACATCCATTTGTTTGTTAAAATATAGATACAGATCTAGCCAGATGCCCAGGTACTTGACTACTACTTTGCTTGGCAGTGGGTGCCATGTAGATCAACGATCACCAGCTTTCGCCAGTTCTTTCTCGTATCCCATGAGGCCCGAGCCAACGAGGTTCTAAACACAATTGTTTCCGATTTCTGGACGTTGATTTTCAACTTCCAGTCATCGCAATATTGTTGGATCTTATCGAAGTCACACTGCAACAGACTTCTGATGTCTTCGATCTTTGGACCTGTTCTGTACGCAATGACGGCATCGGCGTACGCTATAGCATGGTGAAGGGAACCAATTAGATCGCCAGTGAAAATGCTAAATAAAATAGGCGAGCTCACCGCTCCCTGTTGTAGACCGTTCCGTATTTTAAAAGTTCTGGTAGAAGTTATATTGCAACTTTTCACAACAAACGTTCTACCATGAAGTATGTCATTCAGAATATATAGCAGTGGTTACTTGCCATACCTGATCAACTTATAGCAGAGACGGTCTAACCAAACGGTATCGAATGCCTTCTCCAAGTCAACCGGACATGCACCCGTACACTGCTTTTAAGCTTTGTTCCATTGAATATCAGATACTTGTTTAGACGCGGCATGTATGGTATCATGACCCGCTTTGAAACCGAACTGACTTTCTGGAATAATATTTTTATAATCAACCCATGTGGACAGAGCTCTATTGAGAATTTTCTCGAATACCTTGCTGATACTCGGGAGAATACTAATTGACCGGAGATTTGCTGGATTGGAACCATCCTTCCCTTTTTTTAGGAGAGGATGGACCACTGCCGTCTTCCAACGCACTGGATAATAAGCATTATTCAGCGCATTGTTGAACAACGTGGTGTATATGTCCACCGCTTCCGCAGGGAGGTTTCGCAGCACAATATTGGGTATGCCGTCGACTCCTGCTGACTTCTTTTTCTTTATTTTGTGAAAGATGTCCAAGAGGTCCATCTTAGTAACGAACAGGGTGTTATCCCCGTTTCGCTGGGCGATGACTGCATTTGCAAGTCGGTCGTCATTGAACCTAGTGAAACCAGGATTTTCGGATCGTCAATGCGAGATCTCGTCTCTAAGATAGAAGTGTCCAACGAAGGCTCTATTCTCAAGGTCGTAATTCAGGCGAATGCACTCATTCACCTTATATACTCGCTCGAAAACAGCACCCACCGTCTCTACCTTCTCTTGAGCATCTTCCACTATAAAGTGGTCATCATCCAAGATGGCCTCATCCGGATCTATCCCTATTGTCATAAGTAAGTTTCTGTTCTCTGTCGTCCTTTGGAGTTTAATACCCTGAAGGTCATTTTGATCTTTTCTCCTAAAAATTTTATTTATTTCCGGAAACATACTCGGGTTGTTGGACTGTACAGCCCGAATTTTGTTGTTCCAGAAAAGAGATATAGATATTCTGTAATTTTCTTTTATTAACTGTTGGAGATTTTTGATCTGTGACTTCAGAGTTCTAATCTCCAAATCGTGTCGGTCAGTAAACCTCCTGTGCAAGAGTTTGAGTCTTGACAGGAGTCTACTTTTTTGTTTGTAAAGTGCGTCTATTGTCGCGTTTCTGTACATGTTCGTAGAGTCATGTTGCCTATATTTAGGAATTGTCCTGTCCATTGTGCTACGGATTGCATCCTCCATACGTTGCAGGTACCCATCGATCTCAACATTCGACAGATTCCTGTTGCATGGCGGTGCAATACCGTTCGAACGAAGTTCTCTTGAGTCGGCACCGTAAAAGCGCGGCCAACGTGTCTTACCGTAGTTGTAAGAGTGCGTCGGCACGTACTCCTCCAGTTCCACAAGGTTGTTCGGAAGCAGTATGACGGCGGCAAGTCCACAGTGGTCACTGTCGTACTCAACCGTCGTCAAACAATTTTTCGTCCGTCGCAGAATGTCGTCGGTCAGTTTAAGTCTTGAGTCTAAAAGCAATAGATCCAAATAAGAGCCACTTCGAGGATATGAAGGCCTGTCAGTAGCCAGCAGATCGACTTTACATTCAATGCTGTGGATCCCCACCCAATTGAATAGCTGGGTCCCCCTTGGATTGGCTAATTGATTTCCCCAATCTTGGTGTTAAGCATTGTAATCACCGGCCAAGAGGAAATAGATTTCATCCGAGTTCAGATTCCGACATCGAAAAAGCGTTTCGAGCTCTGTTACAAAACATGAGGTTTGAGAAACCTCCGGCGGTGCATAGATAACGACCACATACAACCGCCTCCCTGTTGGAGAGGGATGCATATGATACACGTTTCCAGCAACCGGAATCGGCGTACTTCACCACTATATATTACCTTATGAGCAATGCCCTTACGTAAGAAGATCGCAACCCCACCCGCGAGAGTCGAGTTGGGTCGGTCCCTCCATATGATAATGTAATTGTTATCCGTCAATTTGTGATGCTGATTTAGCACAGTTTCGCTAATCATACATACATCAGGACGTTGGTCTTTTAACAACTCAAGGAAGTTGGTTCGTCGTTCAATCCTAACTAGCGAATTCACATTCACGGCTAGGATCTTAAAAAGCCTCTCCGGCAGCGCGCCCGTTAACCTAAGAATTGCGCAAGCGACGGCACTGCACGGTAGATCAAGTCCACCCTACGCGCCTGCTCACTTATTTGCCGTGATAGTTCACTCATTTGTGCCTGAATGACACGCAGAGCGACCATCACCTCTGACTCCCCAGTAGCTGCCTTTGACACAGATGGCTGTGCGGCCGCTTTCTGGGGAGGTTGTACCGTTTTCCCAGCTCCACCCGCCATTTGGGCGTAGGAAACTTGGGAAACGACGGCCCTTGGAGTCGGTCTGGCTGTTTGCCTTCCCTTGTCCTTAGTTACTGTTGGAGCAGCTTTTAATGATTTCTTTATAACCTGGTTTCGAGGACATCCCCGATAGTTAGCAGGGTGTCCATCTCTACCACAGAGAACACATTTCAGTTGGGTCTTATCTTCGACCCTTGACTCAACGAGCTTACACTCTTTTTCTTTGTGGTTCTCTCCACACTTTACGCACCTCGACTGCATTTGGCAGTTGAATGCGGCGTGACCGAACCGTTGGCAACTAAGACATTGTAAAATGTCCCCGTGTCTGTTTATTGTTTCCCATCTTACCGTCTGGTAGTCTAGGACGGAGATACTCCTGAAACTTTCCAGACGACTACTGGGTGACAAGGTGACGAGGAAAATCGGCAAAAGCCGCCTCTCCTGTCTTGACTTGACCCCGATAAACTCGAGATCGTCGCTTGCCAACCTGCGGAGTTCCGCTAAGAGCTCCTCTGGGTCAGAGGTAGGCTCTACCTCTTTTAAAAGCATACATTTTGGCTTCTCCTCTTTGGGAGTATAACTATAATATTCGGTGGTTATCTTCGCTAACAACTCCCGAACGTTCTTATGGTCACCAATGTTTTCTCATTGGATCGCATGTCGATCTTGACCTAGACGTTTAATAACAAATTTATCGCCAATGGCGGACTTACACAGGCTTTTTGTGGCTTACAATTCCATTTTTAACGTATTTATAGGGGGCACCTTGCTCTTCGCTGCGGTCTTCTTTGGCTGCTGCTGTTGTTGTGCTGAATGTTGTTGTTGCTTCTGCTGCTTTTCGGCTGACTGCTGCTGGCTGGGAATCGATGGTGCGGCTTTTTTAGCCGCGGTCCCTCGTTGCTGCTCTTTTGTAACAGTTTTCTTTGCATTTTTAACAGCTATTGTATTAGCTGTGGTCCCGCGTTGCTGCACGGGCGCAGTTCTATTAATTGCAGCTTTTGCTGTTGTAGGTTGCTGAAGTTTATTGGCATTTTTTCCTACCGCTGGCAATAGTTGCTGTTGTTCGGCCTCGCATTCGGCTTGCCTGCGGGCCACTTTTCTTGTTTTATTTCTTCAATTTCGGCAGACAGCTTCTCCACGGTTTTTGTTAGCTCGTGGAGTCGCTTATCTTCCTCGTTTTCTCCTATTAAATTATCATTTTCATCGTTATCGTCCTCCGCTAACGCAGCGAAAGAGTTGTTGTTGCCGGTCTAACGGCCCTTGCCTTCGCCACCGTTCGACTCGTAGTCATATGTTGAATTTAAACTCTCGACACTCTCCGAACTGGTCGACATACCATCTTCGTCGACCTCCTTATCGGTTTCCTTTGGTTTCAGCTTGCGGGACACTAAATTGGGCTGCACCTGCTGCATTGCGGTTGTTGCCGCTGCTTTGCTTCTTGTTGTTGTTGTTGTTATCCTAAGTGTTGAATTTTCATCCAACACTTTAATTGATTTTGATGGACAGGGATGGTCCATCACAGACGACTCTGTCGCTTTTTTTTCACTCCGAACTCTGATGTTTTCTTTTATTCTGCAATTTGCTTAAAAGCAAGAATAAAAATTGAATTGGAATGCCCCGCGGCTGGGAGTTGAACCCACGTTCCTCTGCACTGGGTACCTACTGCTTGACTAGTTAGGCAAGGCTACTGCCTTTGTTAAATTTCACTGAATTTAAACTCTTTATCAAACACTATTCCACTGGTAAAAACACAGCTTAAGTCGTCAACACGTCTACGCTCGATAGCTGTTGCTGAACGACTCTTTTTTTGATTCTTGTTGTTGAGATTCCTTTACTTCTGGAATAGATTCTCTGAATTTGAGGCTGGTGATCGTTGTTTGGGATATTGGTTTGTTAAGGTTGATATGTTTGTTTTGAATTTTGAATTAGGAAAGTTAGGAACTTCAATCCATTTCATTGTTTTTTTAAGTTTTTTCTTGCGTATAGATTTTTTAAAGGTTAGTTTCTTTTCATTATTGGAAAATGGATATAAATAGATTAGCGCTGGATGAGTTGGCATACGAAATGCAATGTAGGGGCCTAGATGAAGGAACGGTGGACGAGATGCGGAAGTCTTTAAGAGGTGCTAGGTTGTTAGAGAGAAGAGGTTCCATGAGTGCTCCCACCAAGTATCCCTTCACTTTTGAAGAAGATGTCAAAGCGGTTGAGGGTAAATTAGTGGAGATTTTGAAATTATTGGAGAACCCGCCAATTGCGCGGAAATCAAAAGAATATGCGAAAGTAGTAGCCAAAGTAGAATGGTCGTTAGGTAGATTAGATAGCTCACAACCTGATGAGGGAGAGGAAGAAAAACAGAAACAATAATATAGTTATGGCTTTAGCAGATTTAGAGGAGGAAGTTGAAATAGAAACAGTGGATGAGGCTCAGCGTTCGGTTGATACTCCCAACGCTAATGCAGGGACAAGTATAGGACTAGGATTAGGACCATCAACAACAGGAGTTCCAGCTATAACGCCAATTGAAACAACAACAACAACATCATCAGCAGCAGTACCATCAGCAGCAGTATCATCAGCAGCTGTACCATCAGCAGCAGTACCATTAGCAGCAGTACCATCAGCAGCAGTATCATCAGTTTTTGTGGAAGAGAGTTGAGTCAGAGACATGGGCGTAGTCAGGAATTGTTTAAAGTCTTTTTTCGAGGACAATTTCTCAAAAATCAATAAAAAAAACTAGGACATTTTTTGAGGACATTTGGCTTAGGTTGGGGCATTATACATATACACATACCTGCCCCTACCTTGCTACGCCCATGGTCAGAGATAACACCGTAGTAGAGCAGGTTTTTGTTGGTAGGGAGCAATTCGAAAATATTTGAGCGTTGTTGTGCTTCAGTAAACGCATTTCTAGAAAGAGTAGAGGAGCTAAGACAAGCTAGGGGGTTTCAGAAACTAAACTTTTTAGGGCAGCAGTAGAACTTTTCACAGAGAAAGCGTTGTTGTGGTATAGGGCGGTAAGAGTAACCATCAATTCATGGCAAGAACTAGTCAGGGAACTGAAACTAGAATTCTTGCCTCCTAATTATGATGACTTGTTGCTCGATGAGATTAGGCGTCGCACGCAAGGCAAAGATGAGACCATCGGAGTCTATGTGGCGACAATGCTGAATATGTTTGGAAGGCTTTCTGAACCTATTTCGGAGGGTAGCAGGTTGGGTATGATTCAAAAGAATCTTACTCCCTTTTACCAAACACAGCTTGGTTTGGCTAAACCTAGTTGTGTCTCTGATTTAGTAAGCTTAGGGCGTAATCTTGAAACTGTTAGGGCTAATGTAGAATCGTATGTTCCACCCCCCCAATGTGAAAAACCGAAGCCTACTAGAGCCGGATCTGGCCTACGTGGATGTTGATACCCCCGATGTTCTGGTTGCTTGCGATAACAACCGAATAAGTCACGAAGTTGCTGTGCGTACGGTTCCATCAACCGATGGTAGACCTGAACGCAGATGTTTTAATTGCAATGGGTTGGGCCATTTTGCACACAGATGTTCTGCTCCTAGGCGTTGCTTTGGTTGTGGTAAGCAGGGAGTTGTTCGAAGCAACTGCCCTAGTTGTTCGGGAAACGTGAGACGCTCTTGGGTCAGTAGGACGAGAGCGTCGTTGAAGCAGGTTAGGTCGCCTACTGGCGATCAGTCGGAGGAAGTGCATGTAGGTTTTGCACTTGAACACAAAGGTAGTGATAGAAGACCGTATCTTGGTGTTAGGGTTTATGGAGTTAGATTGATAGGTTTATTAGATTCAGGTGCTTCACGCACAATTATATGTAGGGATGGGTGGAATATTTTACCAGGATTAGGGATAAGGTTAGGAGCAAAAAAAATTGGTAGTATCGCTTTTTCTTACTATTGAGGAGAAAGTGGTACTCATAGAGTGTCTTGTCATTCCCAATATTCCTCACATTCTGATTTTAGGAGCAGATTTTTGGGCTCTGTCGGGCATTGTTCTGGATTTAAAATTAGGGGAGTGGGACTTTTCGGCGCAAGATGCTTTGGCGTCAGTATCGGACGCAATACATCTGTCGGATTTAGACGAGACACAGAAGTTAGAGTTAGGTAGATTTTTAGATAGGGTTTTTAGCAAAATGCCTGAGGGATTAGGGTGCACACAAATGGTGAAGCACAAAATTAGGACCCAGTCAGAACCTTTAAAACAGCGTTATTATCCGGTTTCTCCAGCCATCCAAATTTCATAGATAAGGAGTTGGATGAGATGTTACGGGATGGGGTCATCGAAAAGTCGAACAGTCCTTGGGCTTCTCCTATCGTGATGGTGAAAAAGAAGGATAATACTTATAGGTTCTGCATCGATTATATGAAACTCAATGGAGTTACAGATAGGGACGCTCACCCCCTCCCTTATATTTCAGCAATTTTAGATAGGCTTGGTAATGCAAAGTTTCTTTCATCCTTGGACATTAAGTCTGCATATTGGCAAATTCCTATGGAGGAGCAATCCAGGAAATATACGGCTTTTACGGTCCCTGGTCACGGTCTCTTCCAATTCCTGCGAATGCCATTCGGGTTGCACAATGCACCTGCGACCTGGCAGAGATTCATCGATAATGTCCTTGGTCCAGAGTTGGAACCTTTTGTATTCGTCTATCTCGATGATATTATCATCATGACAGACAGTTTTGAAAAACATGTGGAAATTTTAGATGAGGTTCTTAAAAGATTGATTCAGGCAGGCTTAAAAGTAGGTAGAGAAAAATGCAATTTTTGTAGGACATCTTTAAAATTCCTGGGCTAAGTTGTGTACCGCAACGGTTCACCTATGGACCCAGAAAAAGTAGAGAGCATGTCAGGAATCCCCGCACTAAAAACGGTAAAGGAGGTTAGGTCATTTATAGGGACAGTTTCTTGGTATAGGAGGTTTTTACCAAATTTCGCTAGTTTGGTAAAACCGTTAACAGATTTATTAAAGAATAGTAGGAAGTTTATATGGACCGAAGAGTGTGAAGAGAGTTTCAGAAAGGCCAAAGAATGTTTAGTGGCAGCTCCGATCCTGACCAGCCCGGATTTTACGAAGCCATTTGTTGTTCAAACAGATGCTTCGGATTTCGGGGTTGGAACAGTTCTTAGCCAGACGTTCGACGATGGAGAGAAGGTGGTCTGCTACTTGAGCAGATCGCTTAGCAGATGCGAACGGAATTATTCCACCACGGAAAAAGAATGCCTTGCTGTTCTTTGGGCAATAGAGAAACTCAGGCCATACTTGGAGGGAGTTAGGTTTACTGTTATTACGGCGCGATGGGTTGTTAGATTACAACAGTTTGATTTTGAGATTGTTCACAGGAAAGGCAAGGACCATGTTGTTCCAGACATGCTTTCAAGAAGCGTACCGGTTTTATCCGGGATTACGGAAAACAGTTGGGATCCTTGGCTTGTGAATATGAGGAACAAAATCGAAGAGAGTCCATTAGCACTTCCAGCATGGAGGATGGAAAACGGGGTTTTATATAAGTATGTTAGGGCAAAACACATTTTAAATAAAATAAATAAATAGGGTGGCGTAACAGAGCGAGGAGCCCCTGGGCCTAGCGCATTTCTCACAACCATCCCTTGTGAGGGAATGGAAGGGTCCTACAATTTTCTGCCGGTTCCGAACGGCTAATCGAGAAAGCGCTTTTCATGGCAATGAATACTAACGGAGGACTTGCCAGTTCCTCGCGAAAGGCGATACCCGTGGAAAAAACATTTTTGCCTCTGTTGGGATTCGAACTCGAACCTCTGGATTAACATGCGGACATGCTATCCATCACACCACGGGTACCACATTTTAGTTAGGGATAATAATGAACGGAAGATAGCTGTAGGTAAAATTGATAGGAAAAAGTTTCTTGAGGATTGCCATGACAATCCACTCGCAAGGCATATGGGGGATAGGAAAACATTTGCTAGGATAGAAGATAGGGTTTATTGGCCTAAGATGAGGTCAGACATAACAAGATACGCCAGAAACTGCAAAGTGTGTCAAAGTGTGATGCCAGTGCATCATAAACAGACAGACATTGACAGATTATGCAATTTTAAGTTATAAGAAGAGATGCTTACTGCTGGGAGTTAAAACTCTAGAAAGGCGAAGAAAGGTTTATAGCGTAATGTTTATACGCGATATTTTGTGTTTTTCCATAAAAAGTGAGAGTTTGCTATCTCTTATTTTTTACTTTTATGTCCCTTTGAGGTCTTTAAGAACAAGGCCACTTTTATATGATGTTCGTCATGAAACTTTGTATGGACAACGTGAGCCTATCTCTCGTTGTGTAAGGCTGTTCAATTTAGTCTATGAAGATGTTGATGTTTGCATGCCCAGAGAACAATTTAAAAATATTCTAATGGAAAATAATCATTTCTAAATTAAGTTATAAAATTGTATTTTTGTAATGAATACAACTTTTTAAAAATTTGTTGATTGAGAGATCGTAGATTGAACTAATAAATACTAAATACTAAACCGGCTGGTCTTGTGACAGAGAAAACGGGTTACCAATCCGTTCGAAATGATATGTATTGACCTTGTCGGTCCTCTTCCAAAATCGAGTAGGGGTTTTATGCACATTCTTTCTGTAGTTGATTATTTTACCAAATTCCCTTTATTGTTCCCTTTACGGTCTGCAACAGCGACGGCTGTGTGTAAAGAACAGGAAGACAATGTTCGGTCTTATTAATGTCTTTTTGTTCGGTGTTCCAAAATTTGTTATTTGTGATAATGGTCCGCAATTCAAAAGTAGGGAGTTGAAGTCCTTATGTTAAGGGTATAGGTCAACGTTGAAATTCACTGCACACTACCATCCACAGGCGAATCCCGCAGAGCGGATAAATCAAATACTGAAAACGACACTAAGAGCTTATGCGTCGAACAACCATAGAGATTGGGATTCTCAGTTGGCGAAAGTGGCCTGTAATATACGCACTTCCCAACATGAGGTATTAGGGGTATCACCATTTTATGCTATATTCGGGAGGACGATGGTTACCTCCCGGTCAGGGCTCGCGAGTATTACACCTCCCGACAAGTCTTAAAATAATAATACAACCGGGGGACAAATGGACATGGGCGAAATAGAAACCAGATTTAGGAAGCTTAGGGAAGATATAGGTAAAAAGTTAGAAGCAGCAGCCAAGAAGTCGACGAAAATTTACAAACTTCGCAGAAGGGACGTGAAGTACTTCCCAAACGAGTTGGTTTGGAGAAGAAATTTCACCCTTTCAGATGCCGCTAACTACTATGCCGATAAGTTGGCTCTAAAGTTTGTTGGGCCATTTAAAATCAAAAAAAGAGTTTCGCCATGGACTTATGTCCTAATGGACGAAAATGGTGCTGAAAAGGGTACTTGGCACGTGAAAGACCTAAAGCCATACCACGATGACCCCGAAGAATCCTGAAGTGAGTCGTGTAACTGGAAGAGGTTGCACAAAACAATACTGAGAGCCGCAATGCTCTGTGATGTACAGTCACACTCGCCAAGAGCGATTGAGACTTGGTTGTGTCGTCTATTAGTGAGTGTACTCCATTTGGTTTGGTTGTTCTGTCTAACCATCATTTTCCCATTACTTCGGCTTTTCTTTTGACAAGCCCAGTTTTCTCTCTTTAGTAGGTAAGGGTGGAGTTTGTAACGGTAAAATTTCCCGGAAAAAAAACTATTCTTGCTGTTGCCTTATTTTCATTCTTTTTATCCTCTCTTTTCCACTGAACCTTCCCATCCTTTTTTTGACCCCACCATTACTCCGTTGTGTGCTCAAAGCAGTGTGAATGTAAAATCGCTTTGAGCAAATAACAAAAACAGGTAGCCCAAATCAGCGGATGAGCTGACAAATTGATCGGTATGTCGAGCCAGAAGGACTCTGGAGAGTCACATACAAAAACAACAACACAAAATCGTCAACATAAACACACACCACACAAAAATCCACTTTACACAACATCACAGAGAATACACATGCATATTGATCCAAAGTATGCATCTAATGAGCTCGAAATTGCGAAGGAGGCAACTTCATCATTTGAAACAATCTAAAGTAGTATGGCCGTAAGCCCACCCTAAATTATCTATAACAAGGTATTAAAAGGTTGGAACGATAAGTGTTCATCCTCTCATCCTTGAATCTGCAAAAGGGTCCACCAGTATCAGGTAAGGGTTCGCGATATAAAAGATTTCCTCCTCCTATAGGTTTCCTCAAGGTACTGGCAAACCAACTAACAACTCACCCGTGAGGAAATTACCCGGAGTCAAGGGGACGATATCTGACGCACTTTCAGTCATAGTTGACAATGGACGTGAGTTGAGCGTACACTCAATTCGAGACAGCAGTAAAGTAAATTTTTCACTGCCCGCAATTTTTCGAAAATGTGATTTAAAACTTTTTACTCCCGCTTCCCACAACCCCCTCCCAACCGGGAGGAATGAAATTCCATTTTAATTGCGAAAAGTTATGAGCTGCTGCTGTGGGACAACGGATAAGTGATTTATGAAAATCTGAGAGCAACACCTTAGAGGCACCTACGAAATTAGTTCCATGATCGGAAAACATCTGCAACGGAGTTCCACGTCGGGAAACGAAACGCGTAAATGACGCGAGAAACGCTTGTGTCGTCAGATCACTAACCAATTCTAAATGTATTGCCCGTGTTGCAAAACATACAAAAATGCACACATATCCCTTGTCCAAACGACATTTTCGACCATAATACGTCTTATTGAGGAAAGGTCCGGCAAAATCCACACCCGTATTCGTGAAAGGCCGACTCAACGTGGTTCTTTCCTGTGGTAGCGCACCCATTAATTGCGTTTGCACGTGATGCTTATACCGAGTACATACTGGGCACTGGCGAATACACTTTTTCATAAAATTTTTTGATTTTTTAAGCGACCGTTTGCACGCATGATACCCTTTCTATCAATAAATGGATTGAATTTGCCCAGCCAACTTTTCGGTGCTACTTGCTTACTCAATAATACTTCGTTATATTCCCTTTCAAAATACTTCCTTTGAGTCAGCACAATGAATTTTTCCTTAGCCCCGACAATTTCGTGGTAGGATAGTTCTGACTGTGAATACCGTTTTTTCCATGAGTCTTCATGAACTGACAAAACCTTTCAACGTATGCAAGCACACACAGCGCTTTATGCCACTTGGAGAATTTGGCTAAGTCACTCTCAAAATCCCGAATGATTTGATTGTTGAATGACGAAAGTATCACTTGATTGGTGAAGGTTTTAACCGATTTCGATTCTATAATGGGTTCCTCAATCGTTTCGCCCTTCGAATAAGGCCATGTCGACTGAGATTCCCGCAACCACGCTGGTCCATTCCACCACAACGAATGGTCTTTTAAATCCTCCGGGGATATTCCTCTTGTGGCGATATCCGCCGGGTTTTCTTCTGATATCACATGACACCAATGCAATTAGTCACCTCTGTGTTTTTTAAGATTTCCGCTGTGCGGTTTGCCACAAAAGTTTTCCATGAACTTGGATGTTTTTGCAGCCATGCGAGAACAATAGTTGAATCTGTCCACAGATGGACCGCGGTCTTATCCTTCCAGATTTGCTGCATCAAAATTTTCGCTACGATCACAAAAGGGGCCAACCACCCTACTGGATCGTACAATTTAGCGATAACTGAAAGCACTGACCGCTTAGTAGCGGGCTTTGCCTGTGCAACCGATTGCACCGAAAAGGAAAATGTATCCAAGGTAGCCTTCCACTGAATACCGAGCGTTTTCACAGAGCTTTTGTCATCAAACTTTAAAAAATCTTCGTTAAGAAGTGATCCTTTTGGCAGAAATTCTAGTAACTCCTTCGCATTCGCCATTCATTTTCTTAGGTTGAAACCAGCCGATTGTAGCACCCCAATCAATTCTGCTTGAGCTTTCAATGCAGTGGAAATGTCGTGAGCCCCTGATAAAACTTCATCGACAAACAATTCCCGCAATAGAATGGTTGATGCTAGAACATGGGAACCTTTGACTTCGTTGGCTAAATGATGCAATGTGCGTATTGCCAAATACGGGGAGCTAGAAACACCAAATGTTATCGTTACCATTTCAAAAACCTTTAAAGCATCCTGTGGAGTTTCACGAAATAAAATTTTCTGAAAGGAAGTTTGATCAGGATGAATCTCGATTTGGCGATACATCAACGAACACGTATTTGAAGAGTCTCCAATTCAACAGTAAGAGCGTTATATCTGTCTGCAGAGCTGGACCCGGGTAAAGAACATCATTCAAACTCTTCCCGCTTGAAGAATCAAATGATGCATTGAATACAACGCGAACCTTTGTTGTAAGACTTTCGGGTTTGATCACAGCGTGATGAGGCATATAATACGATGATTCCTTTTCACCAAACTTGTCCGAAAATTCACTGGGCTTCATATGCCCCAGATCAATATACTCGGATAACACTGAATCATATTGATTTTTCAACATGAGATTACTCAAAAGCCGCTTTTCATTTCGCTGAAATTGTCGCTCCGCATTGGCATATGATGCCCCTAGGTTTGGATTTTTAACAAACTCTTCTGTGAATGGTAACCGCACTACGTAACGACCCGTGTCGTCTCGATAAGTGGTTTCTTTAAAGAGATCCTCACAACACAGCTCTGCTGCTGTCAACACTGGAGTTTCAGGAAGCTCTTCCAACTGCCAAAATTTTCGAATATCCTCATTTAACGTTACTTCATTAAAAAACGAAAGTGATCTTGAGCACTGGGAATCTAATTGCGAATTCGAATTTTCCAAAGGGCCAAGTAGCACAAAACCAAATACTGTGTTTTGAGCCATAATCCTCTGAAACACATTGTGTTTTAGGCCTTCCTTAATTATAAAGGGATATAAATCTGCCCCGATCAATAAATCGATTTTTGAACACCTATTAAAACATGGGTCAGCTAACTGGAAATCAAACTTTCTTTGAAACTCTCCCAAGTCTATTGATACCGAAGGCAGCTTGCCTGCAACCGTTTTGAGAACAAGTGCCTCAGCGAAAAGAGAAAACTCAGAGTCATGTCTCGATTTTAACATGAATGAGCAAAGTTTGGAGGATGTTGCCGTTACCGAAGAATTAACGCCTGCAACCGTTGCTCTCACCGATCGTGTGGGCAACCTTAACCTCTTCTGAACTTCTTCAGATATGAATATGAATATGAAAGTGCCCGCCACTCAAAATCAGTATGATTTTGCCGTATTCGAATTATCGCTGTAGCTAACAGCGCTGTTCGTTGCGTCTTCGCAAAGTATGCATTGGCAAAAACATTTTGATTGTCGATTTTTTAATTTGCGAACCGTGTTTCACCTTTGAGCAATACTCATTTTTGAAAATTCTGGGCATGTACGCAATGAATGAGCTCCTGGACATACTTTGCACTGTGAACTTACTTTAGCATGATGTGCCCTAACCCGTGTAGTTTTGCTTGAAACTTGATTATTAGTTACTGCGCTTTTCGAATTGTTGTTGCTTTTTTGCATGTCGGAAACATTTTCCAAAACGCGGTACCTATTTGTCAGAAAATTATTCATTTGATCTACGATTGGATTTCTGTTGGGTTTTCTAAAGATTCTTCCCAAAGATCTAAAGTTTGAGCTGTAAGACGACTCGCGCACACATATGTTATCAACGCATCCCATTTTTCCACGTAAATTTTGTATGACCCTAACGCTAAGACAGCTTCATTGATATTGCTTTGAAATTCCTTGAGCGCGGTAGCAGATTCAACTGCGATGCATGGTTGACCCAGCAAAATATCTAAATGTTTATTTACGAGAACCCGTTTATTTTCGTAATGTTCCTTGAGCGCTGACCATGCAGCCTCAAAATTGTCATCCATTATCTCAAATTCAGAAACAATGCTTAACGCATGATCTTTCGTCCGAGCACGCAAGTGGAAAAGTTTTTGAACGGGACTTAACTTTGCGTGTCGGATGTAGAGTGCAGTAAACATGTCTCTAAACGCCGGCCATTTTACAAATTCACCACTAAAAATTTCTGTTTGACACGGTGGGAGATGCATACTATGCAGTAGAGAAGTATATTTATCGTCCTTTTCCCCGTTTTCACTTTTATTTTTCGATTTACCCTCTTGCGGCCCTGTGGCCTCTAGTAAATCCCCGAGAAATCCTATATAAGTGTCTGAGCACTTCCTATACTTGGCTCTCACTTCCACAAGCGACGCCTTGAGGTCATCATCCTCGGACGCGGCACACACGAATTTATTGTACGCATCTTTCACGTCTGTCCATATTTCCTGGAGTTCGACTTTGTATGCCTTTAATACCGATTGTGAAATCCCTTTAATGGGTTTCTCCTTAAAATTCGCATCTACCAAGGCATCACATGCCAAAATTAACTTCTCCAAACTCATTTCTATCGAACCAAATTGCAGTCACTTACAAACTTTAAACCGTCAAATAAACGCTTACCACCCTACCGCGTGTTATCTTAACCAAAAAAAAACGTCTCAATTTGTACCGTTTCGATACTTAATATATCAAAAAAAAAAAAACGTCTCAATTTGTACCGTTTCGATACTTAATATATCAAAAAAAAAAAAACGTCTCAATTTGTACCGTTTCGATAGATATGTATATTGAAATATTGAAATTGATAACTAATATAACTAATCTACTCATTTATTTTAATGCAAATGGAAAATTTTGTAAATAGTTACCTGTACACTTCCATGATTTACGATGCTGATTGATGATGTGGTTGCTGATTGACGATTTGATTACTCAAAAGCCGCTTTTCATTTCGCTGAAATTGTCGCTCCGCATTGGCATATGAAGCCCCTAGGTTTGGATTTTTAACAAACTCTTCTGTGAATGGTAACCGCACTACGTAACGACCCGTGTCGTCTCGATAAGTGGTTTCTTTAAAGAGATCCTCACAACACTGCTCTGCTGCTGTCAACACTGGAGTTTCAGGAAGCTCTTCCAACTGCCAAAATTTTCGAATATCCTCATTTAACGTTACTTCATTAAAAAACGAAAGTGATCTTGAGCACTGGGAATCTAATTGCGAATTCGAATTTTCCAAAGGGCCAAGTAGCACAAAACCAAATACTGTGTTTTGAGCCATAATCCTCTGAAACACATTGTGTTTTAGGCCTTCCTTAATTATAAAGGGATATAAATCTGCCCCGATCAATAAATCGATTTTTGAACACCTATTAAAACATGGGTCAGCTAACTGGAAATCAAACTTTCTTTAAAACTCTCCCAAGTCTATTGATACCGAAGGCAGCTTG
The DNA here is from genome assembly GCA_949752695.1 of Melanostoma scalare. NCBI lineage: Eukaryota > Metazoa > Arthropoda > Insecta > Diptera > Syrphidae > Melanostoma > Melanostoma scalare. Next base: position 113,918,355 of record OX456984.1, on the reverse strand, counting down.
CCTGCAACCGTTTTGAGAACAAGTGCCTCAGCGAAAAGAGAAAACTCAGAGTCATGTCTCGATTTTAACATGAATGAGCAAAGTTTGGAGGATGTTGCCGTTACCGAAAAATTAACGCCTGCAACCGTTGCTCTCACCGATCGTGTGGGCAACCTTAACCTCTTCTGAACTTCTTCAGATATGAATATGAATATGAAAGTGCCCGCCACTCAAAATCAGTATGATTTTGCCGTATTCGAATTATCGCTGTAGCTAACAGCGCTGTTCGTTGCGTCTTTGCAAAGTATGCATTGGCAAAAACATTTTGATTATCGATTTTTTAATTTGCGAACCGTGTTTCACCTTTGAGCAATACTCATTTTTGAAAATTCTGGGCATGTACGCAATGAATGAGCTCCTGGACATATTTTGCACTGTGAACTTACTTTAGCATGATGTGCCCTAACCCGTGTAGTTTTGCTTGAAACTTGATTATTAGTTACTGCGCTTTTCGAATTGTTGTTGCTTTTTTGCATGTCGGAAACATTTTCCAAAACGCGGTACCTATTTGTCAGAAAATTATTCATTTGATCTACGATTGGATTTCTGCTGGGTTTTCTAAAGATTCTTCCCAAAGATCTAAAGTTTGAGCTGTAAGACGACTCGCACACACATATGTTATCAACGCATCCCATTTTTCCACGTAAATTTTGTATGACCCTAACGCTAAGACAGCTTCATTGATATTGCTTTGAAATTCCTTGAGCGCGGTAGCAGATTCAACTGCGATGCATGGTTGACCCAGCAAAATATCTAAATGTTTATTTACGAGAACCCGTTTATTTTCGTAATGTTCCTTGAGCGCTGACCATGCAGCCTCAAAATTGTCATCCATTATCTCAAATTCAGAAACAATGCTTAACGCATGATCTTTCGTCCGAGCACGCAAGTGGAAAAGTTTTTGAACGGGACTTAACTTTGCGTGTCGGATGTAGAGTGCAGTAAACATGTCTCTAAACGCCGGCCATTTTACAAATTCACCACTAAAAATTTCTGTTTGACACGGTGGGAGATGCATACTATGCAGTAGAGAAGTATATTTATCGTCCTTTTCCCCGTTTTCACTTTTATTTTTCGATTTACCCTCTTGCGGCCCTGTGGCCTCTAGTAAATCCCCGAGAAATCCTATATAAGTGTCTGAGCACTTCCTATACTTGGCTCTCACTTCCACAAGCGACGCCTTGAGGTCATCATCCTCGGACGCGGCACACACGAATTTATTGTACGCATCTTTCACGTCTGTCCATATTTCCTGGAGTTCGACTTTGTATGCCTTTAATACCGATTGTGAAATCCCTTTAATGGGTTTCTCCTTAAAATTCGCGTTAAAATCTACCAAGGCATCACATGCCAAAATTAACTTCTCCAAACTCATTTCTATCGAACCAAATTGCAGTCACTTACAAACTTTAAACCGTCAAATAAACGCTTACCACCCTACCGCGTGTTATCTTAACCAAAAAAAACGTCTCAATTTGTACCGTTTCGATACTTAATATATCAAAAAAAAAAACGTCTCAATTTGTACCGTTTCGATACTTAATATATCAAAAAAAGAAACGTCTCAATTTGTACCGTTTCGATAGATATGTATATTGAAATATTGAAATTGATAACTAATATAACTAATCTACTCATTTATTTTAATGCAAATGGAAAATTTTGTAAATAGTTACCTGTACACTTCCATGATTTACGATGCTGATTGACGATGTGGATTGATGCTGATTGATGATGTGGATGTTGATGTGGATGGCTTGACTACTATGACGATGGTGACGCTGATTGACGATGATTGATGGTGCTGATTGCTTAACGACGAGTCTGGCAATATGGCGATGGTGACGCGTCTTGACGTAATGTATGGCGTCGTGACATAATGTATGGCGTCGTTACGCAATGGCTCGATTTGATGTGGCGTCGCGTCGTGCTGTCCTTGTTACTAGCACCCTTGACGCGCACTCGTTTTTGCCACCTTTCACCTTTGTACTATGCTGTCCCTGTGACGTGCTTTTGTACAGCACCCTTGACACAATAGCCTCTTGAACGTGGCTTATCGTTTGCCACCGAATCCTGAACCACACAATACGGCTATTCCCCAACCTCTGGCGATACTCAATTTTTGTTGGCTTATTGCGAACCAACTAAAACACCACGAAGAAAAAATGGCTAATCGACGATGCTTCTCCACTTGGCGAAAGGCGATGATGCCGAAGTTGCCCAACAATTTAACACCAAAATTATTTTATTCTCGCCTTTTGCGAAAATTCCACCCGCCACAACGAGAAAATTACCCATCTACTTCTCCACTTGAAGCAATGATGATCGCAGCTCGATTGTAACCACGACCACACCCTTTTTAATTTTTATTTAATATTTCGCTCTTAATTCCTTCGGTTTGAAGGACCAAAATGTTGCGCTGGTTTTTTTCTTCTTAAAATCGTAGAAAAACACACAATTTTTCCTTTTCAATTTAAGTTGACTTTATTTTAGTCGTTTATGTTAACAAAACTTTTTACAAATTAAATTCTTGCTCTGTGGCAAATGACAAAGATGATGATGGCGGGTGGCTTGGTCAACGTGTGTGGTGGTTGGTGGTTGGCAACAGAATGAGAATGCGAATATGATATGGCGGATATTCTAGAGAAATATTGGCTTGACCTTGAGTGCGTTCGTGCATTAAACTTTTTAAGTTGCATGCACATGGTTTTATTTTCTCCCGTCACCCGGCCGCCTTGCATTATGACTTCAACACATTCTGTGTTGCGAGGACTGTGCCTCATTCATGTATTTGTTGTATAGATATTTTCCAGCTTTTTCCAGAACGTGTTCAAATTTCACCCGCAGTGAAGAGGCTCCGTCACAACGGTCAAAATTAATGTCACATCCATAGCAATTAGCAAGTTCTTGCCACTATTGAATGCAGTGTGAGTTATTTGCTATCATGTGCCTTAGAATAATCTTTGGTAAGCGGCGCTCTTCCATCTCCATCACTTTAATTACATATTTGAAGTGTAACCTCAACGTTTCTAAGATAAGGGGTGGGCAACTTGTCTCCAGATGAATCATGTAGTTTGGGGTGCTATTAGGTAATATAAATATTCGTTTAATGCAGTACCGTTGGAATTTTTCTACTGGCTCAAAATAGCTATGCCCCAAATTTGTGCAGCATACAGAAGAACCGTCTGGGCAGTTGCTTGTATAACTTTTTGCTAAGAGCTATGGGATACAAATTTTTTTGGATGCAGGGACGCCAGACTGAATTAATAGCCCGTTTAGCTTCTGATAGTTTAATTTTCAGGTGTTTTTCCATATTCAGATTAGCTGTAATCAGAACTAAAAGATACTTATAGCTATTCTCTTATTATGTCGATAGATTGCCTTTGGAAGGTCCATGCTTCGTTTCTCGAGAGTCTGCCACCTCCGTTCCTGAATACTAGAATTTTTGTCTTTTCAAGATTCACTGATAAATTCCAGGCCTTACAATACTTTTCAAGTCTGTTGATCATAAGTTGCAAACTTGTAACTGAACTAGCAAGAAAAAATACAATATCGTCAGCATACATAAGTCCTGGAATCATAGTGCCGTTAACCTCAACTCCACCACCAATATCATCTGTTATATCATTTATAAACAATATGAAAAGAAGTGCGCTTAAGATGCAGCCTTGCTTCAAACCCATCGTAGTTTCAAAATCATCAGATAAACCTTCACCATCCCATACCGCAACTTTATTATTTCCGTATAAAGCTCTTATGATGTTCACAATTTTGCTACTTATACCAATCTTATATAGCTTGTAAAAGAGTGCCTCGCGTGGAATAGAGTCAAATGCTGATTTGAAGTCCACAAATATGGCATAAAGTTTCTTATGTTTTTGTTTGTACATTTGAGCAATATTTATTAAAGTGAAAACTTGATCAACTGTAGAGTAATCTTCTCTAAATCTAGCTTGAAACTCGTGTAAGATGTTCTTATGTCTGATCCAGTCTTTAAGTCTCTTGTAAATTAGAGCGGTAAATAGTTTGCAGGTTGTATTGAGAAATGAAATTCCTCTGTAGTTTGCTGGATTTGTATGGCTTCCTTTTTTATGGAGCGGGAATATTATTGATTTTTTAAAGCTTTGTGGGAAGTCTGTGCTTTCGAAAAGTCGATTATACTCTTTTAGAAGAGCTTGTGCGAATTCAGTAGTACAGTTTTTGTAGAATTCGAATGGAATCCCATCTTCTCCTGGGGCTTTGTTGTTCTTAGCATTGTTCAATACTTGAAATATTTCAGATAGTTCAAAGGGTTCATCTAGAAACACATCAATTATTTGAGGCTCTGCATACTGAATATCAAGCGACGTCTGAGCAGTATTTAAAAGTGTTCTGAAGTGTGTTTGTAGCTCTTGTGCTTGAAGACCAGTTGCGATACTGTTTTTTCTTCCATTCAGAAGTTTGGCTGCCTTCCAAAAGTCGATTGAAGATCTGCAATTGTTTATTTTTGAGATATTTTGTTGTTCATACGCTAGTCTTTTTGCATGACATATCGTTTTGAATTCCTTGTTTGCATTAGCATACAATGTTTTAAATATATTGTTGTTATGCTTTCTAAGTAATTTTAGAAACGTAAATGACTTTCGTCTTGCCAACATGCAATCTTTATCGAACCACTTTTGTTTCTTCGTTTCTTGTTTGTTTGTGCAGTATAAGTTTTGTGTAGATTTCTTGATGACAACTCAAAGTTGATCAATATTCGGTGAAGCTTTGGTTCGGTAAAAATTATTGAGTTCAATGTTTAAATTTGTGCGGTAAGTATTTGCCATTTTTTGATTCCAGAAAAGTTTCGGTATTAGACTAAGCTCATTATAATTATTTAAATTTTCATTAAATCCCACTTCAAATTGAACTTCTAACGGCATATGGTCCGAGAACATCTGCTGACCTACTCGAAAGTCGGAAATAATGTCTTGCTAGTTTCCAGCGACGAAGCAATAGTCAATAACTGAACATGCTGTCCCTCTCAAAAAAGTATATTCACCTCTAAGATCTCCAGAACAACTTCCATTTAGAACTGAACAATCGAAAGAATCTGTTAGTTCCAGTATTTTAGTTCCTTTACTGTCGCACAATTCATCTTTCGACTGGCGTTGAGAATTTAAAAGCTCAGTATTCGGACCAGAAACAAAATTATTCTGAGAAAGCCCTATTCGACCGTTGAAGTCACCAATAAGCATCAAGTTTATGGAATCAATATTATTTAGAAAATCGCTAAGTGTATCAAAGTCACTTTAATTTAATTTAATTTAATATAATTTAATTTATTTACACTTAGTACAAGCAAGCAATCTTAAATCTAAAGTATTTACAAACAAAAATTAAACCTAAAATAAAAAATTATATTCAAAAGCAAATTGAAATCAGGAGGGTTCGGTTCATTGTGAGTAGGAAGCAAGAGATTTACGGAGGGATGATTTTGAGGTATGGAAATCGAACAGATTATAGGAATCATTGACATTACGTAACATACGTGACATAGGGTTGTAGAAACTATAATTCGTACGGTGATAGGGAATTCGGAATGGGGGAACAGTCCTAAGATTACGTGAATTTACATTAAAAGATATTAAACTCAATAGCGAAGGACAATCAATGTTTCCACTCAAAAGATCTTGAATAAATACGATATCTGAGATCTCGCGTCTCCTTTGAAGAGACTGAAGATCAATAAGCTGCAGACGATCAGCATATGGAGGCAAGCGATATCTATCTTCCCAGGGAAGTTTGCGTAGAGCGTAAAGGAGAAATCTACGTTGGACAGCTTCGAGGCGTTTAGCTTGTGTAATTTGATAAGGTGACCACACTTGGGAGGTATATTCAAGAATTGGCCTAACGAAAGTAACGTACAAGGATTTGAGAATATACGGATCGGAAAATTCTTTCGACCAACGTTTTATGAATCCGAGCATGCTGTTTGCTTTTTTTATAACATGTTCAATGTGGGAGTGAAAGTTGAGCTCTTTATCACAAATGACACCTAAGTCACGAGCAAAAGAGACAACGTGTATTGGTTCACCTTGTAGATAATAGCACCGAGGGGGCGGGGGTAGACGTTTGCGGGAAAAAGTTATAGCGTGGCATTTACTAACGTTAAGTTCTAAATTATTTTTGTGACACCAAACTGAGAAAATGTCTAGATTATCTTGTAAAATAGAAGAGTCAGCGGGGGATAAAATACTTCTAAATATTTTCATATCATCCGCGTATATCAAAACGTTGCAATCAAGGATTTTGACAACATCGTTAATCCCTAAAATAAAAAACAGTGGGCCAAGATGGCTGCCTTGAGGGACACCAGAAGGTGCTATGAAGGGGTTGGAGAGAGATGATCTGAAGCAGACTACATATTTTCTCTGAGTTAAATAGGTACAAACCCAAGAAATAAAGAGTGGGGGAAAGCCTAGGGTTTTTAATTTGAAAAGTATGATTTTATGTGACATTTTGTCGAATGCTTTGCTAAAATCAGTAGCAATAACATCAACTTCATTTCCTTTCTCTAAGGTACACAACGTATGGGAAACAAAATCCACTAGATTGGTCGTGGTTGACCTACCAGCTAGGAAACCATGTTGTTCAGGAGCCAAAATAGATATGCAGTGGAAAGACAGTGTATCATAAATAATGCTTTCGAACAGCTTTGGTATACAGGACAGTTTGGCTATGGGACGATAGTTAGACACATCATTCTTTGGTCCTTTTTTATGGATAGGAATTATATAAGATGTTTTCCAGAATGTTGGAAACACACCTTGTGAAAGTGATAGCTTGAAAAGGGCTGTCAGAGATTGGACAAAAAAGCACGAACAGTTTTTTAGGACTATAGCAGGAATTCCGTCAGGACCAGATGAGTAATTATCCTGAAGTTTATCAATTTTATTTTTGATTATGGATGGGAAAATATCCAATGTGTGAAACGAGGTTTGCGGAGAGTTATTTAGATATTGGAAATAATGAAAATCCACTTCTACCTCGCAATCACTAAATGACTGTTCAAAAAAGTTTGCGAAAAAATTTGCAATCATTTCAGGGTCTGATGATGAGTTGTTGAGGTAAGAGAGGGAGGAAGGGTAGCCGTCAGATTTTCTTTTGATGTTTATAAACTCATAAAAACGTTTAGGATTTAACTTTATTGAAGATTGCATTTGAAGAACATATTCGCTATAGAGACGTGTACTAAGTTCAGAAAACTGTGTAAAAACGAACGAGAAAACTTGGTAGTCGTTTACTGATTTTGAAAGAAGATATTTTTTCCATAAGTTATTCCTCAGGTTGCGAAGTGACCGAAGATCTTTATTATACCAAGGTGGGGAAGAGGAGTAATTTTTACGAGGCATAAAAGGAACAGATTGTGCAAAACATTTAAAAATCTCTGAATAAAATACTGACAACGCATGATCGATCGAGTCTTGAGAAAAAGTGAAGTTAATATTGGCTAGAAGGGATTTTAATTTGGGAAAGTCAGCCTTTCTAAAGTTAAAGAAATAGTCAACAGCAATGTTAGGTTGAGGATTGTGATAAGAGAATGAAAGCGACAAAGGTGGGTGATATTCGTCCAGTTTGGAAAGAAGTTGGCCACTTGCTGTCACAATAGCGTTACCAGGATCAGAAACGAAAATAAGGTCTAGTTGCCTATTGAGGTTATTAACAATACCACTTATTTGGAAAAGGTTAGAGTCTTGTATGCAATCAGTGAAAAGTATTTCTTTTTCAGATGCAGTATTTGACGGATAATAGTAAGTACCGTCGTTATGAGGAGACCATTGAATAAACGGTAGGTTAAAATCACCCATACATATTATTTCGTCGTTGGTGTCAACAGCATCGAAAAGATGGTCAATTGCATCAACTATGAGCTGATATGATGTGGTTGGTTGAGAGGGGCGAATATAACAACACATAACGAAAATATATCGGGAGGGCATTTTGATTTTGACTGTTATAAATTCAAAATCTGTTGAGTGCGATGAATTAAAAGGACTGACATCAAGACGACAGTTCACCGCTAACAAAACACCACGGCCCAGTTCTTCACTGTTATTGATCAGGCCGTCCTGACGAAAAATTAAGTACTCAGATGTAAATAGTTCACTGTCAAGAATATTTGGAGTTAGATTAGTCTCGGTCAGAGCAAAAATGTCATGAGGAAATGATTGCGAATTGGTAAAAACTGAGGACGTTTTGGTTCGGAGCCCTCTAACATTCTGGTAGTATATAGTAAGAAAGGCCGAGGGATTAAGTGAGTGTGGAGGAAAGGCGGTGTTAAAGGCGAGCGTCATTTCTAGTACGATTTCGTCGGGTATAAAGATTATATTTTGATTTAATATAAGCCGCGTAAGCTTGTAAATCATCAGCGACCATTTGATTAGAAACATTGAAAGTTTCGTGAAAAGAGTTATAAATTTTTCTAAGCGCAGAAAGATTGGTCGGGAGACCTTCTTGCTGGATATGCAACATTACGTTAGTTTTAGTTTTGCCATCTATGCAAACTGACTCGGCGGTATTATATAGATAGGCCAAGTAAAGACGAACATTGTCATATATACGACGGTCTCGTAGCCTGGACATGGTGTAACGAGATTCGGTACTGTCAGAGTTCTGCATAGATACTTTTACAGCAGGAGGGATAAGAGGATCAAGGAAATGTGGATTATTACGAATGGGTTTGGGATTGGTATTGGTACTTAAGTCGGGATGATTAACTGATATAGGAACGACGTGTGAGGGAGTGAAATTAGGATAATGAACCTGAGAATTGGTTAGAGGCTTTACATTAATTTGGGAGTTAGAGAAATTTTTAGGTTCGTTACGTTTACTCTTAAAGTTAGTTCGATCTTTATGATTATAATTTAAAGTAAAATTAGAGTTGGATTGAGATAAGGATGATCTGACGTACTCGGGAACAATTTTCATCTTACTGTTTCTTAGCTTACGAAGAGGACCAGAAAACATCCATGAGTAATCGCTTTGTATAGTGATGATGAATTTTCCGGGTGCAATGCAATTACAATTTAATGGATTAAAAAAGTAGTTTTGCTTAAAAAATTGAAGAAGCCAGGATTCTGTAGTATGATGAGGTGCGTTATTGACAATGAAACAAGAACTGTTTATTGGTTGATTATTAATGATTTTTTCCAACCGACGGTTCCAGTCGGTGATATTCCATGTTGTACCGAATTTAATGATGATCGGTTGTATTGTTGATGCAGACTCTGATGTAGTAGCTATCGGTGATGTTGGAATAGTAGCAACTGAGGAGGTGTTTGTTTGATGAGACGGACTTTCAAGATCCATAATTTCTGTATGTAGTGATTTATTGTTAGTAAGAAGTTCTCTTGGGTTGGAAGGACTTAAGTTATAGGAGTTTTTTAGCTCGTCATAAACTTCGGCTATGGCTAGACGTGTTGCTGTTGACTCATTTCTGACAGTTTCTGCAGTTAACGTAGAATCGTTACAGACTTTATCAAACGAAGTTTTTACGTTTCTTGAGATTGATTTCGATTCAATCAACAGCAATTGTATTGAGTCGGTTATTTTTGACAAGTTATCCTGGAAAGAGCTCAGCAATTCACTCATAGTTTCTGTTCTATCAACAGACTTCGTTGTAGAACCGGTGTTAAGCAATACATCAAGTTTTGTATTTAGTTGGCTTGAGAGAGAGTTCAAGTTGTCACAGCATTCTGAAGTTCCGGCAAGAATCATTTTTATAGAGACTTCAGATTTTGATGTTTGTGACTCTGAAATTTCAAAAAGGCTTTCAAGATTTTTTGTTGTTGATTCGTTGTTAACCTCCATTATTTCGCTGGCTTTTTTTTGGTTGCAACGAAACTCCGATTTAAGTTCCATAATGCAATCATAAAGTTGTTCAACACGTTCGTTATTGCATTTAAGTGCGAGCATTATGTGCGAGAGTGTTATCGATTTACATTCAGCACAGTAATAGTTAAAAAGTCTATTGAATTCTGTCAAATGAGCTTTAGCGCTTCTACTAAGGCCAGTGCAGACTGGGTGAAATACCTTGCCACATATACCATTACATGTAATCCATTCATTAGTAATGTCGGTGAGTTGACAATTACTTTTTCCACAGATAATTGCAGTATTCATTTTGGATTTATTTGTAATTCAACTCTTTTTTTTTTTTTTTTTTTTTTATGGAAATGAAAGAATTTCTGTTCTTAGTGTAGTTAATATTTAGTACACCAAAATGGTTGTGGTATCAAGCACAAATTTAGAGTAGGTTCTAGTATCAGCTAAATTATGTCTCCACGAAAACTCATTTAGGTTGAGGTGTAGGATAAAAACAAAACGTGGATTTGTGAGTATCAAAAAAAGCTTATGAGGCAGAACAATGTACTAAATTTGTACTCACACGGACGCCAGAGAAAAAGAGCTATTCAAGCTGGATGTGGAGCGTGTAGGGTGGAGGTGATGAAGAAAATTCCAGTGCACTCACAGTAGTGCCGAGAGCTCCCGTTGTGAAGATTTGCAAGTGTGGAAGTTAGAAAATAAAAAAAATCCAATGAATATGCAGAAGAGTAGATCTGTTGGCAGAACATATACTGATGTAGAGACTCACCGGGAGAAGTAAGTTTAAAGCTGAGAGATGTTTTGTTTTTTCTTTTTTTTTTTTTTTTATATTATATTGAAATTATCACAAAGAAAGATAATTTATTAAATTTCAACAAAATTGGAGAATATTTTAGCGACTTGACTTAAAAAAAAGTGTTGCCAATCACTAGTGGAATGGTTTTAAAATGTTTATTTGTTAAAATGTCTAATAAATTCGAGAGATTAGGGCGAAACTTTATTAGTAGGTAAATAACACTGCCAAATGCTCGGATAGCTATCACTGCACTATAAGTGGGGATGCTGCGATGGAGATGCAGACTCACGTTGCCAGTAGTTGCAGTTTAGATATATAGGAATAATCCTTACTAATATTATAAATGTGAAAGTCACTCTGTCTGTCCGACATTCTATGTTACCGTCTCCCGCCCAAACTACTAAACTGGTTGATATGAAATTTTGTACAGTGATAGTCTAGAACATGAGGAAGGACATAGACTATATAGTTTATCCCTAAATTCCCACGGGAACGGGAACGTATACGGGAACTTAACCCTTTACCGCATGAATTAATCTCAGCGGTCAAAAAAAATCAAAATCTTTTTTTATGGGTTCTTAGTGCTGTTTGAAAACATTCTGCATTAAAAAAACACAAAAAAGTTAATTTGTTTAAAAAATAAGAACAAAAGCCAAATTTGGCTTCGTATGCAGTAAGGTGTTAGAAATCTTACAAATTTTATTTATTCACTTTACGAGAAGAATTCAAGAAAATAGTAAGAAATAAATATTTTCAATTCAAAAACATAGCAAAACAATTCATTGCAAGAAGGTTATGAAAAAAATAACAAAAGATAAAAACTTTTCATTTGAAAACAAAACAAAATAATTTATTGTATTGAAAATAACTGTAACGATGCATTTTATACATCGCTACATGCTGCCTTTGAGCTAGCTGACCACACGCCATCCAGTAGCAAGAACTAAAACACCTATACCAGAAGCACGAACCGGAACCAGGAAATGACCACCAAATGCTATCTAAGGCACAAGCCGGAACCAGGAATTACACGTCAGAGAATATCCGAGGCACCAACCGCATACCCCCCCACCCCCAGGGTATGCTACACTAAATGAATAGCCGTGGAGAATATGGAACATATGTTCCTCCAACAGTGTAGAGTACAACCTACACGACACACTGGCCAATGCACAGCAGCACACGACCACCGTGTGTTTAGTGTAGACTTCAGCAACAGAGTACATTGGGTGTGCTATGGATAAGCATAAGCACAGCAGCGGTGGAGACATAAGGCAATATAAAATAAATGATAGGCGGCAACAACAAAATGTATGGAAAAGCGCACGCCGGAGAAGTATAAATAGGGCGAGCTGAGCTAAGAAAATTGAGTCAGCCGGCACCAGCGCAATGGTGCACATCTCCTGGTAGAGTGAGTATGCTTATAAAATATATTTAGTTGTAAATTATATTTCGTGCCACACAGGGCCGTACCAAATACTTGTGATCAGTCAGACCTAAAAGTCTTGGCCTTCGTTGCTGGCAGGGGCATTAAATAATACCTGTCATTAATAAAAGAAAACGTTCTTTTCAGCTGGCTGCTCGTTGCCTAGAGCAATTTGTCGATATTAAATTGACTTTATTAAACTAGTCTATTCCATAGATCTGACGGAATAAGCAACCAAGAGCAATACCGCTCGGAGAGCTACCGTGTCATCCCCGAGTCCCGAAGCCAGCATTACCGCACTCACCGCCGCCGAACTACCAGAAGTGAACTCAGAAGTATCATCACACAGGCCCCGAGGGGTACTTGTGATCTTTTGCCGGAGGGCATTTAACAATACTTGACCGCTAACCCGTGAGGGGAAGTTGGGATCTTACCGCACAGGGTCAGTTAAGCGCCTGTGATCTTTTGCCGGAGGGCATATCATAATACTCAACCGCTAACTCGTGAGGGGAGGCTGGGATCTCCACAGGGCCCAAGGGTTCTTGTGATCATTGCCGGAGGGCATATAATAATACTTGACCGCTAACCCGTGAGGGGAAGTTGGGATCTTCACACAGAGCCGAAGGGCACTTGTGATCTTTGCCGGAGGGCATACAATAATACTCGCACGCTAACCTCGCTAAGGGGTAGTTGTGATCTTACCGCACAGGGTCAGCAAAGCGCCTGTGATCTTTGCCGGAGGGCATATAATAATACTCGCACGCTAACCTCGTTGAGGGGTAGTTGTGATCTTACCACACAGGGACAGTAAAGCGCCTGTGATCGTTGCCGGAGGGCATATAACAATACTCAGACACTAATCCGCTCTCTCCTATAGGTACACCGCCGAATTAAGACCAGCCGCCATAGAGGAGCAACAACGACAGCAGCAGACGAGAGGGCCTGTTACCAAGGCCATATTATACCATACTGTCGAAGAAGGCGCATAAGAGCGACCTAAATATATATATATTGTTTGTAACCTTGTGTTTATAAATATTAAAAGACAAGTTTGAAATAATAAAGAGTTTCTGACCTTCTATGCGAAGTTTTAGTGGTTTCATTCGCCGACCCTGGACAGCCGTGAGTCATACCTCGGCTGGGAAATAAAAATCACATCACAATTTGGCGCCCGAGCAGGGACTATAGGTCCATCCCCCGAGGAACAGAAACTCTTTATCGAACTATAAACAGAAAACGGAAATAAACCAATCATGTCAGACACCGAAGAAAGCTTTGATGTTTACGCGAGCATCGGAGCAATTTACTTGCTCAGTAAGGAAGAGCTTAAAGCCCGAATGAGTCAACTAGGACTCGATACCGAAGGGACGACAGCCGTTCTTCGAACCAGATTTAGCGCTCATATTAAAGGAGCCAGAACAAGAAAATCGATGCAAAATCTTTGTGAGGACTTGGAGAAGGTCGTTACCACAAGGGAGTACGCCGACACTCCAGCATCAGAGACCAATACCGGACCTGCACCTAAATCGCCTGGCTATACAGAAGTACGGTTCGAAATACCTTCGTATATGCCACTGGCGTCATCACACACGCCTAGCTGCGTTACCGAGGCAACCGAAGGTTGCCCACCTACTGAAAACCGACCTGACCAAGCGAGTACCTCACGTGGGTTTACCCGCTCAGACGACAGAACTACAGTCCGAACCACCGGTAGAATTGTGCTCAGCTATGAAGCTGAAGTAATGAATACAGTTCGAAAGTGGGGATTAAGATTTGACGCGTCTGGTAACGCCCCAGAATTCTTAGACCGTCTTGAAGAATTGACTATGTGTTACGACCTGAGACCAGACGACGTAGTCAAAGCATTGCCAGAACTCTTACGCTGCACCGCCCTAGAGTGGTATCGCATTAATCGCGACCATGTCAAGGGATGGAGTGAATTTCGTAGCGCCTTTCTCGAACACTTTTTGCCCGCCCGTTACTTATGCAAATTAGAGGATGAAATCATGCGAAGGAAGCAAGGCCCCCGTGAGAAGGCAAAGGATTTCATCCGGGGCACGCAATACCTGATCCACCGCCATCCCCGCATAAGTCAGACGGACAATATTGATCGCATTTATGACAGTTTACGAGCAGAGTATCATCTGTACATAAAGAGGCGCGATTTTAAGACGCTCGAAGAGCTTATGACATTGGTAGAGGAGTACGAACATATTCAAGGGGAAGATCGTAACTCACACCACGCGCTGATTCGTCCAGCGCCAGCTCTGAACCGCAATGCACCACCGTACCGCCCGCTACCTGACAACCGACAGGGGTTCCCAGCACAACGCCCCGATTTCAACCGCTCCAATCCTTTTAGACAGATACTCCCCGCTAACCAGTACGACCGGTCCACGCACTGCTGGAATTGTAAGCAGCGTGGACACAGCAAAAGCAACTGCCCGAGACCTTTCCGACTCTTTTGTTCCTACTGCGGAGAGGACGGGATACTAACCGAGGACTGTAGATGTCATCCGCACAGGGCCGCAGTTATGAGCAGTCAAGTTAACCGCTGTTCAACCCGAAAAAGCTGGTACCGAAAACCAGGAAATTCAAGAGCACTTAATTCAAGCGCCTTGACCACAACCACGACTAAGCCGACCAAGCTGACTGAAGTAAGACTGAATAGACGGCTTACCCGAACACACCAGAAACAGCAGGACAGCTGTAGGAAATACCAGCCACCGCCAGAAACGAAATCAACTGAGTTTGACTCACGTTGTTTTGTGACGGTACAGGTCCATGGTCAACCAGTAAGGGCCTTGATAGATACAGGAGCCACCATGTCATTTATTAATGAAAATACGCGTCGGTTGTTACGCCGAGCGAAGATACCCGCCCACTACTATCGTCATCTCACTTACCTCGCCAACGGAGACGTGGTTGTCAGCCGAGAGCACTATTTACTCACGATGGCTATCGCCGACCAAGACATTCATGGAAAAGTGACGTATATGCACCACCTAGCGTATGACATGGTCATCGGTGTAGATTTATTACGCAAGGCTGATTTCCGTATGACTTTGCGAAGTCATGAAATCCCGTGGTCTGACATTAGCTCTGAAGAGCCAAGAGACCGACTGTTTGGTGGAAACAATGTGTTGGCACTATCATGCGATACGCATAGAGTAACCGCAACGCCTGCCGTCCGGAGCGAAAGATTAAAAACGTTGTACCAGTTGGGACAAACGAAATCTCAGGATACCGCTCAACAAGAAAATAATACTATAAGATCTAACATAAAGGATCTCAAAAGGTCCTCATCATCAGAATGCAGTATAAAAGCAAGGGCTGAGGTGGATATTTGCCATTCAGCCAGTGACCGCCAAAGGGCCAACATGAATTCCTGCGAAAAGGAAAAAGAAATAGCGCAGCCCTGGAAAGGGCAAGGGACGATGTCCTCTCGTTTAAATCCCGGCCAACGACAACCGATTTGTCTACCTAAATTACCGCATCCGGAACCCCGCGACAAGACAACCGCCGGCACCGCAACCCCAAAGAAGCGCATCGCGCACACTCCGAAGGGGCAGGGGGCCCGTCCAACCATTGTTCCAGCGACAGCCAGCCACCTACAGAGCGCTTACACCGGCCGCGGCCCCCAAGGCACAACTCAAAAGGTCAGTCGGGCGATGGACCTGCGGAGTAAATTAATGAAAAATTTACGATGTTTCATACGCCCTGATACCGGTGGGCGTAGAGCAGCTAACGACGCGAACATAGGCTCTGTGACTCACCGCGCGCCACCTACCGCCGCCCCCAACGCACGACCAAGAAGACAGAACCGTGATGGGAACATACCGAGGGTCAGAGGGCCCAAACCCGCCGCCGCAACCACGAACGCCCCGAACACTAACCCGCCGACGCCAGCAGTCAACTCGTCAAAACCCGCACCCGCAACCTCTAACGTCGCACGCCCTGACTCAACAACGGCCAACGCTCCACCAGTGGCCCGAAGCCGGATCCCATCTGCACCGGATCCCTTCCGAGGGATAGAAATTACTAAGCACAAGCTCTACAACCCTCAACGCCGGCGTCAGCGTTTCTACTTCCGGCGCCGAGGAGGGAATGTGATTGCGAACATCATAGGCAGGGGGTTCGCCGTGTTGATCCACGAACTCACCGGAAGAAAGAAGGAGGTTACGTTCGACCCGTAGACCCGCCGTAGAAGTCCGAAAAGTTAGGTGCAAGGAGCACCGTATAGTTTTTGTTTAGTGGAAGAAGCACGTACCAGTTATTTTTTTTTTGTGCAAGGAGCACTTTAAGACTTTTTTTTTGCAAGGATATTTTTTCGATTTTGTTTGCTTTTTTTTGCAAGGATGCTTGTTTGTTAATTAAGAT
The DNA here is from genome assembly GCA_949752695.1 of Melanostoma scalare. NCBI lineage: Eukaryota > Metazoa > Arthropoda > Insecta > Diptera > Syrphidae > Melanostoma > Melanostoma scalare. The sequence goes on along the minus strand of OX456984.1, from coordinate 113,901,865 downwards.
TGTTAAAAAAAAAGGAGAAAGGAAAAAAAAATATACAAAAAAATATATAAAAAAGAAAAAAAAATATATACAAAAAAATATATAAAAAAGAAAAAAATATATACAAAAAAAAAATATAAAAGGGAAAAAAGATAAAAAAAAATATAAAAGGAAAAACGCAAAAAAAAAAAAATATATATATATGAAAAGAAAAAAAATACAAAAAAAAAAAAAAATAGATATAAGGAGGTTAAGACGAGAAGGTTCTCGCCTCCAAAAGGGGGGTGGTATGTAACGATGCATTTTATACATCGCTACATGCTGCCTTTGAGCTAGCTGACCACACGCCATCCAGTAGCAAGAACTAAAACACCTATACCAGAAGCACGAACCGGAACCAGGAAATGATCACCAAATGCTATCTAAAGCACAAGCCGGAACCAGGAATTACACGTCAGAGAATATCCGAGGCACCAACCGCATACCCCCACCCCCAGGGTATGCTACACTAAATGAATAGCCGTGGAGAATATGGAACATATGTTCCTCCAACAGTGTAGAGTACAACCTACACGACACACTGGCCAATGCACAGCAGCACACGACCACCGTGTGTTTAGTGTAGACTTCAGCAACAGAGTACATTGGGTGTGCTATGGATAAGCATAAGCACAGCAGCGGTGGAGACATAAGGCAATATAAAATAAATGATAGGCGGCAACAACAAAATGTATGGAAAAGCGCACGCCGGAGAAGTATAAATAGGGCGAGCTGAGCTAAGAAAATTGAGTCAGCCGGCACCAGCGCAATGGTGCACATCTCCTGGTAGAGTGAGTATGCTTATAAAATATATTTAGTTGTAAATTATATTTCGTGCCACACAGGGCCGTACCAAATACTTGTGATCAGTCAGACCTAAAAGTCTTGGCCTTCGTTGCTGGCAGGGGCATTAAATAATACCTGTCATTAATAAAAGAAAACGTTCTTTTCAGCTGGCTGCTCGTTGCCTAGAGCAATTTGTCGATATTAAATTGACTTTATTAAACTAGTCTATTCCATAGATCTGACGGAATAAGCAACCAAGAGCAATACCGCTCGGAGAGCTACCGTGTCATCCCCGAGTCCCGAAGCCAGCATTACCGCACTCACCGCCGCCGAACTACCAGAAGTGAACTCAGAAGTATCATCACACAGGCCCCGAGGGGTACTTGTGATCTTTTGCCGGAGGGCATTTAACAATACTTGACCGCTAGCCCGTGAGGGGAAGTTGGGATCTTACCGCACAGGGTCAGTTAAGCGCCTGTGATCTTTTGCCGGAGGGCATATCATAATACTCAACCGCTAACTCGTGAGGGGAGGCTGGGATCTCCACAGGGCCCAAGGGTTCTTGTGATCATTGCCGGAGGGCATATAATAATACTTGACCGCTAACCCGTGAGGGGAAGTTGGGATCTTCACACAGAGCCGAAGGGCACTTGTGATCTTTGCCGGAGGGCATACAATAATACTCGCACGCTAACCTCGCTAAGGGGTAGTTGTGATCTTACCGCACAGGGTCAGCAAAGCGCCTGTGATCTTTGCCGGAGGGCATATAATAATACTCGCACGCTAACCTCGTTGAGGGGTAGTTGTGATCTTACCACACAGCTACAGTAAAGCGCCTGTGATCGTTGCCGGAGGGCATATAACAATACTCAGACACTAATCCGCTCTCTCCTATAGGTACACCGCCGAATTAAGACCAGCCGCCATAGAGGAGCAACAACGACAGCAGCAGACGAGAGGGCCTGTTACCAAGGCCATATTATACCATACTGTCGAAGAAGGCGCATAAGAGCGACCTAAATATATATATATTGTTTGTAACCTTGTGTTTATAAATATTAAAAGACAAGTTTGAAATAATAAAGAGTTTCTGACCTTCTATGCGAAGTTTTAGTGGTTTCATTCGCCGACCCTGGACAGCCGTGAGTCATACCTCGGCTGGGAAATAAAAATCACATCACATAACTTAAGTATTATTTCAAAGATTATGAACCGTGGAACTGAGAAGAGCAATTTCTAATTTCATTATAACATAGAGCAACTCCACATTTTTGACAAAATGTAAACGAACGTCCATTACAATTATTTTGGCAAATTTGACGATTTTTTTAATTTGTGGCAAATGACCATAGTTATCACAACGTACCGAAGAAAGAGGAAAGTCTTGATGCCTTGCAAGATGCTGTCTTTTCAGGGTGGTTGTCGGTGTTGTAATGGTTGGAGTGGTTCGACTTGATGTTGGAGTTCTAATAGTCTCAGAAGTAGCAACTTGCATAACTAAGTGAGCTGCATGGTCGGTCGCGTCTTTTCAAAGCCATCTTATCAGCCTTGCATAAGTTCTCCGCAACAGCAAGTTTGAAATCAAAAAGCGGTAAGTGGAAGTCGTTCCCAACGTCGTCAGATGATCCATGCACTCACTATACATAAGTCGTATCACATGAAAAAATATTCTTTGTACCATTTCTTGGATCACAAAGGAATACGGTGTAGTCCAAGCATCGAATCTAACAAATCGACACCGCCCATGTACCTACTTGTTGTAAACCTCGACAGATTTAGGAGCGGAAATATTTCTGTATTGCTTATCCTTTCTAAAATAACGGCGTCTTTCTACAAGTAGTTCGCTGCCACATACGGTGACATCATGCTTACAACTTTGTTGTCAAACCAAGGAACCAAGCTCAATTTGACTCCATCAATTGTGGCCGGTTTTTCAACCATGCTTCTACATCCTCCTTTTTTCAGCTCTTCAATCGGCATTTTTGAATTTGGAACTTTGTTGAGCCTCACGGTACCCAGTGGTAAGAGTACATTTTTGAATAAATGGACCTGCAAATTCGGGCTATTGTAGCAAATGTCAAAAAATCTCCCAACCAAAAAAAATAAAAAATCAACAAAATATGTAAATTTGCAACCCCTTACTGCATACGAAGCCAAATATGGCTTCCGTACCTTTTGCTCTCCCAAGACCAGCCTAATCAATTTTTTCAATAAAAAATTGGTTCATTGCATGCGCATTTTGACACTTAATCAAAAATATATTTTTGATTTCATTTTACTTACCAAGCAATAGCAATAACTAACACTCAAAATATTAATATATTCTACACTTCCGTTTTCAATACACCGGACCGACCGGCTGACCTTTGATCACGAAATGCATACTTCTTTGCTGTCGCACACACAAAAAAACTACTGTTAAGTGTTCATAGAAATACAAAGAAGAGGATCGTGTTGTATTTCGATCTTTTCCATGTGACAGAGAACAGAAAAAAGGATACAAAAAGCTAAAGCCATATTTGGCTTCGTATGCGGTAAAGGGTTAATAGCAACAGCACCGATTTCAAAAATTCTTCCACCGTTAGAATGCTATGCTATCCCCGAGTAACATAAACATTAATTCATCCCCATATTCCTACGGGAACGCGAGTCCTTACTAACATAATAAGTGCGAAAGAAGCTCTGTCTGTTCGCCTTTCTATGTTACCATCTCCCGCCCAAACTAATGAACAGATTGAAATGAAATTTTGTACAAAGATAGTCTAGAACCTGGGGAAGGACATAGGCTATATATTTTATCCCTAAACTCCCACGGGAACGGGAACGTATACGGGAATTTAAAAGCTACAGCACCGATTTCAAAAATTCTTCCACCGTTAGAATGCTACGCTATTCCCGAGTAACATAAACATTAATTCATCCCCATATTCCTACGGGAACGGGAGTCCTTACTAACATAATAAGTGCGAAAGAAGCTCTGTCTGTTCGCCTTTCTATGTTACCATCTCTCGCCCAAGCTACAGAACCGATTTAATTGAAATTCTATACGGAGATAATCTGGAACCTGAAGAAGGACATAGGTTACATTTCATTCGAATATTCCCACGGGAACCGGTCTTCACTAATATTATAAATGCAAAAGTAGCTCTGTCTGTTCGCCTTTCTATGTTACCATCTACCGCTCAAACTAATGAATAGATTTAAATGAAATTTTGTACAAAGGTAGTCTAGAACCTGAGGAAGGACATAGGCTATATATTTTATCCCTATATTCCCAGGGCAATGGGAACGTATACGGGAACTTTGAAGCTACAGCACCGATTGTTCCACCGTTAGAATGCTACACTATCCCTGAGTAACATCAACTGTAAGTCATTCCCATATTCCTACGGGAACGGTCACCATATTCCCACTGGAATGGGAGTCTTTACTAATATCATAAGTCTGAAATGAAATCTGTCGGTCTAATTTTATTTGTTATCAAAAACCGCCCAAACTATTAAATGAATTTTGGTACAGAGTCATAGTCTTGAGCCTGAAGATGAACATATGCTATAAGTATATGTTATCCCTGTATTCTCACAAGAATGCAAACGTAAACGGGAACCTACAGAACTGATTTCAAGAATTATTTCCCTGTTAGAATGCTACACTATCTCAAAGTAACTTTAACTTCGATTTATCCCCATATTCCCATGCGAACGGAAGTGCTTACTAATATTATAGATCCGAAATCAACTCCGTCTGTCTGTTTTACTTTGTTACCATCAACCGCCCATACTATTGAACCTATTCGTATGAATTTTGGTGCAGAGATAGTTTTGACATAGGCTGTATTTGTTTTCCCAACATTCCTATGGGAACGGCAACGTAAACGGGAACCTTGAAGATACTGGACCGATTTCAAAAGTCCTTTCACCGTGAGGTGATTTCTGTCAAATTGTCGATTACCCCGTTGGCCTGAGAAGAAATTTCTATCTTGATCTTCAAATAAATATTGGCAATAGGTAATGACTGTGTGAAAAGTCGATTTCGGCTAATCCGACTAATGACATAGTTAACCATATAAACTTATAAATTATGTTTTGACGTATTGGGGGATATTGTCGAATGTCGATCAATAGACAATATTATGGACACTGAGCAAGTCACATCATACCCTTTAGAATTTCTCAATTCATCCTTCCAATTTCCTCAATTATCAGCAGTGGCTGCAAGTTGGTGTTCCAGTGCCAATAATGAGTATTCTAGAATTGCACACAGCTACAAATTACACATCTGGGATGTGGTATTATAAAAGTTTTAATAATGACTGGAACAGCGTAATTAGAAAACTATTGATTCCCCGTATTTCTTTGATTCCCATTTTTTTGATTTGTCATTTTAGTTTAAAAGAGTGTATCAAACTCGCAAAACCTTTTTATTTGACAAAAGAAGGAAAAAGTAAGAACGTCGTGTGCAAAAATGTACTGAAATAAAATAATATAAAAATAGTTTACTAAAACGCATGAATGTGTCTTATTTGCAAAATAAGTAGCCTAAAAAATTAAAAATGCTGCCGAAAGTTACTATTCCACGCGGACGAAGTCGCGGGCACAGCTAGTTAATAATAAGAATAATAAATTTACATTTTTATTTCAAGTTTTATAATATATGCATCATTTTTTTCTTCAAATTCTAATTTTACTCCTCCAAGGTTTTTACGGTATGCTAATAGCTCTCCTCCACTTGCTCTTCCAAAAATACTTCTTTTAACACCAGGTATCCATTTGAGTTCATAATTCTTAAAAATTGTATTATATCTATTATGTTGTATATTAAGTAAATGTGTTTCATATAATAGAAATATGTGGAATTCTTTTAAATAGTTAAAAAATTCAACAATGGCTAATTTATTTTTCATTCCAGCGATATTATAACTTAAAATTTTAAATTTATTTTCTTGATTTTGGTAGACGGCTGCTTCTCAGAAAAAATGCCCATCTGAACTCCCATTAGCTTTTACAGCGGATGTTTTGCTTACTTCTGCCATCCCTGAACTCGAAGCTTGTCTAAAGTTTGACAGTTGTTCTGACGTATTGCTAATTTTTATTTCATTCATTAAATTATCAATAGTATTTTTAACACCTGTCGAGATTATTCCAAGAACTTGGCACAGAATATGAGTTCCATCTTCATTCCCACACCGCAAACCTTTCAAAGCATCCCACGTGAAAACTCTGTTCTCTATATGTAATCTATCATCCCTCAAAACAATCTTTTTCTTCGGATTTTCTTCTCTCAGCGTTTTCATCAGTCTGATCAATTTAGATCTCCTCTGTCGAACGTTCAATGGCAGGTCTTTATTAATGGATATACCTGAATTCTTGAGTTGTCTACAGTTGCGAAGTACACTTGAAGCTATGTCGCGGGTTTTCATTTGGACGATGACTGTTGATTTGCGAGGATCTTGGCTTCGAATGGTGTATGCACTTTCGATACCACTGCTTGTGTCGAGATTGACAAGACCTGCGCAGACAGACTTCGCTTTGTTTGTCATGTCAACATCTTTCTCGACAGGTAATCGCACAACCAGATTTTTTTCAGAATTTTTTTGCAGCATTTTATCTATCTGTGGTTCTAGTTCTTTATTTCGATCTTCTAATTGAGCAACTCTAGCTGAGATTTCATCATGTTTGGCTTTTAGTGTTGATATCTCCGTGAATAAGAGCTGAAAGTCGTTTTTGGTCGGGAGCTTTCTTTGATAAGCGCAGTATTATTTACGCGCAGGATTTCTTTCAGCAATTCTGGCGTAATACTCATATTTTCGTTGGGTTTGTTAATAAAATAGCTAGAGCTTCTTTTTTCAGAGTTTTTTTTTCCGGGGAGATGTCTTCTAGACTTCTCTTGCTCATTTATAGGTTAGTTTTAGGTCAGTATTTATTCAAGTGATTTTTAGTCTTATTCTCTACAACTTACTCAGAATATTTATATAATAGTAGAGCAGAGGTTATAATTATTCACTTCAAACATAAACTTTATTTTTCTATTTAGTTTTTATTTTACTTTTTGCTTTTTTGGCTTAGTTCTTTTTTTCACGACTTTATAGACAGATCAACAAATGTCAAATCGTAGTAGAGTAACTGAGAAAATGGTCAGATTCAACTTGTTTTCAATTTATTAAATTTCGATGTTTTCTCAAAAAGGTTTTGATATAGGGTTTTAGGTGGTCTGGACTCACCCATCAAGTTTGGCAAGTGTTGGATGACACCAACCACTTGTCGAACTTTCGAACTTGGTGATTATTGGCAAGAGAAAAGGATATATACCAGGAAAATACCTGATAAACATAGAGTTTCTTTATTTTTAACAGATGAACAAAACAATAATGAAAAAAAAACTTACGAATAAGTGCACTCAAAAACCCATAGATTTTATGATACTTAAAAAATTACGAATACGGGTAAAATTTAAAAAAAAAATAAAAAAAATTTTTTAGCTTTGAGGTTTGTTTGAATAAAACAATAATATGGGCACTTTTAGTATTTTTTTTTTTATTTATTTTATACAAATACAATTATATCAAGTGCTCAAAAAGCCCTCCTTCGTTTTGAATGCATGCCAGAGCCCGTTTTTGAATTTCATTGTGGATGTTGAACCAAAGCAATGGTTTGTTTTTGGGCTAACATATTTTTCATGTTAAAACAGGTACAGGCTCAGACAGCAAAAACTGGATTTTTTCGATTTTGAACGCCTAATATCTCAGTAACTTAAGCAAGCAGTAAACAAGTATTTAGATTCAGCGAAGCAAAAACCTTTAAAATAATATAGCTTGCTTTTGGCAACAACCAAAAAGTTTAATTTTGTAGACCAGTGTATAATGAATGGAAGCGTCAACATGTAACATTTCAAAAAGATCAGGAATGGCAAAAGTATTGCAGCAGTGTAAAATAATTATTTGGGACGAATACACCATGGCACACAAGAAATCATTAGAAGCATTCAATCGTACATTACAAGGTTTGAGAGGAATTTTCGGTGGTTCATTGGTGTTATTTGCTGGTGACTTCCGGCAAACACTTCCGGCTATTCCTCGATCTACTGCTGCTGACGATTAAAGTGCTAGATTGAAATCTTCATAACGTTGTGGAAATATGTGAAAACGCTTTCTCTCAAATGTAAGAGTGTTATTGCAGAATCATTTAACAGCTGCAGAATTTTTCAAGCAATTATTGGAAATTCGAAATGGAGAATTACCTCTTGATATTGATGGTCAAATAAGACTGCCAAATAATTTTTGTTCGTTATCAGAATCGAATGCTGCGTTAATACAAGGTATGTTTCCTAATATTGTAAGTAATTACCAAATATCAGATTGGTTAAGCCAAAGATGAATGTTGGCATGTACGAATAGAGATGTTATAAGTATCAATATGAAAGTTATGAGCAAAATACCAGGTTTAAATCTATTGATACTGCCATGAATCCGGATGAAGCTTTGAACTATCCAATCGAGTTTTTAAGTTCATTGGATCTACCAAGTATTCCGCCTTACTATTAACAATTAAAAGTAGGTATTCCAATTATAATGTTAAGAAATCTAAATCATCCAAGATTATGATGTAATGGCACCCGATTAGTAGTTAAACGATTAATGAATAGGTATGTTATTGAAGCAACAATTTTAACTGGTAAACTTAAAGTCGAAGATGTCTTAATACCACGTATACCATTGATTCCACCTGATCTACCATTTGAATTTAAGCGTTTGCAGTTGCCTTTTCGTATTGCTTTTGACATGACAATTAATAAGTCTGTATGTCAAACGCTTGAAATCTGTGGTATACAGTTTTTTCTCATGGTCAACTTTATGTTGGTTATTCACGTGTTGGAAAACCATCCGCTTTATTCATTTATACGACCAACTATGGAAAAACCAAAAATATTTCTTATCGAAAAGTATTAAAAACAAGAATATTCAATAAAACACATTTCAAACAAATAAAAAAAAATATTTTGCTTTTTATTTTAGCCCTGCGAAGCGAAGCGGGCAAGGTTTGAGAGGAATTTTCGGTAGTTCATTGGTGTTATTTGCTGGTGACTTCCGGCAAACACTTCCGGCTATTCCTCGATCTACTGCTGCTGACGATTAAAGTGCTAGATTGAAATCTTCATAACGTTGTGGAAATGTGTGAAAACGCTTTCTCTCAAATGTAAGACTGTTATTGCAGAATCATTTAACAGCTGCAGAATTTTTCAAGCAATTTTTGGAAATTCGAAATGGAGAATTGCCTCTTGATATTGATGGTCAAATAAGACTGCGAAATAATTTTTGTTCGTTATCTGAATCGAATGCTGCGTTAAAACAAGGTATGTTTCCTAATATTGTGACTAATTACCAAATATCAGATAGGTTAAGGCAAAGATGAATGTTGGCATGTACGAATAGAGATGTTATAAGTATCAATATGAAAGTTATGAGCAAAATACCAGGTTTAAATCTATTGATACTGCCATGAATCCGGATGAAGCTTTGAACTATCCAATCGAGTTTTTAAGTTCATTGGATCTACCAAGTATTCCGCCTTACTATTAACAATTAAAAGTAGGTATTCCAATTATAATGTTAAGAAATCTAAATCATCCAAGATTATGATGTAATGGCACCCGATTAGTAGTTAAACGATTAATGAATAGGTATGTTATTGAAGCAACAATTTTAACTGGTAAACTTAAAGTCGAAGATGTCTTAATACCACGTATACCATTGATTCCACCTGATCTACCATTTGAATTTAAGCGTTTGCAGTTGCCTTTTCGTATTGCTTTTGGCATGACAATTAATAAGTCTCTATGTCAAACGCTTGAAATCTGTGGTATACAGTTTTTTCTCATGGTCAACTTTATGTTGGTTATTCACGTGTTGGAAAACCATCCGCTTTATTCATTTATACGACCAACTATGGAAAAACCAAAAATATTTCTTATCGAAAAGTATTAAAAACAAGAATATTCAATAAAACACATTTCAAACAAATAAAAAAAAATATTTTGCTTTTTATTTTAGCCCTGCGAAGCGAAGCGGGCAAGGTTTGAGAGGAATTTTCGGTAGTTCATTGGTGTTATTTGCTGGTGACTTCCGGCAAACACTTCCGGCTATTCCTCGATCTACTGCTGCTGACGATTAAAGTGCTAGATTGAAATCTTCATAACGTTGTGGAAATATGTGAAAACGCTTTCTCTCAAATGTAAGACTGTTATTGCAGAATCATTTAACAGCTGCAGAATTTTTCAAGCAATTTTTGGAAATTCGAAATGGAGAATTGCCTCTTGATATTGATGGTCAAATAAGACTGCGAAATAATTTTTGTTCGTTATCTGAATCGAATGCTGCGTTAAAACAAGGTATGTTTCCTAATATTGTGACTAATTACCAAATATCAGATAGGTTAAGGCAAAGATGAATGTTGGCATGTACGAATAGAGATGTTATAAGTATCAATATGAAAGTTATGAGCAAAATACCAGGTTTAAATCTATTGATACTGCCATGAATCCGGATGAAGCTTTGAACTATCCAATCGAGTTTTTAAGTTCATTGGATCTACCAAGTATTCCGCCTTACTATTAACAATTAAAAGTAGGTATTCCAATTATAATGTTAAGAAATCTAAATCATCCAAGATTATGATGTAATGGCACCCGATTAGTAGTTAAACGATTAATGAATAGGTATGTTATTGAAGCAACAATTTTAACTGGTAAGCTTAAAGTCGAAGATGTCTTAATACCACGTATACCATTGATTCCACCTGATCTACCATTTGAATTTAAGCGTTTGCAGTTGCCTTTTCGTATTGCTTTTGGCATGACAATTAATAAGTCTCTATGTCAAACGCTTGAAATCTGTGGTATACAGTTTTTTGTCATGGTCAACTTTATGTTGGTTATTCACGTGTTGGAAAAACATCCGCTTTATTCATTTATACGACCAACTATGGAAAAACCAAAAATATTTCTTATCGAAAAGTATTAAAAACAAGAATATTCAGTAAAACACCTTTCAAACAAATAAAAAAAATATTTTGCTTTTTATTTTAGCCCTGCGAATCGAAGCGGGCGGGGTTTTGCTAGTACAACATAAAACTTACCCAACACACAAAAGCATTGCAAATTGAACTTCATATAGAGCGTTTTCATACTCAGCCCCAACACAGAATCAATAGCCGACAGTATCACACACAAGTCACGTCCCAGGCAAAATCATCTCTTAGCTCACACACAATACTACAGTTGTGTACTCGTTACTCGATAGCACAGCGTTAAGAGAACAGAACTAAAGGCGCATTTGAGTTATGACTGCGCTATTGAGTTACAACTGCGCCAGTGTGTCTTTGCGCTATAGAGTCAATAGCGCAGTTGTAACTCAATAGCACATCTTCGATACAGTGTCGCATTTGGCTCTATAGCGCAATGATACACTAGCGCAGTTGTAATATATATGGCGCAGTGATACCACAGCGCAGTTGTAACTCTTAACTCTCTATCTATATTCTCTTCTTTAGAGCAGAGAAATCAAGATATTTTTTTGATAAGAATAATTAATACTGAAAATAGTGGTGTTGGCCAGTGGCGTAGATAGGGGGGGGGATCAGGGGGATATATCCCCCCCGTTGGGATCGATAATTGTTCAACATAACCAGTCGGGTCCGGAGCCCAAAATAATTAACTTTTTTACATGTAAATTTTTGATCGAAAGATACTAACCAGTAAAGCATCAAGCGCATTTTGGATGTTCTGGCCGTGGATTCGTTGTCTCCACATCTTGACTTCTGACAGAAAATTTTCTTTCGAACAATCCGATATATCTTCGTAAAGTTAGTAGAGGTCAGCGCATTTCCTTTCGTTAAATTCCTGTTTAAAAAACAGTTGCTTGAAACTTTGGAAAATGGATTTGTGTTCCGAGATGTGAGTTTTGAGTTGAAAAATGAACGTATCAAGAAACGGAATGTAGAAAGAAATTCTGTAGTAGTCTTCAATACTTTGTGCTTGAACGTTGCAACGATTTTTTTGTTGATTGCAACGGCGGCAGCGGCCGACGCCGGCGGCCGGCGCGGCGTGGCAATTTCAATGTGATTTCGTATTCATAACAAATTCTAGCAACACGCTCATAAATAACGTGGAAATTAGAATCTGTGTTTTCGCGTTTGTATACGTAAATTCATTCAAAGCGTCATCTGCCAGCTTAGTAGCCTCACCCAGATCTTGGTTTTTAGATTGCAATTCCCGACTCAAAGGCAAAACAATCGAATTAACTGATTCCATAATGTGACAGGCGATTTGGAATTCAACCGTCGAAATCGCTGTCAAAAGATGCAATGCATTTTGCGACGTATCTCGATCTTTCCACGTTTTGATTTCTTCCAAAGATTCAATAACAGCCTGTTGCAGTTCAACGTACGTTCCAACTGCTTCATGAGACTGAGCCCACCTGGTAGGACAATCAGACTTCAACCTTTGTTTTTTTTTCTCACTTTTGTTTGTCATTTTTGAAATTTCTTGGTGTTTTGTCTTTTTGGTTTCTTGTCTTTAAGGCCAGTGAAAACTTCAATCGCTCCGATAGTTCCTAACGCATTTTTGATTTCGGACACTTCACACGCTGCATTGACTGCCAAACTAAAGGTATGTGCAGCGCAAGGTACATAAATTGCCAGGGGGAAATACGATCTCAGATGAGCCTGTGCACCAATGAATTGGAAACTCATTGCCGGAGCTCCGTCGAATCCTTGGCCATACATATATGAGCAATCGACGCCAACATCATATAAATAATTTCTATATACAGTTGCGAGTAAAATAATAGCAGTGCCCTATTTTATATTATATTGTTTCTTGTAGGTACAGAGTGCTATTTTTTTCAAAACGGTTGTTTGCGTAAACATGTTAACCAACATTTGTTTTCTCTGGCAACATATTCGAATAAAGGCCCCGACCCATAGAATCAGCTGCGTCCGTTCGCTGCCGGATTCACCTGACAGCTGTGAGTTTTGCCGGACACAACGGATTGGGGTGACCCATAGAATCCGTTGCGGTGTCTCAACTCAACAAGACCACTCATGTTAGCAGAAGAGAAAATTTCAAATTGGTTCTTACTGCACATGTCATCAGAGAGAAAATTTCAAATTGGTTCTTACTGCGCATGTCTCTCTTCTGCCGGACGCAAAAAGTTAAAAGTTGGGCTACTTTTTGCGTTGCGTCCGTTGCATCCGATGCTTATGGGTCACCTCTCATAAGATCGTGTGTATTTAATCGAGCTGTCAGGTGAATCCGAGAGCGAACGGACGCAACGGATTCTATGGGTTGAGGCCTTAACGGTAAATCTATCGGCATATTTAATTCTTTTTTATTTGGTGATGCACTGCTATTATTTTACTCGCAGCTATATAAATAAAATTTTAACTAATGGACACCTAAACTCACGAAAGAAATTTCTCCTATTTAAAGAGAGTAAAGGGCAATTCACATGAGCGCGACCAACGAACGACGAATAAATCAAGAAATGTGATTTTAAGTACCTTACAAGCATAAATTCCTCACGAATTATTTAGGAGTCGATGGCAATATAGTTCATACTTATTGGTATTGGTGAAAAAACTCTTATTTTTGTGCCTAAGCTTTTGGGAATAGAGAAAATAAATTTATTCGTTACGAATGAATTTCTTTTCTCTATTGCTTTAATTTTAGGCACAAAAAGAAGAGTTGATCCATCTAAAAATAAGTATGAACTATATTTCCATCGCTTCCTAAAAAATTCGTGAAGAATTTATGCTTGTAAGGTACTTAAATTCACATTTCTTGATTTATTCGTCGTTCGTTGGTCGCACTCATGTGAATTAACCTTAAAAACAACACAAAGAAACGTGAGATTCTTAAAAATATGTCTTTTTATTCTATTTTATGATAAATTATTTTATTTTATGATAAATTTCTTAAATTAATATTACTTCAATATATATTTTAGTTCACATTCAAATTGATGCGCATAATATATTATCTTTAAAAAATACACAATTTCTTATGGCATACATAATGAATTTAATTATTAAATCTTTTAAAAAAATGAGCGAACTAGGTTTATCCCCCCCTTAGCCAAAAGCTAACTGTTGTTGGCTGATGGATACTTGTGTCGCAGATAAATCTCTTAATTTTATTTGTTTACATTGTTGTTTTTGTAAAACTAGATATATCTTTAATAAACGTACATATGATACTGAATATAAAGTGGTGTTTTTAAAGTCAATTGTATGGGCGTTGGGCGGCGGCGGATGTAGTTGTGTGTGGTGTGTGAGGTTTACCCTCTTCGTTGTTATTCATCTAATAAGCTACCAAGAAAGGGTGCAATGAAAAAACCGTTATGAAAAGGAACTTTTTATAAGATATACCTATGTTACTTTACCTGAGAAATCATTCATCAATCTCACCTATGTAATCATATAAAAAGTTAAATTTTGTGATATTCACATCACTTATACTCAATAGACAAAAAAGAAAATAATAATATATTCAGTTCGGAAAAATTGCGCCATAGCGCAATTGCGTTAACGCATTGCGTTGATACAGTAAACTGCGCTTGAGTTAGTGTATCAGCGCACGGTTTTTAGCCCACACCGCCACCAAAAATGAAAACTATTTCATTTTGTTCGCACCGTGTGGCAGGTGGCACACCGAAAATTGGTATGCAAACCACCCCACACACGTACCACATTTATTCACACCGACACACTTGTGTGGTGTGTATGGGCCGCTTTATGGAAGCAGTTCCCAAACAAAGATCACTTTTTGTTTAACGACTTAGATCAGAAATCACATCAGATAATGTTTTGCGGCATTTGGTTGACAGAAAGAGTATCCCCTCTGTTACGTCAATCAAATGTAGTAAAATCAGCAAAAACAAAAGTTTTGTTTCTTCCTTTAAGTTAGTTGCTCCTCCTTCCCTCTCTAATTCTAAACAGAATAGTGATTCTTGGCCTGATGGTAAACTCATTAAAGAGTTCAGATTACGCACGAAAATAGCAGTTTAGAACTGAACGGATACCTGAACCAAAAAACTAAAAAGAATTACCCTCTTCTACCAAAATGTATGAGGGCTTCGTACTATAATTACGGATCTTTACCTTAACTCTCATGTCTTTTCGCGCGATATATTTGTCTTAACTGAAACCTGGTTCAATCCAAGTCATTTGGACACAGAGTTCTTTAGTCAGGACTTCTCAGTTTATCGTAAAGACCGTCATTACGATAAGCCAGAAGATGTGGGAGGTGGTGCATTGATTTCTGTAAGAAATATTTATATTTCTTCTCAAGTCACTTTTCCTTTTTCCTTTACAATTGATGTATTATGTGTCAAAGTATCCGTATAGTTAAATAGTGTAAGTATAGTGACGGTGCCCTGACATAAGACCATACGACATAAGGCCATATTCGAACATAAGGCGTTAAGACGCTTTGAATAGTGATTTAAGGCCATATTCGAACATATGGTCTAATGACGCTTTCTAAAGCGTCTTAATGACATTATGGTCTAATGACCCATTCTTCCGTTTCCGTTAAAAAAATAAACACCAAACATAGTAACAACGAAACTGAATTTTTGTTTTATTCCAAATAAAAAAAACATCTCCTTGCGTAATTGCAAATATTATTCTTTGATAGTCAAATTAACAACTTAAATTTCAAGAAAGTGTTTTAAGAATATATTGTTAAATTATTTTCATTTTCAAGTTTCCATTGATCGGAGAAAACTTGCATTCATTCATTCATTCAAAATTAAAATAGATAAAAATAAATTCGCGCGGATTTTTATTTTTACACCACACATCCATACACCTCTGTGAAAATTTTTTCCGCTTCGCTCTTATCTTCATTATTCTATCGTGAGTAAAAAGCCAAACGAACATAATTTGCCTCCGGATAACAACGGGCTTGTTGTTGGTGAATATAAAAAATGTGCTCACAAATTTTGTTGAGAATTTATTAGTAACGGTTATCCAGAAAGGAACAAATTTATTTATTTTGTGTAAATGCAAAATTCATGCGATAAAGAAAATGATTTTGTTAAAATTTGAATACTTGGATTGATATTGTAATGTGCGCTTAGTTCGCAAAATAAAACTTCACTTTTATTTTATTTCTACTATCTTTTGTTCATAACAATTCACTCTTAACTTTATCACTCTATAATCAGAACTAACTGCTCGTTGCGTCAGCGGCCTATTTATATAGAACAACACTCATCTAGAGCGTTCCAGTTCCTTCTCCATGGTTTCCACATTTGCTGTCAAGCATCTCTACACTCACACACACTGGCTTACAAGCAATGCCTGTCATTTTATACCATTCCATTATAGTGTTGCCAGTTGTGTTTTCGGTTAAACGTCTTCGATTAGGAAATTGGTATGAATGTTGGGTGTTCATTACACTGCCCCCTCCTTAAGATTGTTCGTCCCGAATAATTCCATCTGCAGCCTTGCCACTATATCGATGCAGCCGGTCACAATGAACTACTTTTAACTTGCCTCTTAATCCTCTTTGGATGCGGTAAACCACGTCGTTAATCCTTGTACAAGTACGTACATAATTTGTGCTGACAAGGTGTTGTAACAACAATATGAATGAATTCGGAATCACAATTCTAATAAACGATGACAACTCAAATATGAAAGCGCATTTCCAGAATCATATTTCAACAACTGAACAACGAGTTCAACAGCACCGATGCACGAATGCAGGTCATATCAAATTTATTATTTCTCACAAATTGCACTTTCTGTCTACTAGGCAATTTGATTTTTGTGTACATATTATTTCTTAAGCTAAACTAAGTTACGCGTAAGCGTTTAATTAGTATAAAAGAAGAATATTATTTGAATAAAAGGCACTTGCAGTTAGAACGGCAATCAAACTAGTGTTTTTTCTCATTAAGTTCTCCCCACCAGTGGTAAAGAACGGTATGATAAAGTTATTGAGTGCATGCTATTAATATCCCCCCACCAGTGGTAAGGTGTTAATAGTAGGTCCTCAACATATGGTCCTTCGAGAAAAAATTTAGAATCAGTGAAAAGTGTTTAAAAAAAAAAAAAAGTTAAGAACGAGAAAAGAAGACGAGTGAACGATAATAGCGAGTTGGGAACGAGAAAAGAAGACAGGTGAACGAGAAACAACGAGGAAAGGCGAAATAACAAAAAGTGAGCATGGATACTTTCGACGAACTTATCAAAAAGCAGAAAGAAACTGTTGAATGGATAAAGAAGGTATCGGAAAAGTATACGAAAGAACCAAAAGTCAGGCGGACACGTAATTTCATTCAAGAACGACTGGATGATCTGGGATTTCATTGGAAGGACTTCCAAGAAAGGCATACGGCAATAACGGAACACACGGATTACAGTAAAGCACATCCATATGTTCAATCAAAATATATTGAACAAGTGGAAAAAACAGTGCTGGAAATAAAAAATAAGCTCAACATTAAAATGAAGGAGCTTGATGAAGGAGAAAAACGAATGATTGCAACTGCAAGCCAGGGACAATCAAGAAACGATAGGTACGAGCCAAACGAGGAACAAAAGAAGAGAATCAAACGGCAAGAAGCACAAAAGCAAGCGTTCTTCCGATCATTGGAACGTATGGACCAAGCGGGGCCGGTTTCCAAAGCCTATTATTCACAAAAGATGGCAGTCATAAGCAACTTGTGGGAGATCATTACCAAAACCCATAACGACATCATTGAGCACGCAGATGATGATGCTTACTACGCAAAGCTGTTAAGAGACCATGAAGAAATCGAGCAAATTTACGAAAACATAATGGTAAAGCTACAAGAAAACATTGACGATTTGCTAAAGAACGATAAAAGTGAACCAACCTCCAACAATTTCCCAAAACAAAAGGAGCTGAAGTTGCCAACCATCAAAATACCAGCTTTTGACGGGGATTACAAAAAATGGAAATCATTTATAGATCTTTTCCAACAAACCATCGACAAAAATGAAAGTTTAGGTAATGTACAAAAACTACATTACCTTAAAACGAATCTGACGGGGGAAGCAGCAAAAATGATTCAACATCTCCAGATAATTGACACCAACTATAATATGGCGCGCGACATGCTGATAAATAGGTATGAAAACACCAGACTACTAGTAAATGCACAAATACAGGCTTTACTTAATCAACGCGACTGTCCATTCGAGTCAGCAGAACACCTGAGGCGATTACACGATACTACAGCAGAATGCGTCAATGCATTGAAAGGTTTAACAATTGATACTGGAACCTGGGACCCAATGGTAGTCTTCATAGTTTCACAAAAATTGGACAACGAAACCAGAAAAGCATACGAGCAATCGTTAAGCAACCCTAA
Organism: Melanostoma scalare; assembly: GCA_949752695.1. NCBI lineage: Eukaryota > Metazoa > Arthropoda > Insecta > Diptera > Syrphidae > Melanostoma > Melanostoma scalare. The sequence continues at coordinate 113,883,660 of OX456984.1, read as the reverse complement.
AGATCTACAGGGTCTTGACGAGTTTCTGAAATTCCTAGAAAATAAATTTAACGCACTCGAAAACTTAGAAGGAAGAAAAAACAAAGGAGAAAACACGAAAGAGCTGAAACAACCTAATTACGCTCAAAAATCGCAGTACAGAAAGCCAATGAACAGAAGTTACCACGCTGTCGCCACGCCATGTTGTAGGTTATGCAAAGGACCTCACTGGTTGCATGTCTGCAACAAATTCGTTACGATGCCGACCACACAGAGACAAGAAGTTGTTAAGAGGGAAAAATTGTGCAGAAATTGTTTTAAGAGTGAACACAACACAGCAATGTGTACATCTTTCAAAACGTGCCAAATCTGCAGGGGGCAGCATCACACGCTTCTTCACGCTGCAGAGGTAGGAAGAAATACGCAATCATAACAATCAAACTTTGCGGATACAATTCAAAACACGGTGCTTTTGGCCACAGCCTTAATAAAAACAAATTGGAATGGTGGAGAATGCGTTCTGAGAGCTTTAGTTGACCAAGGCTCTCAGTCATCTTTTATCACGGAAGATGCAGTGCAACGGCTGCAACTGAAGAAGAGGAAAACATTTGCATCAGTGACTGGTTTGGGTTCAACTAAAGCTGGAACTGCGACAAGTAAAGTGGAACTGCAAATAAAATCGATATATCCTTCGACATTTCAGACATGGGCAACATTCCTTGTACTTCCGAAGCTCAAAAAAGTACAACCGGACAAGTCGTTCATTGAGAAAAGATGGGACCACATTGAACATCTTGCTTTAGCCGACCCGTCATACAACAAAACAGCAGCAATAGATGTATTAATTGGAGCAGACGTTTTTCAAGACATAATTATCGACGGAGTAATTAAAGGCAACCCTGGCTCTCCGATAGCTCAAAACACGAAGCTAGGTTGGATATTATCTGGAAGTATCAATCAAACTAGCAACAACGAATCATCAACCTGTCATATTACAAATGTTGAGCTTAATGACCAACTTAAGCTGTTTTGGGAAACAGAGAAGATACAAGAAAAAGCTAATTTGACGATGGAAGAACTGAGATGCGAAGAGATATTCATGGAAACACATAAAAGGGAACCATCTGGAAGATACGTTGTTAGACTGCCATTCAAGGAAGGTGCAGGAGAACTAGGTGAATCGAAGAAAAGAGCTTTAGCCCGCTTTCTTCAAACAGAGAAGAGGTTCTCACGAGATAAACAGTTGCATGAAGATTACAATGCCTTCTTGCAAGAATACATTGAGCTTGGTCATATGGAATTAGTAGATACCTCTATAAGCACCAGAAAGAATGAAGTATACTACCTACCACATCAAGCAGTAATAAGACAGGAAAGTTCAACAACAAAACTTAGAGTTGTTTTTGACGCATCTTCAAAAACCAGTTCAGGGCTAAGCCTTAACGATAAATTGCTGACAGGTCCCATAATACAAAATGATCTGTATAGCATAATAACCAGATGGAGGAAACATAAAATTGTTTTCCGGGCAGACATCGAGAAAATGTACAGGCAAATATTTGTTGCTCGAGAAGATCAGGATTACCAACGAATACTATGGAGAGAAAAGCCAACACAAAAAATTAAGGAATACAGACTGAAAACCGTAACGTACGGAACGTCCTCCGCTTCGTTTTTGGCTACAAGGGTTCTTCATCAATTAGCGTTGGATGAAGAAGAAAAATTTGAACTTGCATCAAAACTTACTCGTGAAGATTTTTATGTCGACGACTTGTTATCGGGAGCAGATACAATAAAAGATGCGCAAAAAGCCTGTACACAGCTAACGCAACTAATGACAAGAGGTGGATTTAAACCTAGAAAATGGTCCGCTAATTCAGAAACTATATTAAAAAACATTGCAACCGAAGACCAAGACCAAGGGAGATTTAAATTAAATGCATACGATCCTGTCAAAACCTTAGGCATATACTGGCGCCCAGAATCTGATACATTTGAGTTTAAAACACATCTAGAAACAGCCAACGAAAAAATAACGAAAAGAATTATTGTATCAGAAACAGCAAGACTTTTTGATCCGTTGGGTTGGCTAACCCCTATTATCATAAAAGCCAAAATAGTGCAGCAAGAGCTTTGGAAGGAAGAGAAAGAATGGGACGAAATACTACCTGAAGAAATCACAAACAGTTGGAAAAAATTCAAAAACGAGTTGAGTTGCATAGAAAACATAAAGATACCACGATCAGTTCGAAAGGAAGCACCGAGTTGAACTGCACGGGTTTTGTGACGCATCAGAGAGAGCGTTTGCTGCAGTTATTTATACAAGGGTGATAACAGAGGCTGGAACTGTTCATGTAAATGTATTGTGCGCTAAATCAAAAGTTGCACCAATTAAAAAAGTTTCAATACCAAGGCTGGAACTATGTGGAGCAGTATTGCTAGCAAAATTGATTAAAAAGACGGTGTTGGCGCTTGCAATAGATGAATTAGAAGTACACGCGTGGACCGACTCGAAGATTACTCTTGCATGGTTGAATGGAAATCCATTTAAATGGAAAAATTACGTCGCGAATAGAGTCGAAACTATACTGAAAGTAATAGATTCAATAAAATGGCATCACGTTAGTGGTAATGAAAACCCAGCAGATTGTGCTTCGAGAGGTATAAACCCATCACAGCTTAAAGATCATCTTCTTTGGTGGAATGGTCCGAAGTGGCTCTCTCATGTAGAAGTATTATACAATGATAACAACATACACAGTACCGACCTAGAAATTAAAAAGGTCAACATGTGTGCGATGATGATCGTACAAGAAAATAAGCAAGATTTAATAGGACAAATGACAACACAACACAGTTCGCTCAAACGTCTCACAAGAATTCTTGCATATTGCGAACGATTTCTGTACAACGTGAAATCGCACAGCCAAAACAGGAGATCGAGACCCTTATCGAGTGATGAAATAGAAAGTGCGAACAAACTTCTAATAAGAAACACCCAAAATACACATTTTGGTTCTGAAATGAAAAGTCTTAAAGCTGGAAAAGATGTAGAAAAGAAGAGCAAATTACGATGCCTTGTTCCATTTATTGACGAAGACGGAATTATTCGAGTTACAGGAAGACTGACGGAAGCCAAACTTTCTGAGTTACAAAAACATCCTATTATAATTCCACACAAAAGTGATCTTACCACGCTTCTCATTGACGACGCTCACAAATCAACATTACATGGAGGAAGCCAGTTAACACATTCCTATATACGACAGCGTTACTGGGTTGTCAATGGGTCCAGTGCAGTTAAGCAACTGCTTCACGGATGTACTATCTATTTCAGATATAAATCAGATAGAAGCAAACAATTGATGGGAAATCTTCCTCAACCAAGGGTAAATCGAAGCAGGCCTTTCCTTGAGCGATCTAACGGCAAACGCATTCATCGCAGCTTTCAAAAGACTCTGTGGGCGAAGAGGTCATGTCGCGCATCTGTATAGTGACAACGGAACAAATTTTGTGTCTGCAAACAAAATTCTTCAACTAAACGTGAAAGCCCAAGAGAAGTACAATCAAGACATGTCAAATATGCTCATGTCTTGTAGTACGGAGTGGCACTTTATACCCCCTGGAGCCCCTCAATTTAGTGGGTTGTGGGAGGCGGGGGTTAAATCGATAAAGTGTCACTTAAAAAGAACCATCGGAGAGCACAAACTTACATTTGAAGAACTAGCAACATTATTAACGCAAATTGAGGCGTGTCTCAATTCGCGGCCACTTTATCCACTCTCAAACGATCCAGACGATCCAGATATACTGACGTCAGGACACTTCTTAATCGGGGCAGCCCTACTAGCACCACCGGAAAAACATAGACTTGACGAGAAAGAAGCGTTACTGACAAGATGGCAGCTATTGGAACGGATGCAACAACAATTTTGGAAAAAATGGAGCCAAAGTTACTTGACAACCCTTCAACAAAGACAGAAATGGACGCAGAAGACTAGGAATCTGAGTCCTGGTAACATTGTGCTGTTGAAAGATGACAACCTTCCACCAACAAGGTGGTCTTTGGGTATAATTGAGGAAACCCATGCGGGAGACGATGATTTGGTACGAGTTGTGTCTGTAAGGACAAAAAATAAAATCTATAAGAGACCTATAGGCAAACTGTGTCCTCTACCAATTATCGATAATAACAATGTCGAAGAAGTAAATACAGAAGCAGACACGTCGGACCAGCATGGTCAAAGCACAACACATCCAAATAAGGATTCAACTAGAGTCATCACAACCCTACTTCTGCTTCTTATGGTTGGGGGCAGAAACGCTAAGGCGTTGGCCGGGCAGAATGTACAAGTACGTACATAATTTGTGCTGACAAGGTGTTGTGACAACAATATGAATGAATTCGGAATCACAATTCTAATAAACGATGACAACTCAAATATGAAAGTGCATTTCCAGAATCATATTTCAACAACTGAACAACGAGTTCAACAGCACCGATGCACGAACGCAGGTCATATCAAATTTATAATTTCTCACAAATTGCACTTTCTGTCTACTAGGCAATTTGATTTTTGTGTACATATTATTTCCTAAGCTAAACTAAGTTACGCGTAAGCGTTTAATTAGTATAAAAGAAGAATATTATTTGAATAAAAGGCACTTGCAGTTAGAACGGCAATCAAACTAGTGTTTTTTCTCATTAAGTTCTCCCCACCAGCGGTAAGGAACGGTTTGATAAAGTTATTGAGTGCATGCTATTAATATCCCCCCACCAGTGGTAAGGTGTTAATAGTAAGTCCTCAACAATCCTCGTGACAACAGTATAAGAACCTTCCCAGTTCTGTTGAAGTTTCGGTGACAATCCCTTTTGACGATGAGGATTATAAAGCCACACACGATCTCCTGCTTGGAATCCTGCCGTTGTCGCTTTTGTGTCGTACCGTGTCTTCATCCGGTCGCTGTAGGTTTTCATCCGTTCCCTTGTTCTTTTATGGATGTCAGCGAGTCTCTCCTTGAGGTCATCCACATACTCGTTCGTGTCCTGTGGCTCCTCTGTGGGGCATCCAAATTTAAGTTCGCTGGGCAGCCGCATGGTTTTCCCGAACAGGATGTCAGATGGTGTTTGTCCTGTCGAGCTATGTACTGCACTTCTATAGGCCATCAGAAATAGCGGTACGTGCCTATCCCAGTCTCTTTGGTAGTCGCCTACAACCTTGGTGAGGTGTTCTTTCAAGGTCCGGTTGAATCTTTCAACCATCCCATCAGATTGTGGATGAAGCGGTGTGGTTCTGGTCTTCTTGATGCCAAGTAGTCCGCACACTCCTTGGAAGATGTTTGACTCGAAGTTCCTCCCTTGGTCGGAATGGAGTTCCATAGGTACGCCAAACCTACTTACCCAGTTAAACACAATCTGGTCGACCACCGTTTTGGCTTCTTGATTTGGGATGGCATACGCCTCAGGCCATTTGCTAAAATAGTCCATTACAACCAGAATGTACTTGTTTCCAGCGTTGGTCTCTGGAAAAGGCCCAGCCACATCTACTGCAATCCTCTCAAAAGGCGATCCAACGTTGTACTGATACATCTTACCTTGAATCTTCCTACCGGGTCCTTTGGTTGCAGCACATTTGTCACATGTTCGGCACCACTTCTCCACGTCATCTCTAGCATGTAACCAGTAGAACCGATGTCGCACCTTCTCCAGTGTTTTGTTAACTCCCAGGTGACCTCCAGAAGGTCCGTCGTGCATCTCACGAAGAACTTCACTGACTTTCGATTGCGGTACGATCAGCTGCATCACATATGATTTACCGTCAACGGACTCCCATCTTCGCCTGAGGACACCTTCTTGCACATATAGTGAGTCCCACTGTGCCCAATAGGCTTTGAGAACTGGACTCCTGTCAGAAATGTCTCCCCATTCAGGTTTCTCTTCATTTTCTTTCCATGCGAGAATGGGTTCGATATCTGGATCCTCCTGTTGAGCGGTCCTCACTTCCTCATTGCTCCATCCGCATATGGGGTCAGCTCTTAGTCGCTGAGCGGTAATATTTTCTTTGTTTTCTTGTCGCCTACAATGCTTGCAATACTCTTTGCAAGGTCTTCGGGACAATGCGTCGGCGTTTGAGTGCAGCTTTCCTCTGCGGTGTTGAATCTGGTAATCATAAGTCTGCAGTCTTTCTATCCACCTTGCGACTTGACCTTCTGGATTTTTGAAGTTCAACAGCCAGTTCAGAGCACCATGGTCTGTCCGCAGAAGGAATTTCTGTCCATAGATGTACTTATGGAAGTGCTTTGTTGCCAAGATAAGAGCTAGCAGTTCCCTTCTGGTCACGCAGTAGTTTCTTTCAGGCTTCGAGAGGACCTTACTGTAATATGCCACCACTTTCTCTTCGCCATCATGCACTTGGGATAGTACCGCCCCGATTCCAACGTTGCTTGCATCTGCGTCGATGATGAATGTTTTCCAAGTGTTGGATGTGCCAGCACTGGAGTATTTGAGTTCCTGGAAAGATTTATCACACTCACCTGACCATTTGAACTGCTTCCCTTTTTCGGTGAGCTGATGCAAACTTTTTGCAACTCCAGCAAATTTCTTAACAAAACGTCGGTAATATGTGGCAAGACCAAGAAAGCTTCGGAGTTGATGTTTGTCCTGTGGTGTTGGCCAATTTTTGACGGAGTCAACTTTTTCAGGATCAGTCTTCACTCCTTGAGAAGAGATGATGTGTCCCAAATACCTAACTTCGGTTTTGAAAAGTGCACATTTTTCTGGATTCAGTTTAAGATTAGCCTCTCGAAGTCTCTGAAACACGGCTTTTAGATTCTTGCAATGTTGGTCAAATGTTTTCCCATAAACAATGACATCGTCCAAGTAGACAAGGCACGCTTTCCACGTCAGTCCTTGAAGAACGCACTCCATCAAACGCTCGAATGTTGCCGGAGCGTTGCATAGCCCAAACGGCATAACTATAGACTGCCAGAGCCCATTACCTGTAGAAAACGCCGTCTTTTCCCGATCATCAGGGTGGATGTCAACTTGCCAATATCCACTCTTCAAGTCCAGCGTCGAAAACCACTGGGCTCCCTCCATAGCATCCAGGGTATCACTGACTCTCGGCAGGGGATAGCTGTCCTTTTTAGTCACATCATTCAGCCTTCGGTAGTCCACACAAAAACGAGTGCTTCCGTCTTTCTTTTTCACTAGCACCAGTGGTGAAGCCCAAGGACTTTTGGAATTTTCAATAAGACCGTCCTTCTTCATTGCTGTTATCATTTCCTCAACCTCACCTTGTTTTGCCAGTGGAAGGCGTCTTGCGGGTTGACGAATCGGTCTTGCATCTCCTGTGTTGATGCGATGCTGCACCAACTGTGTCCTACCATATTGTCCCTTTTGCGATGCGAAGATGTCAGTGTACTCTTGTAGGAGATTTTCAGCCATCCTTGTTTGTTGGTGATCAAGGTTGGATGAATACAGTATTTTAGCTCTGATGGTTTTGAGCTCCTCCGGAGTTATAGTTTTTCTCGGGGCTTCGTCTGTGATCTTCGTAATTGCTGCAACCGATTCGCAACGTCCAACGACTTCTCCTTTCTTCAACCTTACATCGTACGGTCTGGTGTTTAGTAATCGTACGGGGACCATTTTGTTTTTCGGTGCTACTAGTGTTTTCCCAATGATGACGCTTTGGGAGGAACACTCTGGGTCTGGTTCCACCATTAGGTATCGAAGGCTTCCAAACTCACCTTCCAGTTTTGTCCAAACCAACACTTCAGAAGAAGGAGGCAGAATCAGATCTTCCGTAATGACAGTCCTCAGTGTCGACGTACTTTCGTTCGAATAGGTCATTGGAAGTTCCTTATTTTGGTACTTCAAAACCTGATTACCGATGTCCAAAATAACTCCGTGCTGTTTCATAAAGTCGATTCCAATGATGCACTCGTCACATATATCTGCCACCTGGAATTGATGAGTAAACACTAGATCGACCAGTCGGATCTTAAGACACACTTCTCCATATACTCTTGCTGCTTCTCCCGTTGCGGTTCTTAGACGGTAGCTATTGGTGTTATGAAGCCACGTCGTCTTTACCAGGTCTCGACGTACTATGGAGGCTGTGGCACCGGTGTCGATGGTAGCCACATGTGTGTTCCCGTTAATAGTAGTTTCCACAGTCAGACTTTTGTTGTCTCGCTTGGTCTGAGAGACCTGTATGGTGGTTCTGGGGCCATCGATACAAGAAACCAGCCTCTGCCCCTCGAAGTTGGTTCTTACTCGTTTCCCTGATGGGAAACGGGCTGATACGTAACACTGGTGTTGTTGTTACCTTGTTCTGGGTTGGATCTCTTGCTTCCACAATGTTGACAACCGGCTTTATTTGGTGGTAGTCGGCATTGACGCTGTAAGTGCCTGGTCTTGTTGCAGTTCCAACATCTTGCTAGTCCGCTCCGCTAGTTCTTTTGAATTTCAGCTCTTTGGCACGAGCATTCTTCGACCATGGCTTCTCTTAGTCGATGTACTCCATGAGAAGCCTGTTCTGCGGCTTCAATTGTCAAAGCGAATGCTAAAGTTTCAGAAAGAGTACGTGTTCTAGCAGTTCGCACAGACCTCTGAAGATGTATATCAGAAATGGCACGAACGAAGGACTCAACAGCAAGCTGGTTGATGATTTCTTCTCCAGCATCCGGGTATGCCAGGTGAACCAGTCTTTCGACGTCTGCTTGGAGCTGCTGTAGACTTTCACCCCTTTTCTGGACTCTGTAATTGAGTTGGACTCGGAAGACTTCTTTCAAGTGGCTATCTCCAAAGCGTTTATCTATAGCTGCCACGAGAGAGCTGAAATCGCCGCTCTTACCAGCTGAAACTGTTTGAAGTAATTCAGCTGCTGGTCCTCTAAGAGCAAGAGTCAGTGCAATGTACTTGTCTTCGTCATCCCAGCCATTTGTTGTCGCGGCTGCCTCAAATTGTCTCTTGTAGACTGGCCAAGAAGACTGTCCATGAAATGTCGGCGGTTTCATCTCCTTTTTCTTTGAAAACTCTCCAGTAGATTCTCGAATTTTGATTTTCCGGATCTGGTCCAATTCCTTGGTCAGAACAGAGAACTGTTTATCACATCGGCTTTCTATGATTTCGAAACGATTCTCTACAACAGAAAGCTGTTTTTCCATACCTTCAACGCGTTCGTCAAGGGCACATACATTTTTCTCAATGTTGCCCAATTTGCCTTCTAGAATGTTTTTCTGACCATCCAAAACATTCTGTTGCGCCTCAAGTCTTTCGAGAATATTCTGTTGTTCTTTCTTTTGTTCGTTTCGTTGTGCTTCAAGTTGTTCGAGAACATTCTGCTGTTCTTTATTTTGCTCATTTCGTTGCTCTTCCAGCTTCTTTTGTTGTACTTCGAGTCTTTCGAGAACATTCTGCTGTTCCTTCTTTTGCTCGTTTCGCTGTTCTTACAAAAGTTTCATCATACTAGAAAAAATTACACTTTCACTTACTTCCTCTTCCTCCACTTCTGTTTCAAAAACAAAAGTGTTTACGTCTTCCCCTTGCTGTTCCAAATAGTTGCGCAAGCGCAGGACGAGCTCATTTTTCGGTCCCGCTCTAGAAAGATTTCGCTTACCTAACTCACTTTTAAGCTCAATGCAGTTGAGCTCTTCCAACAACTTACCCATTTTCACTGTATTTAACTTTTTTTTTTACACCTTACTAGTCAAATAAGTTTTATTTACATCGACTTTTGGACTATCTTTTGTTCATAACAATTCACTCTTAACTTTATCACTCTATAATCAGAACTAACTGCTCGTTGCGTCAGCGGCCTATTTATATCGAACAACACTCATCTAGAGCGTTCCAGTTTCTTCTCCATGGTTTCCACATTTGCTGTCAAGCATCTCTAAGCAATGCCTGTCATTTTATACCATTCCATTATTAGTGTTGCCAGTTGTGTTTTCGGTTAAACGTCTTCGATTAGGAAATTGGTATGAATGTTTGGTGTTCATTACAATATTTACATTTATAAACTTATTTGAAATCCGGAATATAAAGCCATTTGCTGCCTTATAGAAAGCCTGCGCAAAAATTTAAATTATATATAAGCTCTTTTAATTCCAAAAAAAAATTTTCTAAATTGTAACGACCGTTTGTGCAACTGATTGAGAAGAATCTAATGATTTGATGAAGGTATGAATGAATGAATGAATGAATGCAAGTTTTCACTGATCAATGGAAATTTTTCGTCAAGCTCATAACTGTTGCTTTTTTTTTGTAAGATTGCACATTGTGTTTCTTTCATAAAACTGTATAATGTTTCAAGGTCAACTATTAACAAAAAAATATGGCCTCATGACACTTTAAAGAAGAGTCATTAGGGCATTTCACTATATGGCCTGAGGTCGCTTAAAACTATGGCTTTACGACGCTTTGACAAAGCTTCATTAGACCATATGTTCGAATATGGTCTTAAGTCACAATTGAAATCGTCATAACGCCATATGTTCGAATATGGCCTTATGTCGTATGGCCTTATGTCAGGGTACCGTCGTAAACGTCTGTATTACTCCAAAGAGTCTCAGCTTATACTAAGCATTCTTTAATTTTAGATTATGTAATGGAATTATCTTTTCTGAAAAACTGTATTTTATTTTTTATTTCCTAATCGAAAACGTTCAACCGAATACACAAGCGGCAACACTAGTGTAAGTGTAGAAATATACCGGAAGGGGAAAGGTTTTACAGCAAATACTGGAATGTGGAGACCATGTAGAAATTACTGGGAAGTTCTAGATGTAATGTCATTCGATATAAATAGGCCGCCGAGGCAAACAGATGTCAGTTTTGATTATAGAGTGATAATGTTAAGAGTTAATGTGATTATTGGTAGAGTTGAAATCGAATAAAGTATAGATACTGAATAAAAGTAGTAGAATTAAATTGAAAAGTAAAGTTTTATTATTGCGAACTAAGCGTACGTTACCTTGGTGTCAGAAGTGGGATAAAACTTATTTGATAAAAAAAAAGACTAGTAAAGTGTAAAAAAAAAAGTTAAATACATACAGTGAAAATGGGTAAGTAGTTGGAAGAGCTCAACTGCATTGAGCTTAAAAGTGAGTTAGGTAAGCGAAATCTTTCTAGAGCGGGATCGAAAAATGAGCTCGATCTGCGCTTGCGCAACTATTTGGAACAGCAAGGGGAAGACGTAAACACTTATGCTTTTGAAACAGAAGTGGAGGAAGAGGAAGTAAGTGTATTGTGGCTAAGGCAAAATCTTAAGCATCCAACATTACAAACGTTTGTTCTTCAGTGTTCATAAAGGAAGCTTTAATTTTCTTAAAAGATACAATGTTAATATAAGTTAGTTATAAGTTTTATGTTTTTTTTCCTACTTGTAGTTAGCCCTTTTTTCGTTTCTAGGTTGATTTTTTGGTCAGACTTCTTCTCCTCGTGCTTGTTGATTTAATAAATGGCGAAAGATTTTCCAATATCCGTTTAGGTGTCATCGTGATGTGCTGCCAAGTTGAGTGTTGCCAAGTTATGTGCTGCCAAGTTGACTGTTTAGTAACACTCCCCCCTGGTAAGCTGGTTCCTGGAACTGGCTTTCCATCCTTGTCAAACCCGGCCAACGTCTAACACGGCGAGCTTGGCAGCCGGCCTTGTATAGACACCGTTTTTCGTTCTGACTATCGCTTTTCTCACTACCCCATCTTTTCCAGGGAGCACTTTGAGTATGATTCCTTTGGGCCAGCTGTTGCGCGAACTTTCTGGATCTGTTATTATGACGACGTCTCCTTCTTGGACCGATTTAACTGGGGAATACCATTTTAATCGTCTAGTCAGGTCAGGTAGATATTCGGTAACCCAGCGACGCCAGAATTGGTTAGCAAACTGCTCACTGGTAAGCCAGTTTTTACGGAGAATAACGCCATCGCTGTGAAACGGTCCTGCCAGTTTTTTCGCCGCTCGAAGATCCCAGTAGAAAATGGTTTGGTGTTAATGCCTCAGCATCACCACCATCTAGAGGAATGTAGGTAAGGGGACGGGAATTAAGGATTCTCTCTACCTCAGTTAGCATTGTATATAATAGTTCGTCCCTTGGATTTCTCGTAGGAGTTATGTGACTGAATGTTTGTTTTACAGAGCGCACGAGTCTCTCCCAGCTTCCTCCCATGTGAGGTGCATGAGGAGGGTTGAAGTTCCATTTGATGTTTGGCCCGACGAAGCTTTCGGCTACCTTGCTGATGTCTAGGTGCTGCATTGCTTCCTTGAATTCTTGGCTAGCTCCACGAAAATTTGTGCCATTGTCGCTAAAAACTTCCAATGGCGCGATGAAACGTTTTAATGCCATGATACACGAGTCGACTGATAGGGTGTACGCAACCTCGATGTGTACTGCTCGTATCGTGAGACACGTAATGAGGACTCCCCACCGCTTTTCTAGGTGTCTACCCACTTTGACATATAGGGGTCCGAAGTAGTCGATCCCTATATAAGAGAAAGCTCTAGTAAATGGCTGAAGTCTTGCGTTTGGCAGGCTACCCATAAGAGGATTCTTTGGGAGACAACTACTATTTTTGCACTTTTGACAACTCTTCCGCGTCGATTTAAGCAGTACTCGAAGTCCAGGAACGTAAAATTTTTGACGAAGTTCATTTACTACCGTCTCATTATTATGGTGATGAAATCGCTCGTGGTAGTCGCTTACAATAAGGTTTGTGACTTCGCTTTTCTTTGGCAGGATTATTGGCCGCTTGGTGTTCATGGGAATTCCGGGCGCTGCATCAATTCTTCCGTGTACTCTCAGTACCGAGTTTTCATCCAAATACGGTGAGAGCTTGTATAGGACGCTCGCTGTACCAATGCTGTTAATGATTTCTGTATCTTCATTGTTTTCAACATGATTGAGAACAGAGATCTCTTCAGCGTAATGCTCCCTTTGACACATCCTGAATAGGTAATTTTCGGCATTCCTGAAGTCCTCACGAGTTAAGATGTTCATTATTCCTTTTTCACCTTTAAATTTTAGATGGTTTTTTAGGAACCGATATACCTGAGCCATAGTCCGGAGCAATTTATTCCACTTACTGAAACGCTCTACATCGATTAGTTTCTGAAATGTTTTTTTTTGATGCAGATGAACATGTCTTAGCTCCTCAGTGGAGGCTCCCGAACTAATAAATTCCTCAGGCCATTATTCCTTTTTATCGTTAAGGAACGTTGGACCTGAATACCACCGGCTCTCCGAATGAAAGTCTCTTTTAAACTGCCACTTTGTGGCCTCGTCTGCTACGTTCTCCTTGCTCGGAACCCACCTCCAATTTTTCGGATCTGTCTCTTCTAAAATTTCTCCTATCCGGAATGCGACGAATTGTTAATATTTTCGATGGTCACAGTTTATCCAACTTAATACCGTCTTTGAGTCTGACCAGAAGTATTTTTTTGCGATCTTGAGGGAGTGTCCGTCTATTATTGTTTTTGCCAGCCTCGTGCCTAGAATAGCGGCCTCTAGTTCCAACCTTGGTATAGAAATAACTTTCAATGGTGCTACTTTAGTCTTAGCTGCGACAGATGCCGTTATCGTTTGATGCCCGAAAATACCCTATAGCTGAGTAGGCAGCTTCACTGGCGTCGACAAATATGTGAAGCTCTATTTCCTCGTCTTTATTGGTGATGAGTTGCTGTAGGTATTCCCTTTGAATCGAAATATTTTTGATGGTTGGAACTAAACTTTTCCATTTTTCCCATTTTTCAAGCTGTTGCGGAAGGATCTTTTCATCCCAATCAACTCCCGAGGCCCAAACTTCTTGCAACACGATTTTTAATAGCACCATAAAGTTCGCTATAAGTCCCAGTGGATCGAAGACTGACATCAAGGCTTTCAGGATGTCCCTCTTTGTTGGTGATGCGTCTTCAGCTAGGTCTTTAGCGTTTGCTTTTATCACAAATGAGAATGTGTCGACCTTTGGTGACCACCACATACCTAGAATTTTTTCCGAACCTGCCAGGATGTTCCAGTTGGTAACAGTCTTTTCATAATTTGCAGCTTTTTCTTTCAGGTTTCTAAGAACTGCTTGAGAATTGGACATGAAATTTCGGATTTCGAATCCCGCACGTTTGTGAATAGCGATGACATCGTTTGACAATTGTATTGCCTCCTCTTCTGACTGAACGCTGTCGAGGTAATCGTCCACGTAGTGGTTTTCCGTTATGGCTTTGACTGCTCTTGGAAGCTCCTTTTCGTATTTTTTTGCGTTTTCGTTTTTTATGAATTGAGCGCAAAAAGGAGAGCATGTTGCACCAAATGTCATCACTTCCATAACGTACTCTTCCACTTTCTCATTTTTATTGTTCAGCCATAAGAAACGTTGCGCATTTTGATCCGATCTCTTCACTCCAACTTGGTGGAACATCTCCTTGATGTCGGCGCATATAGCTATTTTGTTCTGTCTGAATTTAAATAAAACTGAAAGCAGAGATGGAACAATGTCCGGAGCCGACAGCAACATAGAGTTTAGTGATATACCATCGACAGTCGCAGCAGCGTCCCACACTATTCTCAATTTGTTGGGTTTATTCTGGTTGACGACGGGAAAAATTGGAAGGTACCACACTGGAAACAAATTTTTTTGTTGTATTTCACCTTCACTCAGTTTTCTAGCATACCCCCTTTTCACATACTCTTCTATTTGCCTGTTTAAATTTTCTTTGAGTTTTGTGTCATTTTTCATTCTATTTCTCAAACAAAACAATCGTTTCTCTGCCATTGTACGACTATCGGGCATTTCTTTTAAATCATATTTCCATAGAAGAGGAACCACGTATTTGCCTCCTTCAACAACAGTGCTGTTTTCCATCATGGTTATTGCTCTTTCATCATCGCGTGAACGCTTAATCTTGAAGTTTTTTGTACCTATGGACTCTAGAGCAATATAATCCTTGAGCTGCGAGTTAAGTTCTTCATTCATTTTCTGACACTCGCAAGTGTGAAAGTTGAAAAAGTTTTTGTGACGTTCTAAATTCTCGCTGGGAAGTACACAGGGACCATACACTGTCCATCCAAGCCTTGTTTTTGCAGCAATCGGCTGGTCTTTCTTTCCTTCTCTGGTTTGTAAGGGAACGCTTAGTTTCCAGTGACTCAGTCCCAGCAAAATTCTTGGCTGTGCGTTTGTGTAAGACTCTATGGGTACACTCTTTAGATGTTCGTAATGATGTGACAGTTCACTGGAGTTGATGGTCTGCTTTGGAAGGTCGAGTGATTTTACGGTACGTAGATTAGAAATATTGTATTTCTTACTGGATGTCGATGCGGATATATCTATGTTTATAATTTTAGATGACTGTTCTGTACGGTGTGTGTTTGAAGTCCACTTAAGGCAAAGCGGCTGGGGTTTCCCTTTGACTCCTAATTCTAATGCGGGGCTTTCGTCGACAAGGGATATCGATGAGCCATCATCGAGGAAGGCAAAGGTGTTTATTTCCTTCTGTTCATGGTGTAGAGTGACTGGGATTATTCTAAATAGAATGGTTTCTTCGTTTGGCTTGCGATGATGGTTAAGTTGTACTGTTCCCGATTTGTATGGTGTTTCACTTTGCTTATGAAGAAGCTGGTGGTGTTTGAAAGTGCACCCATCGATTCCACAGGTCCTCTGGAGGTAGCAACGATTCCTTCCGTGTTGACGTAGACATGTGCGGCAGACTGTGTGGCGTTTGACCACATTCCATCGATCGTTAAGGTTCATGTTTAAGAATGTTTGACACTGGTCGACAGCCTTACAGTGGGATGCACAGAGCACACATTTCTTATTATCCCTTTGTGCTGGTGCTTGTGCGTCTTGATGTACATTGACGGTTGCTTTGCTGTTAGCCCTGCTGTGACTGTTTACTTCGTGGAGCGGATTAACGATAAGCGCGGAGTGAGCAACCCCTTCCAGCCATGCACTATAAGTAGAAAGGTTCACGACACTAAGGTTTTTTCGGTGACTACCCCAATCGAGGCGAATAGCTGGTGGTAATTTATTTGTCAACTCCCGTAACAATGATGGGTTCTCTAAATGCCCACGCAGTCCAGTGGCTTCCATTACACCGCAAATGTTTTGCACTGCAAGAGAAAATTTTACTATCGATTGTAGTTTATCAGGTCGTGGGGGTGGTTCCCTACGAATTTTTTCCACAAGACTGTCGATGATTACTTCTGGCTGACCGAAATGGATTTTGAGCGTATCCAAAACACCCGGAACTTGTTCAGGAACGAGAAGTCTGTTCCTGACGGCATCTAATGCTTCGCCCTTTAAACAGTTTTGTAGACGACGGAGGTTGTCTGTGTTCGTGAATCCACAAGATGTTGTTGTGTTACTAAACCAGCTTATGAAGAGCGGCCATTCTTCCGGGCGGCCACTAAATGTCACCTGATCTTTTGCCATTACTTGTCTGGCTGCCATTTGCTGCTTGTTCGGTACCGGCTTTTCATTCGATGTGCCGTGGTCGAATTGGTTAGCTGTTGGTAGATCGCGAGGTGGTGTTGCGTCACTGAGTGGTTCTATTGCCGATGGTTGAGAGACATGTGCCTTTAGATGTTGCATCGAAGTTTTAAACTGAGTTGCATTTCGCTGTACAGGTGTTGAGACGTTCTTGTGGTTGTAGGGGCCTTTTTGTTGTATTAAGTTGTTTTCCAACAGTGAGTTTTCTCCGTCATTTCTGGAATCAGATGAGTCTGACAATAGTTCCTCTAGCATGTCATACTTCTTTTTCAGAAACTCTCTGTCGCTTCGTTCCTTCATTTCCTTTTCTTCCTGCAGTTGTTGCAGCCGTAGTTCTCGTAGTTTTGACCTTGATGTTTTTTCAGCCTGCTTCGCTTCGGAGGTGGTGGAGTGTTGCGATAGGTCATGGGGATGCGGACTCTTTTCTGGTGGTGGCATTGTAGGGGGTGCACCTTCGAGTGCGTGATCATTCGCGTTGCTCCTGGCATTATCGTTGACTGCTGTCGTTAAGCTACTTGTTGGTCGACACTTTGAGCACTGCCAATCGCTATTTGCTATTTCATTGGTAACCTCGACGCAAATATAATGGTACCACTGATCGCAGATATCGCATTGTACCATATCGTCGCTGTCCGCCAGTTTGCAAGCTTTGCAATTAAAGGACAACTCGGGAATGTTCTTCTTTTTGGGCATACTTATAGTTATAATGCTTTAACTGAGGTAGAGAGTTCAAGGATTTTCTTCCGACTTTGTATTTATATATAATACTAGCTGACCCGCCCGGCGTTGCTCGGGTCAAACTTATTCAAAGCGTTGTTCCCACAGAAAGCTAGAAAAAAAAAAAAAAATTCTCGTGTCACAGTGTAAATTAAAAAAACAATGTTAAGGGTAGATAGCCCTTATCATTTACGGGTATGAAAAATAGATAGTAGCCGATTCTCAGACTTACTGAATACGCATATAAAATTTGGTAAAAATCGGTAAAGCCGTTTCGGAGGATGTTCTGAAACGAACTGAATAGTAAAAAATACATACATATAAATACTAAATAAACAGATCTCAAATACAGTCCACAAATATACATGTCAAACATTTTATAAACGAAAACATAGAATTTATATAATGAAAATTAATGAGGTTATTGTACACAAAGTCATATGACTAAAATTCTCATTACAAAGCGAAATACAAAGCAAAGTGGTTAAGAAGTGAATTTTGGTGTGTTTTAATTATTTTAGAATATCTTTCTTACGGAAATTTTCTAAGTATTTTAACTTTTCGAACAAAGACAATTACATTTGGTCCTTCAGCCTTTAATTTGGAACCGTTTTACGAACAATTAACTTTAAAACAATAAAGTGTGTACAGAAAAGTGTGTGTGCGCGAATTATACTCAATTTACGATTGATATATATATACATATATAAACCTAGTGCGAACAATTTCTTGAAAATCCTGTGTTTTTTCTTTAAATAAATTAGCTTCGCGTAGCTTACATAAGATAAAATAGAGCTTAAAAACAATTTTGTTGCTAAATCGTGCTACAATAAACAACGTCCAGCGAAGATCATCATCTTTATAAACATATACATACATATAGACGGCAGCAGAACCAGAAAAGGCAGTAAGTTTTACTTGTTCCGTGTTGTAAACTTGTCAAATACATTTTATATCTATAAAAATAAAGAAACGTTACTTAAAACATGGCTCAAAATAAAAATTTTAAATACGGTGAGCTGCAGAAAATGCTGCTGAACAAAGTCATCAAAGATCTTACGAATTACAAAAAGTCGCCCAAGGATCGTAAGACTACAGCATATGCATCAGGTCGTCTGTCGATGCTGGAAGCAGATATGGCGTCGGCAAAATCCTACCACGAAGGGATTTTCGGTGCGGGGATGCTGGAAGAAGATCTAAAAAAGGAGGAATTAATGGTGGTATACGAACAAATTACCGAATTGTATTATGAATACCGTGCTGAGTTGGTTGATACCCTTGATAAGTGTGCTACAGCGAAGGCAGCACAAACTTATATGGGTGCTCCGCCCCCTGACACTGCCGCAGTCGCTGCAACTTCGCATTCGGGTATTCGGCTGCCAAGAATCGATCTTCCAAAGTTCGATGGTTCGTACACCACCTGGAGAGCCTTCCAGGACAAATTTCAGGTTCTGGTACACCAGAATAAGTCGATAGACGATATCGACAAGCTGCATTTCTTGCAATCTTGTTTGGTGGGTGATGCCGAACGTTTTTTACAAAACCTGTCAGTGGAAGCAGCGTCTTACGACAAAGCTTGGGAGCTGTTAAAGGACAGGTATGACCATAAGCGCATTCTGGTCCACATCCAAATGCAGAATTTGTTTGGTCAGCCGTCCTTGAGTCGCGAAACTGCTTCGGGTCTTCGTGACTTGCTGTACACCACTCGTGAATGCGTTCTTGCGCTGGAGA
Organism: Melanostoma scalare; assembly: GCA_949752695.1. Lineage (NCBI taxonomy): Eukaryota > Metazoa > Arthropoda > Insecta > Diptera > Syrphidae > Melanostoma > Melanostoma scalare. The sequence continues at coordinate 113,864,757 of OX456984.1, read as the reverse complement.
ATATGGATGTGCCAGTCTCTGGATGGGATACGGTCCTCATTTGGTTTTTGCTGCAGAAACTTCCCAGTGCGAGCCAAAAACTGTGGGAAGAGAAATTAGGTAACCGAAAAGACTTACCAAGTTTTAAGGAATTTACCGAATTTTTGGAGACGAGGTTCCGGACGCTTGAGGTTGTGGGTCAGCAGGAGCTTGGTGCAGCGTCAAGGAACAAAGAAGAGCCAACCGAAAACAAAGGGCCACGTGTTCCAGCCAATACAAAGGTGTACCACAGCAAGCAAGTCGTCAAGCAGCCGTTCAAACCAGCGAGGACGAGTTTCGTTGAGCCATTAAGGACGAATTCCGGCGAGCAGCTCGCATGTAAGTTGTGCAACCAAGGCAAGCACACGTTGCGAAAGTGCCAGCGCTTCCTGAACATGGACAACATGGGGCGTAAGGATGCTGTTCGCAGGTTGAAGGTTTGTGAGAACTGCTTGTCCTACGGGCACTTTCTCCGTGACTGCCAGAGTGTGAGTTCGTGCTATTTCTGCCAACAAAGGCACCACTCGTTGCTGCATTACAATGCACAAAATGGCACGTCACAACAGCGACAACAAGAACAACCTTCAACGAGTTTGCAGGCGAGGAACATGGCATCCAGAGGATTTCAGGCTCCTCTGAACAGAAATGCGTCGGAGTTCCAGCCAACGGGAGAACAACAGCAGCTCCAATCAAATGGACAAACTTTTAATTACCACGCGTCGCATGGTGATGGTCATCACCAGGTGCTTCTAGCAACGGCAGTAGTAAAGGCACGAGCAGCAGACGGGCGATTGCACCTCCTACGAGCGTTGATCGACACAGGCTCAGAAACGTCGTTCATCACCGAAACTGCCGCACTACTGTTGAAGCTAGAAAAGCGGCGCACCATTGCCGAAGTATCTGGGTTAGGGTTGGTCAGCAGTGGCACTACGCAGCACTCCGTCGAAGTGCGCTTTGCTTCCCGCCACTCGACGTTTGAGACGGCCGTCCAGGCTTTGGTTTTCAAGTCGCTGACTGGCCTTCTCCCGGCCCAACGAGTGATACACGGCAAATGGCACCACCTCAAGGGTCTTTCGTTAGCAGATCCCCATCTCTACGAACCTGCACCCATCGATTTACTGCTGGGAAGTGATGTTTGTGCGCAAATCCTTTTGCCAGACGTAAGGCGACCTCAGGATGGTATCGGTCCCATAGCACAAAACACCGAGCTTGGATGGATTGTTTTGGGCAAGGTCGCAGTAGAAGATCCCCAGCGAGTTCGAAGCTTCGTGCAGTTTGCAGATTTGAATTCTCAACTGGAGAAGTTTTGGGAGATCGAGGAAACCCCGTTTCATAACCTGGAAACAGAAGAAAACATCGCTTGTGACGACCATTTTAATAGGTATACCAAACGCTTACCTGATGGGCGATATGAAGTGAAGCTGCCTTTCAAAGAGGACGGCGTTCCTGCGATGGGATCGAGTCGACAGAGCGCCTTCCGGCGTTTTCTTCATCTTGAGAAACGGCTGGATGCAGATCCAAAACTTCGTGCGGAGTACACTAAATGTATACGGGAGTATGAAGAACTCCACCATATGGAAGAGATTGATGCGAATGATGCAGTTTTGCAGACTCCATTCCATTATTTCTTACCGCATCATGCGGTGTTTAAGGAAGCGAGCTCCACTACGAAGCTGAGAGTAGTGTTTGACGCAGCGGCGAAGGCTTCGGATGGGAAATCCCTCAACGACCGTCTTCTTGTGGGTCCAAAGTTGCAGTCGAGTATCATAGATCTCGTACTAAAATGGCGGACTCATCGTGTCACATTCACGGCCGACATTGAGAAAATGTATCGGCAAATTTTGGTTAGTTTCCCAGACCGATACTACCAGCTGATAATGTGGAGAGAGCAGAAGATTTCGCCACTACGATTCTTCAAGATGAATACGGTCACTTTCGGGACAGCCAGTGCACCATATCTTGCCATCAAGATCCTGAAGAGAGTTGCTGAGGACGAAAGTGAAAATTTTCCGGAGGGGCGAAGGTTGTCCGTGAGGACATGTACGTCGACGACCTCATCAGTGGAGCGGACTCCGTCGAAGAGGCGCGCATAAAACGCGACGAAGCAAGGCAACTTTTGGCTTCTGCAGGCTTCCACCTACGAAAATGGACGAGCAACGTCAAGGAACTCGTGGATGATGTTCCGGTTCAAGACCGTGAGTTGGATTTTGAACTGCCGTTCAACACTTCAGAGCATGTCAAGACGCTCGGCATCAAGTGGTTTCCTGTTGATGATTATTTCTCGTACCAGAACCTGCAGCCATCAAAGGAAGCAACAACAAAAAGGGCTATGTTATCGACGATTGCCAAATTGTTCGACCCACTTGGCTGGGTATCGCCGTGCATCATCACGGCAAAACTTATGATGCAGAGACTCTGGGAAATCGGCTGTGATTGGGATGATCCAATTCCACCAGCGTTGAGGAAAGACTGGGAAGCTTTTCATCGAGAACTTCCTCAGATCGAGCAGCTTCGAATTCCACGATGGACCCAGATGAGTAAGAACAACAAGGCGATAGAATTGTACGGTTTCTGTGATGCGTCGATGAAGGCTTTCGGAGCAGCGGTGTACGTTCGAGTTTTGGATAGCGATGACAACATCCATGTCAACCTGCTTTTGTCGAAGACGAAAGTAGCACCAAATCAGCGGACGATTACTCTTCCCCGTTTGGAGCTTTGTGGTGCTGTAGTTTTGGCGCAATTGATGCAGTACACCAAAGAAGTTTTGGCCATCCCCGATGTCAAAACGTACGCCTGGACGGATTCAACGATTGCGCTCGCCTGGATAAAGGCCACTCCCGCTAGATGGACAACGTTCGTGTCCAACCGAGTGTCAGAGATCCAGCGGCTAGTGGGGATCGATTGCTGGGGACATGTTGCAACGCATCATAACCCAGCCGATCTGGCGTCCAGAGGTGTGTTTCCGTCGGAACTGAATTCATTGGAGTCATGGTGGAAGGGTCCAGAATTTCTTCGTCATCGATGGGTCTTCGATATCCCACATCAACCTGTTGATAATGAAACGGAAGAGGAGCAGCGTACTGTGAAGGTACTTAGCATTCGGGTCAACCACAGCGACAATATATTGCAAACCATATATGACTGTTCGAGTCTTCTCAAGCTCGTTCGAGTCGTCGCTACCTGTCTTCGTTTTGTGGCTAAATGTCGTCGTAAATTGGGAGCTAATGTGGGTCCATTTACCCCAAGTGAACTGGAAGCAGCGCGCATTGTCGTCGTCAAGACAGCGCAGAAGGAGATGTTTAAGACGGAGATCCATCAAATCGCGGATACATCCAAGATTCCCAAATACCTTAGTGCGTTAAACGCATTTCTCGATGCAAACGGGATATTAAGAGTTGGAGTACGCTTAGAGAACTCTCTCCTCGCTTCTGAAGCGCAACACCCCATATTGCTGCAGAACAACCACCACTTTACAAGTCTGGTTGTTAGAGACGCCCACAAAAACACTCTGCATGGCGGCATCCAGCAGATGATCTGTTATATCCGCCAACGATACTGGATCGGACAGATAAGAAGGAGTGTGAAGTATCAACTGCACAGGTGCACTTCTTGCTACCGGCAAAAGGCGTCGATTATGCTGGTCCCATCGAGATCAAAAGCTGGAAAGCACGCGGAGCTAGGATATTAAAAGGATACTTTGCAGTGTTCATCTGTCTGGCAACAAAAGCCATTCACTTGGAAGTCGTGTCAGATCTGACAACCCAAGCGTTTTTGGCAGCATTTCATCGTTTTACTGGAAGAAGAGGAAGCTGTCAACAGGTTTACAGCGACTGTGGAACCAACTTCGTCGGTGCTAACAACGAATTAGCAAAAATGTTAAAAGAAGCCACGCATGATTGGAAGGAGATAGCCGAAAAAATTGCAAATCGCGGTACACATTGGCATTTTATTCCCCCAGCTTCTCCACACTTTGGTGGTTTATGGGAAGCAGGTGTGAAGTCTGTCAAGCACCACCTAAAAAGAGTTGTCGGAACTGAAAGGCTCACATTTGAGGAGCTCGCAACGCTTCTAACACAAATAGAAGCGTGTTTGAATTCGAGGCCCCTATGCCCTCTATCCGATAGCTTCGACGATTTGAATGCGCTAACCCCTGCGCACTTTTTAGTCGGCGAGTCACTACATGCCATACCACAAGGCGAACTTAACAACAACGTCACACATCTCGACCGATGGAAACGAGTTCAAGCGCTGGCGGAAGGGTTCTGGAAAAGATGGAGTTCAGAATATCTCTCACGGCTCCAACATCGACCAAAATGGACGCAAGTCAAGGAGGTTCCCAGACTAGGAGACTTAGTTCTGCTCAAGGATGAGCGACTACCACCAACCTACTGGAATCTCGGCCGAATTGAAGTAACACATGCAGGATCAGACGGTCTTGTACGCGTCGTCACCGTCAAAACGTAGAGTGGAACCCTAAAGCGGCCCATCGCAAAAATTTGTCGTCTTCCTTGCAACGATCACAAGGAACATACTGCCATCGTTTAATAAAACATCTTCCCTGAAGATTAACAACCAAAACCCATTATACATCGCCCCCTGGATTCAGTACGAATCACTGTCTGCTGAAACATATTTCTTCCCCGAAGATTTATCTTAAACCCTGAAAATTTACCGCCCCTGGATTCATCAGTACGAATCAATTCTTGCTGAAAATATATATCTTCCCCGAAGATTTATCTAAACCTGAAAATAAACCGCCCCTGGACTCAGTACGAGTCAACACCTGCTGAATTAAATTTCTTTTCCGAAGATATACCTGGAAAACTTCAAACACATCGCCCCTGGATTCAGCAAACGAGTCAACACCGACTTTACCTGCTGAATCACACATCTTCCTCGAAGATCATTAAGAACCTAATACAACGCCCTTGGATTCAACAAAGGAATCAACACCAACTTTATCTGATGGTTGAAGATATTCAAAAACCCCAAACATATACAACGCCCCTGGATTCTACCGAATCAACAACAGCATACCTACCTGCTGTTAACATTATCTTCTCCGAGGATAATATATCTTCTCTTTATACAAAACCCCTGGATAAGGCTTAATTCTGAAGCCCAACGCAAAGCTGAAAACAACAATCAACCCATCTTTATTTGTTGCTGCAACGAATCATTTCTTCAAAAAAGAAAAGGATCACCATGATCTTCGAAAACACATACCTGAAAATTCATAAACACGATCATCTACACGTTCCTGAAAATCGAACAACATAATTGATTGATTGATTAATCAAAGAATTACATTCTTCAATCAACTCATCTTTAATACTACACCATACAACATTCAACATTCAAGAAATAATACACAAAATTATAATTTTTATTCATCTTTATTTAATATAAAACACAATACATAATACAGCTGATTGAAACAACATTTGAATACGCTGCGACAATGCACATCAAGTTATCAACTCAACTTATAATTTTCAATTTAATAAAGCACTGCCACAACGCATGCAAAACGAATATAATATTTAAATAATTTTATTAATCAACAATTCTTTATTAAAATTAACAAAAAGAAAATGTCTAAAATGGAAATTAGACACATTCCACAAACTTAAGAAAAAACATCGACAGCACATCAAACGCCAAAAAGCCGTCGGCAAAACAAAATTGAAACTAATCAAAAAACATCGCCTTATAAAACCAATCAAAATCAAATTACAAATCACAATTTCATCTGTAAAATTTACAAAACACAAAGTTCTATAATTTAATCAAATTCACTGAATTTAATAAAACCGCCATCAAAAACGATCAATGTACTTATTATGTACACAAATGATTCAACATAATTGTGCTACGCGCCGAGCTGCACTTGAATCATATCGGTTCAATAAAAAACACAAATTCACAACCACTTTTATAATGCAATCATATTTTTTATTGCAATAAATGCCTTTCAATTGCACTACAAGCATTTTACACTACTCAACTTACACTTTTTATTTATTTCGCAAACAAAATTCACGAAATAATACGCGTTTGTTTACCTCGCAAAAATGTAAACAAAGTTCTAGTCGGAACCGAAAAATGTCCGACTAGAAAGAGACCGAAACCACTTCGTCTTTTCAATAAATATTTAATTGTACACACACATACATACACACACAACCGCGATCGCGAAAATCGACAAATCGCCGGAAATGCGCGACAAAGCCCCCACAACAACAACAACAATATGAATATATATACATTATATCAAAAGTAATGTCTTTCCCAAAATTTTACAAAACGTATCAACACTATTATAACTAAAGGGACAATAAAGGCAGTAAAATCCATCAAAAATGAACAAAAAAAAAAAAAAAAAACACTCATCGATTACTATGTGGGTAGGCACACATATTTAATCCAATCAGCCATCATCCTTCGTCCATCCATCGGAATTCAGAACATCTTTAACACTCATAGTGCGGGAAAATCTACGCACTTATTCCACATTAAAAGTCAATTTCACATTTTCACTTCACTTCATTAATGTACAACAAACTTAATCTAAATTTAATAAATGACAAAACTAAAATTTCGCGATTAAAATTATGCGCAAAGCATGTCGACACCATGCTTGCTCACGACACGAGAACGAATTTACACATGAAGAAGAATGAACAGCAACATACTACAATTTTAAGTTCTTACTACGTAAGCCGCAAGACAAAAGGAAACAACGGAAGAACGAACGTATACAACACTCAATGGGAGAAAGTACAACTTACGCACGCGAATGCAATGCATACAACCTTCACAATGCATATGCAAAAATGAGAAGCAAAATGTTTTGGTGTCTTTTTGTTGTATCTGTTGTACTATTCCCTCGTATTGTTCTTTTATGTTTCTTGTAATGTACTAATTATTCATCTGTCTATTTCCATGTAAGCAATGAGAAAGAAGAAGATAACCACTCATCAGTTGGAAATTGGTATTTATATCAATCATCGTAAATGTCAGAGGCCATCTGTTGACGAACACTACACAACGTCCGTTGGTACAACAATGCAAGATTCGTATAGGGTGCTCCATACTGCTGTAAATGTACAACTTTCGGAGGCGGGAGAATGTTCGGAAACGAACTGAATAGTAAAAAATACATACATATAAATACTAAATAAACAGATCTCAAATACAGTCCACAAATATACATGTCAAACATTTTATAAACAAAAACATAGAATTTATATAATGAAAATTAATGAGGTTATTGTACACAAAGTCATATGACTAAAATTCTCATTACAAAGCGAAATACAAAGCAAAGTGGTTAAGAAGTGAATTTTGGTGTGTTTTAATTATTTTAGAATATCTTTCTTACGGAAATTTTCTAAGTATTTTAACTTTTCGAACAAAGACAATTACATTTGGTCCTTCAGCCTTTAATTTGGAACCGTTTTACGAACAATTAACTTTAAAACAATAAAGTGTGTACAGAAAAGTGTGTGTGCGCGAATTATACTCAATTTACGATTGATATATATATACATATATAAACCTAGTGCGAACAATTTCTTGAAAATCCTGTGTTTTTTCTTTAAATAAATTAGCTTCGCGTAGCTTACATAAGATAAAATAGAGCTTAAAAACAATTTTGTTGCTAAATCGTGCTACAATAAACAACGTCCAGCGAAGATCATCATCTTTATAAACATATACATACATATAGACGGCAGCAGAACCAGAAAAGGCAGTAAGTTTTACTTGTTCCGTGTTGTAAACTTGTCAAATACATTTTATATCTATAAAAATAAAGAAACGTTACTTAAAACATGGCTCAAAATAAAAATTTTAAATACGGTGAGCTGCAGAAAATGCTGCTGAACAAAGTCATCAAAGATCTTACGAATTACAAAAAGTCGCCCAAGGATCGTAAGACTACAGCATATGCATCAGGTCGTCTGTCGATGCTGGAAGCAGATATGGCGTCGGCAAAATCCTACCACGAAGGGATTTTCGGTGCGGGGATGCTGGAAGAAGATCTAAAAAAGGAGGAATTAATGGTGGTATACGAACAAATTACCGAATTGTATTATGAATACCGTGCTGAGTTGGTTGATACCCTTGATAAGTGTGCTACAGCGAAGGCAGCACAAACTTATATGGGTGCTCCGCCCCCTGACACTGCCGCAGTCGCTGCAACTTCGCATTCGGGTATTCGGCTGCCAAGAATCGATCTTCCAAAGTTCGATGGTTCGTACACCACCTGGAGAGCCTTCCAGGACAAATTTCAGGTTCTGGTACACCAGAATAAGTCGATAGACGATATCGACAAGCTGCATTTCTTGCAATCTTGTTTGGTGGGTGATGCCGAACGTTTTTTACAAAACCTGTCAGTGGAAGCAGCGTCTTACGACAAAGCTTGGGAGCTGTTAAAGGACAGGTATGACCATAAGCGCATTCTGGTCCACATCCAAATGCAGAATTTGTTTGGTCAGCCGTCCTTGAGTCGCGAAACTGCTTCGGGTCTTCGTGACTTGCTGTACACCACTCGTGAATGCGTTCTTGCGCTGGAGAATATGGATGTGCCAGTCTCTGGATGGGATACGGTCCTCATTTGGTTTTTGCTGCAGAAACTTCCCAGTGCGAGCCAAAAACTGTGGGAAGAGAAATTAGGTAACCGAAAAGACTTACCAAGTTTTAAGGAATTTACCGAATTTTTGGAGACGAGGTTCCGGACGCTTGAGGTTGTGGGTCAGCAGGAGCTTGGTGCAGCGTCAAGGAACAAAGAAGAGCCAACCGAAAACAAAGGGCCACGTGTTCCAGCCAATACAAAGGTGTACCACAGCAAGCAAGTCGTCAAGCAGCCGTTCAAACCAGCGAGGACGAGTTTCGTTGAGCCATTAAGGACGAATTCCGGCGAGCAGCTCGCATGTAAGTTGTGCAACCAAGGCAAGCACACGTTGCGAAAGTGCCAGCGCTTCCTGAACATGGACAACATGGGGCGTAAGGATGCTGTTCGCAGGTTGAAGGTTTGTGAGAACTGCTTGTCCTACGGGCACTTTCTCCGTGACTGCCAGAGTGTGAGTTCGTGCTATTTCTGCCAACAAAGGCACCACTCGTTGCTGCATTACAATGCACAAAATGGCACGTCACAACAGCGACAACAAGAACAACCTTCAACGAGTTTGCAGGCGAGGAACATGGCATCCAGAGGATTTCAGGCTCCTCTGAACAGAAATGCGTCGGAGTTCCAGCCAACGGGAGAACAACAGCAGCTCCAATCAAATGGACAAACTTTTAATTACCACGCGTCGCATGGTGATGGTCATCACCAGGTGCTTCTAGCAACGGCAGTAGTAAAGGCACGAGCAGCAGACGGGCGATTGCACCTCCTACGAGCGTTGATCGACACAGGCTCAGAAACGTCGTTCATCACCGAAACTGCCGCACTACTGTTGAAGCTAGAAAAGCGGCGCACCATTGCCGAAGTATCTGGGTTAGGGTTGGTCAGCAGTGGCACTACGCAGCACTCCGTCGAAGTGCGCTTTGCTTCCCGCCACTCGACGTTTGAGACGGCCGTCCAGGCTTTGGTTTTCAAGTCGCTGACTGGCCTTCTCCCGGCCCAACGAGTGATACACGGCAAATGGCACCACCTCAAGGGTCTTTCGTTAGCAGATCCCCATCTCTACGAACCTGCACCCATCGATTTACTGCTGGGAAGTGATGTTTGTGCGCAAATCCTTTTGCCAGACGTAAGGCGACCTCAGGATGGTATCGGTCCCATAGCACAAAACACCGAGCTTGGATGGATTGTTTTGGGCAAGGTCGCAGTAGAAGATCCCCAGCGAGTTCGAAGCTTCGTGCAGTTTGCAGATTTGAATTCTCAACTGGAGAAGTTTTGGGAGATCGAGGAAACCCCGTTTCATAACCTGGAAACAGAAGAAAACATCGCTTGTGACGACCATTTTAATAGGTATACCAAACGCTTACCTGATGGGCGATATGAAGTGAAGCTGCCTTTCAAAGAGGACGGCGTTCCTGCGATGGGATCGAGTCGACAGAGCGCCTTCCGGCGTTTTCTTCAACTTGAGAAACGGCTGGATGCAGATCCAAAACTTCGTGCGGAGTACACTAAATGTATACGGGAGTATGAAGAACTCCACCATATGGAAGAGATTGATGCGAATGATGCAGTTTTGCAGACTCCATTCCATTATTTCTTACCGCATCATGCGGTGTTTAAGGAAGCGAGCTCCACTACGAAGCTGAGAGTAGTGTTTGACGCAGCGGCGAAGGCTTCGGATGGGAAATCCCTCAACGACCGTCTTCTTGTGGGTCCAAAGTTGCAGTCGAGTATCATAGATCTCGTACTAAAATGGCGGACTCATCGTGTCACATTCACGGCCGACATTGAGAAAATGTATCGGCAAATTTTGGTTAGTTTCCCAGACCGATACTACCAGCTGATAATGTGGAGAGAGCAGAAGATTTCGCCACTACGATTCTTCAAGATGAATACGGTCACTTTCGGGACAGCCAGTGCACCATATCTTGCCATCAAGATCCTGAAGAGAGTTGCTGAGGACGAAAGTGAAAATTTTCCGGAGGGGCGAAGGTTGTCCGTGAGGACATGTACGTCGACGACCTCATCAGTGGAGCGGACTCCGTCGAAGAGGCGCGCATAAAACGCGACGAAGCAAGGCAACTTTTGGCTTCTGCAGGCTTCCACCTACGAAAATGGACGAGCAACGTCAAGGAACTCGTGGATGATGTTCCGGTTCAAGACCGTGAGTTGGATTTTGAACTGCCGTTCAACACTTCAGAGCATGTCAAGACGCTCGGCATCAAGTGGTTTCCTGTTGATGATTATTTCTCGTACCAGAACCTGCAGCCATCAAAGGAAGCAACAACAAAAAGGGCTATGTTATCGACGATTGCCAAATTGTTCGACCCACTTGGCTGGGTATCGCCGTGCATCATCACGGCAAAACTTATGATGCAGAGACTCTGGGAAATCGGCTGTGATTGGGATGATCCAATTCCACCAGCGTTGAGGAAAGACTGGGAAGCTTTTCATCGAGAACTTCCTCAGATCGAGCAGCTTCGAATTCCACGATGGACCCAGATGAGTAAGAACAACAAGGCGATAGAATTGTACGGTTTCTGTGATGCGTCGATGAAGGCTTTCGGAGCAGCGGTGTACGTTCGAGTTTTGGATAGCGATGACAACATCCATGTCAACCTGCTTTTGTCGAAGACGAAAGTAGCACCAAATCAGCGGACGATTACTCTTCCCCGTTTGGAGCTTTGTGGTGCTGTAGTTTTGGCGCAATTGATGCAGTACACCAAAGAAGTTTTGGCCATCCCCGATGTCAAAACGTATGCCTGGACGGATTCAACGATTGCGCTCGCCTGGATAAAGGCCACTCCCGCTAGATGGACAACGTTCGTGTCCAACCGAGTGTCAGAGATCCAGCGGCTAGTGGGGATCGATTGCTGGGGACATGTTGCAACGCATCATAACCCAGCCGATCTGGCGTCCAGAGGTGTGTTTCCGTCGGAACTGAATTCATTGGAGTCATGGTGGAAGGGTCCAGAATTTCTTCGTCATCGATGGGTCTTCGATATCCCACATCAACCTGTTGATAATGAAACGGAAGAGGAGCAGCGTACTGTGAAGGTACTTAGCATTCGGGTCAACCACAGCGACAATATATTGCAAACCATATATGACTGTTCGAGTCTTCTCAAGCTCGTTCGAGTCGTCGCTACCTGTCTTCGTTTTGTGGCTAAATGTCGTCGTAAATTGGGAGCTAATGTGGGTCCATTTACCCCAAGTGAACTGGAAGCAGCGCGCATTGTCGTCGTCAAGACAGCGCAGAAGGAGATGTTTAAGACGGAGATCCATCAAATCGCGGATACATCCAAGATTCCCAAATACCTTAGTGCGTTAAACGCATTTCTCGATGCAAACGGGATATTAAGAGTTGGAGTACGCTTAGAGAACTCTCTCCTCGCTTCTGAAGCGCAACACCCCATATTGCTGCAGAACAACCACCACTTTACAAGTCTGGTTGTTAGAGACGCCCACAAAAACACTCTGCATGGCGGCATCCAGCAGATGATCTGTTATATCCGCCAACGATACTGGATCGGACAGATAAGAAGGAGTGTGAAGTATCAACTGCACAGGTGCACTTCTTGCTACCGGCAAAAGGCGTCGATTATGCTGGTCCCATCGAGATCAAAAGCTGGAAAGCACGCGGAGCTAGGATATTAAAAGGATACTTTGCAGTGTTCATCTGTCTGGCAACAAAAGCCATTCACTTGGAAGTCGTGTCAGATCTGACAACCCAAGCGTTTTGGGAAGCATTTCATCGTTTTACTGGAAGAAGAGGAAGCTGTCAACAGGTTTACAGCGACTGTGGAACCAACTTCGTCGGTGCTAACAACGAATTAGCAAAAATGTTAAAAGAAGCCACGCATGATTGGAAGGAGATAGCCGAAAAAATTGCAAATCGCGGTACACATTGGCATTTTATTCCCCCAGCTTCTCCACACTTTGGTGGTTTATGGGAAGCAGGTGTGAAGTCTGTCAAGCACCACCTAAAAAGAGTTGTCGGAACTGAAAGGCTCACATTTGAGGAGCTCGCAACGCTTCTAACACAAATAGAAGCGTGTTTGAATTCGAGGCCCCTATGCCCTCTATCCGATAGCTTCGACGATTTGAATGCGCTAACCCCTGCGCACTTTTTAGTCGGCGAGTCACTACATGCCATACCACAAGGCGAACTTAACAACAACGTCACACATCTCGACCGATGGAAACGAGTTCAAGCGCTGGCGGAAGGGTTCTGGAAAAGATGGAGTTCAGAATATCTCTCACGGCTCCAACATCGACCAAAATGGACGCAAGTCAAGGAGGTTCCCAGACTAGGAGACTTAGTTCTGCTCAAGGATGAGCGACTACCACCAACCTACTGGAATCTCGGCCGAATTGAAGTAACACATGCAGGATCAGACGGTCTTGTACGCGTCGTCACCGTCAAAACGCAGAGTGGAACCCTAAAGCGGCCCATCGCAAAAATTTGTCGTCTTCCTTGCAACGATCACAAGGAACATACTGCCATCGTTTAATAAAACATCTTCCCTGAAGATTAACAACCAAAACCCATTATACATCGCCCCCTGGATTCAGTACGAATCACTGTCTGCTGAAACATATTTCTTCCCCGAAGATTTATCTTAAACCCTGAAAATTTACCGCCCCTGGATTCATCAGTACGAATCAATTCTTGCTGAAAATATATATCTTCCCCGAAGATTTATCTAAACCTGAAAATAAACCGCCCCTGGACTCAGTACGAGTCAACACCTGCTGAATTAAATTTCTTTTCCGAAGATATACCTGGAAAACTTCAAACACATCGCCCCTGGATTCAGCAAACGAGTCAACACCGACTTTACCTGCTGAATCACACATCTTCCTCGAAGATCATTAAGAACCTAATACAACGCCCTTGGATTCAACAAAGGAATCAACACCAACTTTATCTGATGGTTGAAGATATTCAAAAACCCCAAACATATACAACGCCCCTGGATTCTACCGAATCAACAACAGCATACCTACCTGCTGTTAACATTATCTTCTCCGAGGATAATATATCTTCTCTTTATACAAAACCCCTGGATAAGGCTTAATTCTGAAGCCCAACGCAAAGCTGAAAACAACAATCAACCCATCTTTATTTGTTGCTGCAACGAATCATTTCTTCAAAAAAGAAAAGGATCACCATGATCTTCGAAAACACATACCTGAAAATTCATAAACACGATCATCTACACGTTCCTGAAAATCGAACAACATAATTGATTGATTGATTAATCAAAGAATTACATTCTTCAATCAACTCATCTTTAATACTACACCATACAACATTCAACATTCAAGAAATAATACACAAAATTATAATTTTTATTCATCTTTATTTAATATAAAACACAATACATAATACAGCTGATTGAAACAACATTTGAATACGCTGCGACAATGCACATCAAGTTATCAACTCAACTTATAATTTTCAATTTAATAAAGCACTGCCACAACGCATGCAAAACGAATATAATATTTAAATAATTTTATTAATCAACAATTCTTTATTAAAATTAACAAAAAGAAAATGTCTAAAATGGAAATTAGACACATTCCACAAACTTAAGAAAAAACATCGACAGCACATCAAACGCCAAAAAGCCGTCGGCAAAACAAAATTGAAACTAATCAAAAAACATCGCCTTATAAAACCAATCAAAATCAAATTACAAATCACAATTTCATCTGTAAAATTTACAAAACACAAAATTCTATAATTTAATCAAATTCACTGAATTTAATAAAACCGCCATCAAAAACGATCAATGTACTTATTATGTACACAAATGATTCAACATAATTGTGCTACGCGCCGAGCTGCACTTGAATCATATCGGTTCAATAAAAAACACAAATTCACAACCACTTTTATAATGCAATCATATTTTTTATTGCAATAAATGCCTTTCAATTGCACTACAAGCATTTTACACTACTCAACTTACACTTTTTATTTATTTCGCAAACAAAATTCACGAAATAATACGCGTTTGTTTACCTCGCAAAAATGTAAACAAAGTTCTAGTCGGAACCGAAAAATGTCCGACTAGAAAGAGACCGAAACCACTTCGTCTTTTCAATAAATATTTAATTGTACACACACATACATACACACACAACCGCGATCGCGAAAATCGACAAATCGCCGGAAATGCGCGACAAAGCCCCCACAACAACAACAACAATATGAATATATATACATTATATCAAAAGTAATGTCTTTCCCAAAATTTTACAAAACGTATCAACACTATTATAACTAAAGGGACAATAAAGGCAGTAAAATCCATCAAAAATGAACAAAAAAAAAAAAAAAAACACTCATCGATTACTATGTGGGTAGGCACACATATTTAATCCAATCAGCCATCATCCTTCGTCCATCCATCGGAATTCAGAACATCTTTAACACTCATAGTGCGGGAAAATCTACGCACTTATTCCACATTAAAAGTCAATTTCACATTTTCACTTCACTTCATTAATGTACAACAAACTTAATCTAAATTTAATAAATGACAAAACTAAAATTTCGCGATTAAAATTATGCGCAAAGCATGTCGACACCATGCTTGCTCACGACACGAGAACGAATTTACACATGAAGAAGAATGAACAGCAACATACTACAATTTTAAGTTCTTACTACGTAAGCCGCAAGACAAAAGGAAACAACGGAAGAACGAACGTATACAACACTCAATGGGAGAAAGTACAACTTACGCACGCGAATGCAATGCATACAACCTTCACAATGCATATGCAAAAATGAGAAGCAAAATGTTTTGGTGTCTTTTTGTTGTATCTGTTGTACTATTCCCTCGTATTGTTCTTTTATGTTTCTTGTAATGTACTAATTATTCATCTGTCTATTTCCATGTAAGCAATGAGAAAGAAGAAGATAACCACTCATCAGTTGGAAATTGGTATTTATATCAATCATCGTAAATGTCAGAGGCCATCTGTTGACGAACACTACACAACGTCCGTTGGTACAACAATGCAAGATTCGTATAGGGTGCTCCATACTGCTGTAAATGTACAACTTTCGGAGGCGGGAGAATGTTCGGAAACGAACTGAATAGTAAAAAATACATACATATAAATACTAAATAAACAGATCTCAAATACAGTCCACAAATATACATGTCAAACATTTTATAAACAAAAACATAGAATTTATATAATGAAAATTAATGAGGTTATTGTACACAAAGTCATATGACTAAAATTCTCATTACAAAGCGAAATACAAAGCAAAGTGGTTAAGAAGTGAATTTTGGTGTGTTTTAATTATTTTAGAATATCTTTCTTACGGAAATTTTCTAAGTATTTTAACTTTTCGAACAAAGACAATTACAGAGGAGTTTAAGTTCGAACACCGTGACACGAGAATTTTATATATATGATATACGTATGTGTAATATTAAACACTCGGGAATATTTTATAAGGGTAAGGTAAAGGAAAAGATTGGAATGACTTACCGTTTACTTTCGCATACTAGATGGTGATGCAGGCAGATGAGATGAATCTTAGTGGCGATGTCAGATGAAATGGTAGATTTGGTGACAATTTGTGCGTTTGATAGGTGGTAATGCACGGCAGATGAACGAATCTTAGATGCGATGTCAGATGGAGATGGTAGTTCTGATGACGGATTGTATGTATGCTAGGTGGTAATGCACGGCAGATGAAGTGAGTTTATGATGAAGATGATGGTTTGAAGATGATTCTTGATTAAAGATGAATTTTCTTCACGTAGACGCCATACAAAAAATTAAAGTATTGTGGCTAAGGCAAAATCTTAAGCATCCAACATTACAAACGTTTGTTCTTCAGTGTTCATAAAGGAAGCTTTAATTTTCTTAAAAGATACAATGTTAATATAAGTTAGTTATAAGTTTTATGTTTTTTTTCCTACTTGTAGTTAGCCCTTTTTTCGTTTCTGGGTTGATTTTTTGGTCAGACTTCTTCTCCTCGTGCTTGTTGATTTAATAAATGGCGAGTCCAACTCAATAACAGAGTCCAGAAAAGAAGTGAAAGTCTACAGCAGCTCTAAGCAGACGTCGAAGGACTGGTTCACCTGGCATACCCGGATGCTGGAGAAGAAATCATCAACCAGCTTGCTGTTGAGTCCTTCGCTCGTGCCATTTGATTGATTGATTGATTGATTGATATAATTTATTTCTTAAAATATAAATACAAAAATGTATAAACATTTGCGTAGGCAAATTTAAGAAATGTAAGTGACAATGATATTTTTATAATAAAGAATAGAGATATTGTCACTATTAGGTAAATAATTTCCATAATAATTTTGAATGGGTGGGGTGACCCATAGATAAAAGAATAAAAACTGGAATTTGCTGAACAATCATTAATTTAAAGAAATGAGAATTACAAAAACTATATAAAAGCTAACCATTTCATCAAAACATTAGAAATAATTAAAAACTAGTTATTCATCATTAGTTCAATGTTTACTAAGTCAAATTCAAAAAGCCATTTTTTTACATTTATTCCAAATAGTGGCTGAGATGTAAGAACTCTGATAGAATTTGGAAGTTTATTAAATATTCGGCATGAAACTATGTCATAAAATTTTCGAAATGCTGTTGTGCGAAAGGATGGTACATTAACCAGATTTAAGAAATTTCCACGTACATTATAGTTGGAAACAATTCTGAAATTAAGATTTCCTGATCTTTTAAAAAATTCATTGAGAACCTTATAGCAGTACAAATGTCGAACTGGAAGAATTTTCAATTCATTGAATAGTGAAAAACTAGGGTAAAGGCGAGGTTTACGGCAAATTTTCTTCAGAACCAATTTTTGCATAACCAAAAGAGGTTGAATTTTATTAAAATAAGTTCCCCCCCAACATAAGATTCCATACTGTAATTTAGAATGAAAAATGCCATAATAAATTTTCATAAGAAGTTGATAGGAGCAAACTTTTCTAAGGTAATAAATATATCGTAAAGTGCCTCGAAAGTACTGCCTCAAATTTTCTGTATGTTTGAAGAAACTCATTTTGGAGTCAATAATAAGACCCAAATATTTGAACTCATTGACATTTTCTAACCGGAAGCATCTATCACTGCAACTTGAAGAACTAGAAAAGGTGCAAGAAGAGCAATTGGAGACACAAAAACATTTCAAGAGTTTAAATTTTTGGCAATCTGTAGCATGGAAAAAAAGATCCTTATCAACATTATCCGTATCAAACAGGTAATTCATAGTTACTAGCTTCATAATTAAAGATCCAAATTTCTGAGACCACAACAATATCCGGAATAGACAAAAAGGAATCTAGATGAGAAACTAAACATGCAAAATTTTCTCTCAAACTTCTTATGTTTTGATGAATTACAAAAAGTTTGTTTTGGGCGTAGCTTTTGTTAACAAAAATTTCTTCGCAATTAGATCCAATAAGATTGAAGGAAGAAAAGTCAATGTTTAAATCATTTAAAAAATTCATTGCAAAGATTAATATTTCAAAAACAAATAATGCACTAAATAAGTGCAAGATCACTAAAAGATCTTATTACTATGACTTTTTCCCCTTCAATCTTGCGCAATAAAATTTTATTATCTTTGTACCACAAAAATTTATACCCCTTTTGTTTTTTCGCCTCTCTTGCTTTCATGAAAAGACTTCTTGTATGTTTTGTTAGAGCATCGTTAATAAAAATAAGATTGCCTTTTTTTCTCCCGCTGCCACTGCTACCACGAACACCGCTGCCACTGTTTCCTCCTGCACCGCTCCCATCAAGAATATTAGAATTGAGATTATTTTTTTTCTTCGATTTCTCTCTCATAATATTCTGTTTAAGCATCGTATCGGTAAAACTTAAACAAATGATTGATGTATGTGTTGATGATGAGTTTCTGCTTTCGTTGTCTTTTCCATTCTCTTTTCTTGGCACTTTCTTTACAAAGCATGTCTCAATTTTATTGTTAGGAACTTCAATGGACAAAGCATTGAGAAATAATTGTTGTGCTAGCTCTTTTGCATTTCCATCGTTAACATTGGGCACACCGGTAATTTCGATGTGATTTTTAAGGGTTTGTTGTTGTTGCCAATTTAATTTGTTCTCAAGCGTTTGTACTCTGATCTTAAGCTCATCATTTTCCGTACGCAGGTCGCCAATTGTATGTAGCATGTTGCTCATCATATTTTCTAAATTTGTAAGCTTTTGGCAAACCACACGCAAAGAGAATTCTTCGCTCCCGCCAGCACATTGAGTTGGTGTAGTAACGAGTGAAGCTTGTAGGGAAGTATTGTTGCTGCCTTTGTTTACATTACTGGTATTACTTGGATTATGGTTAGGTCTCACGTTGTTTCCGTTGTTGTTGTTATTGTAGTGTGAAAGTGGCATTTGCATCGACAAACGACGATTTTTTCTGCACTTCTCACAACGGTACGGTATACCACTGTGGTTGTAATAATCGATGTCTTGTTGCAAAACATTCACACAAGATGCATGAAAAAACCTTAAGCAATCACAGCACTTTATATGAGAATCGGATTTATTCTCAATTTCCTCGGAACAAACTTCACAATTCATAGCTATTGTTTATGTTTATCTATCACCAGATTTTGAATAAAGTTTATTTTTTATTGATTGTATTAATTTTAGTTTTGACTTTAAAGCTACTATGAGGAGCGCACCCCACGACACTCACAGTGAACTTTCCGATATACATCTTCAGAGGTCTGTGTGAACTGCTGGAACACGTACTCTTTCTGAAGCTTTAGCATTTGCATTGACAATTGAAGCAGCAGAACAGGCTTCTCATGGAGTACATCGACTAAGAGAATCCATGGTCGAAGAATGCTCGTGCCAAAGAGCTGAAATTCAAAAGAACTAGCGGAGCGGACTAGCAAGATGTTGGAACTGCAACAAAACCGGGCACTTACAACATCAATGCCGACTACCACCAAATAAAGCCGCTTGTCAACATTGTGGAAGCAAGAGATCCAACCCAGAGCAAGGTAACAACAACACCAACGTTGCCTATCAATCCGTTTCCCATCAGGGAAACGAGTAAGAACCAATTTCGAGGGGCAGAGGCTGGTTTCTTGTATCGATGGCCCCAGAACCACCATCCAGGTCTCTCAGACCAAACGAGACAACAAAAGTCTGACTGTGGAGACTACTATTACCGGAAACAGACATGTGGCTACCATCGACACCGGTGCCACAGCATCCATAGTACGTCGAGACCTGGTAAAGATGACGTGGCTTCATAAAACCAATAGCTACCGTCTAAGAACCGCAACGGGAGAAGCAGCAAGAGTATATGGAGAAGTGTGTCTTAAGATCCGACTGGCCGATCTAGTGTTTACTCATCAATTCCAGGTGGCAGATATATGTGACGAGTGCATCATTGGAATTGACTTTATGAAACAGCACGGAGTTATTTTGGACATCGGTAATCAGGTTTTGAAGTACCAAAATAAGGAACTTCCAATGACCTATTCGAACGAAAGTACGTCGACACTGAGGACGAAAAACAAAATGGTCCCCGTACGATTACTAAACACCAGACCGTACGATGTAAGGTTGAAGAAAGGAGAAGTCGTTGGACGTTGCGAATCGGTTGCAGCAATTACGAAGATCACAGACGAAGCCCCGAGTAAAACTATAACTCCAGAGGAGCTCAGACCCATCCGAGCTAAAAAACTGAACTCATCCAACCTTGATCACCAACAAACAAGGATGGCTGAAAATGTCCTACAAGAGTACACTGACATCTTCGCATCGCAAAAGGGCAATATAGTTGGACACAGTTGGTGCAGCATCGCATCAACATAGGAGATGCAAGACTGATTCGTCAACCCGCAAGACGCCTTCCACTGGCCAAACAAGGTGAGGTTGAGGAAATGATAACAACAATGAAGAAGGACGGTCTTATCGAAAACTCCAAAAGTCCTTGGGCGTCACCAGTGTTGCTAGTGAAAAAGAAAGACGGAAGCACTCGTTTTTGTGTGGACTACCGAAGGCTGAATGATGTGACTAAGAAGAACAGCTATACCCTTCCCAGAATCAGTGATACCTTGGATGCCATGGAGGGAGCCCAGTGGTTTTCGACTCTGGACTTGAAGAGTGGATATTGGCAAGTTGACATCCACCCTGATGATCGGGAAAAGACGGCGTTTTCTACAGGAAATGGGCTCTGGCAGTTTAAGGTTATGCCGTTTGGGCTATGCAACGCTCCGGCAACATTCGAGCGCTTGATGGAATGCGTTCTTCAAGGACTGACGTGGAAAGCTTGCCTAGTCTACTTGGACGAAGTCATTGTTTACGGGAAAACATTGGACCAACATAGCAAGAACCTAAAAGCCGTGTTTCAGAGACTTCGAGAGGCTTACCTTAAACTGAATCCGGAAAAATTTGCACTTTTCGAAACCGAAGTAAAGTATTTGGGACACATTGTGGTGTAATATTCCAGTTGCATGCACGTTTGGTTGTCGTAATCTAATCCGAGTGCGTGCAACGTAGCCCAGACACAGGTAACCAAAGTCACCGAATGCATTTATACGCAGTGATTGCATATTTCACTACGTGTAATATGCAAGCCACGCAATTTCCCACGTTCAGTGATTTTTGCGTTGACCTTGTTTGAGCCACGATCACATTGAATCTTCCTAATGGAAAAGTTGAGTTGTTTCTTGACAGTCAACCGTGTCGGTTTATTTATTGTTTATACCACAATTTGGCGCAGCCAGGAAAGAGCACTACGACCAAAGTCTCTTAAGTGAAAAAGTCTATAAGTGAACAGTAAAGTGAACAAGAAATCAAAAACAACAAAGAAAAACATCAGCATATGGGAAAAAAAATAAAAGGAAGCAGAACTGTTTTGAATTTAGTTGTGAATTTGAAAAACATTTTGTGAAAAAAAATATATAAAAATTGTGTGCTTAACAATTTGAATGCAAGTGTTTTGTCCTTTGGTGCTTGTTTCTCTTTATCTGTCAATTAGATACAGACACATTCAAAAAAAATTGCTACTTTTTCTATTTCCTAAATACCTAAAAAGAATCGAATTTAGTGACGACTGCTATCGACTGCAAATGGTTGAAAAGAAATCGACATAAGTGAAGAGTAAACAACAAGAAGAGAAATAACGAAAAAACAAAAACACTTAATTATACCTTATGAGGAATGAGTGAGGAATCAGTAACGAGATCCGGAAAACAATTCAAGCCGACGGAAGACGGAAGTGACGACCCACTGGAACAAACATCTTTCACCAATCATCAATCATCAATTGAGGAGCAACTCCATAAACAATTAGGCGATATAGACGACAGACAAAAAGAACGCCTAGCAACACTAAGTAAGTTATCAAAACAGTTTAAGTTAGATATAAGTAATTTTAAAAAAGGGAACATAGCCAACCAACCAAATCCCGAATTTCCAATCCCTTCCTTTTCTTTAACACCTCAGTTAGCTGATTTAGAAAAGGCCATAAAAAATATTGAGATTCAACCAAAAAATATTTTTAAAGAACATCCTGCAATGAGCTACGAAAAGGTTGCACGTTTGGTGTCAACTTTGATTCCCACGTTTTCGGGTGTTTATCACCCAGGGATAGTGCTCGAGGTCCAAAGTTTCATAGGTTGCTGCAAACAAGTGTGGCAATGCCTTGAAGAGGCTGAAAAGCCTCTGTTTAACAACCTTGTGTTAACAAGGCTGCGGGGCAATGCCTTTGCATTGATTTCAATGAAATCAGTGGCGAGCCTCGAAGAATTAGAGCAAGTACTGAACCAAAATTTCCTACCTAGGAAAACTTACATACAGATAACAAACGAGCTACGTCAGTGT
This sequence comes from Melanostoma scalare, assembly GCA_949752695.1. Classification (NCBI taxonomy): domain Eukaryota; kingdom Metazoa; phylum Arthropoda; class Insecta; order Diptera; family Syrphidae; genus Melanostoma; species Melanostoma scalare. Next base: position 113,842,238 of record OX456984.1, on the reverse strand, counting down.
CGGCAAATTTCAAATGAGACCGTAACGCAATTCGGTTTCAGATTAAATAGGTTGTTAAGTAATTGCCAAGAAGAGGCCAAAACAAGCTATGGCCCAGATTCTACGCCAATAATGAAAGACCTCGAGCTCGCCGCAATACACTCTTTCAAGACAGGGCTGTGTAATTTACATCTCCGACAGTATGCCCTAGGTCTTGATGAGAGTAGCTTAACGGAAACTGTCCAAAAAATTTTAAAGCGGGAGCTAATAGATCCTCAATTAGCATACATGGCTACTGGGTTTCCAAATGCTTTCGCGTCGTCTTTTAACAGTGAAGGAGCTTGGCAATATGATTTGCATAGTCCAATAACTGATTACGGAGTAGGCCCATATAATAATCCCAGCATGAAAAATTTTAATGGCAGTTATTGTGAAAGCCCTCGACAACCTAGTGCAGGAATTTGTTCTTTGAATTCCTCTAGTCAGTTACCCGCTTACGAAAAAAAATCTCCTCCTTTCTATACTAACAGTGTGACAAGTTTTAATGGCAATTGTTTTGAAAACCCCAGGCAAGCAAGTGCAGGAATTTATTCTTTAAATTCCCCTTATCAGTTACCCGCTTACGAACAAAAATATCCTGTGTTCAATACTAACAGCATGACAAGTTTTAATGAAAATTGTTGCGAAAACCCCAGGCAAGCAAGTGCAGGAATTTATTCTTTGAGTTCCCCTTATCAAATACCCACCTACGAACAAAAATCTCCTAGAGTTGGAGAGAGTCGCTCTATAAACTGCAATTTTTGCAATGAGGTAAACCATTCTTTCCAAGAGTGCAGAAAGCGACGAATGACACCTTTTTGTCGAAACTGCAAAATTTATGGGCATGAGGCTGGCAACTGCAGCCAAAATATCTCATTGAGATCAGTTGCGAACCAACCGGATCCACAGCAGCCTGCTTATAGGCGCAAGCAACAGTCGAACTATTCGGTAATGCTTACAAATGATCTGAATAGGAAACGAAGTGAGCAAAACCAAAAAAAATGCGATTTTAGCTTGCGAAAAGGGCATGGGATAGAGGAATGCTTCACAAAGAAGCGCTGGGACGAAAATCAAAAACAGTCAAAAAACTAATAACAGGTTGGATGAGGGAAAAAAACACCAAACCCTCATCCAACGAAAAATTGGTAAAGGATGGAATTATAAATATTCCAGTAGACGTATGCTTAGAAAGAAATTTGAATTTATTAGTAGATACAGGCTCAGACGTCAGCATAGTTAATAAAGACGTGCTTGGAGAAGACGTCTTTGTTAACAAAACAGATGCTATTGCAATTAATGGAATCTTTTCCAACGGCACTACATTAGGGTCAGTAGAATCTAAAATTTTACTAGATCCGCCAATTGAATGTAAGTTACATGTCACGGAAAAAATTCCATCCTTAAATTGTGATGGTATCTTGGGGCAGGACATTCTGTTTCCTTATACCAATATTGAAGGTCCTAACAGATCGCTAAAATTTCTTCATTCGAAGGGTGATCTCTGTGAACAAAATATTGGGATGGCTACTAAAAACCGCTCACAGAAGAATTCTTTTCCGATAATTAAGTCAAGTCAAGTAACACCTTCGCACGGTGTCCAACCATTTGATGAAATTGGGCAAACAGTTTGTCCTGTAACTTATCCACCTTCGCAAGGTGGTTGCCCAACCCAACTTATCGGAGATGAATTTTTTGAAAAACAAGCTAAGCCTACGGTGAGGAGGTCATTCCCTAAAAATGTTATTGCTTCTAAAGTTACAGTGACTTTACCCCCGAGGAGCGAAATAATAGTTAACAGCATCATAAACGATGCCGCAAATGGCACTGAATTGATGTGTTATTCTTGCAAGATTATACCTCAAGTTTTTATTGGTGCATGCTTAAATAAAATACACAATGGTCAAGTAGTTTTAAGTATAGCAAACACTGCGTCTGAAGAAAAAAACCTCCATGACGTCACCATACACCATTACAATCTTTGTGATTATATAGTCACAGATACTTCTTGCAATTCCAATGGAACAAGAAATTTAAAATCTTCATTTCTTGCAAGCGTCACCAAAACAAACCATGCCAATAAAGAAAAGAAAACTGAAAGACTAAACAGACTTTTCAAAGAACTAAGTCTGCAAAAAACTCTTAACCAAGAGGAAAAAGAAACTATCGAAGAAATCTGTACTCAGTTCTCAGACGTTTTTTATCTTGAAGGAGACAAATTGCAGCACACAAGAGCTATGGCTCACGCAATTCCTACTGATACAAGTCGGGGACCCATTAACATCAAACAGTATAGATTACCTGAATCTCAAAAACAAATAATAGATGATCAGGTTAAACAAATGTTAAAAAATAATATAATTAAAAATAGCATAAGTCCATGGAATAGTCCGCTTTTAGTGGTACCCAAAAAAGTTGATCAAAATAGTAATAAGCAGCACAGAGTTGTCGTTGATTTTAGAAAGCTCAACGAAATTACTGTAGGTGATGTTTTTCCTTTGCCGAGAATCGATGACATTCTCGACCAATTAGGCAATAGTAGATATTTTTCAACACTAGATTTAGCGAGTGGCTATCACCAAGTTTCAATCGAAAAAAATGACAGACAGAAAACGGCGTTCAGCACTGATAGAGGTCATTATGAATTTATTCGAATGCCATTCGGTTTGAAAGGGGCACCAGCAACCTTTCAACGCCTTATGAATCACATACTGACAGGGCTCCAGGGCAACAAATGTTTTGTGTATCTGGATGACATTGTGATCTATAGAAAAAATCTTGAAGATCACAACAAAAAATTGATATGTGTTTTCGAAAAAATTCGAGATTTCAATCTGCGGTTACAACCTCGTAAATGTAATTTTCTTCGGTGGGAGATCGTTTATCTGGGATTTAATATTACACAAATTTATTATTTCCAGACAAGGCAAAAGTGAGAAGTATATTAGAAATCCCAACACCAAAAAATTCTAAAGAAATTCAGTCATTTTTAGGGATGGCAAATTTTTACAGGCGAAGCGTTCCTAACTTTTCCGCTTTAGAAAGACCTTTACGTAATATCACTCACAAAGACGTTCCTTTTAGTTGGAATAGCGATTGTGAAACGGCTTTCACTACTTTGAAAGCTATTCTTTCTAGTCCACCAAAACTTATCTATCCAGATTTCAAAAAGGAATTTTTCCTCACCACGGATGCCAGTGGAACAACATTAGGAGCTGTTCTTTCTCAGATTAGAAATGGTCTTGATTTGCCGATAGCCTTTGCAAGTAGAATTTTAAGTGCTACAGAGCGTCGCTATTCCACAATTGAACGAGAAGGGTTGGCCATAGTTTGGGCTGTTAAAAATTTTAGGTGTTACCTGCTAGGTAGGAAATTTACATTAGCCGCGTTTTATTGGGAATTTTCTATATTCAGTTATGTTCATTTAGAATAAAACGATTTTTTGGTTTATATTCATTTAGCACGTCACTTTCAATTTTAACTTTCAGAGTTGGTACCCTTGGCACTTGTTCTAAGGATAAGAAACATTAAAAATTTGCATTCAGAAGAATATAAATGCATACCTTTTATTTTCCATTTCTATTTTTCTCTATTTAATTCTCGATTCTCAATTTATTTGCCGCATTCCAACTTTTTTACTTTCGAGGTAAACAAACAAATGTCACTTTAATTTTTTTTTCGCAATGGCTGTGTTCAATTAGATTCATTTTGTGACTCATGTTTTTGGTTGCCTTGGTTCTGATGTTCTTATGTGTTCTGTCTGATGTTCTTTTTTTCTGACCGATTGCGAAACTTTCCTTGTGTGTGCGTGTGTGTGTGTGTTAGTAACTGCGTGTCTATTTATGTCCCCACCAAGTCACCACCTGACTCTTCTATTAGCTATTAGGTGTGTTTCTTTACTGAAAATTCGCACGAAATGCACCGAAATTCGGCGAAAGTCAGTCTAATCCCGTTCCAATTTTTCGTAGCAGTGCACAAAAAAGAGAGTGCTCTCGAGAGAATAAAAAAATTTCCCCGTCAAAACAAATACCACAACTGTCAAACAGACGTTCTTCCAAGCGTTGCGTTGCTGCGAATGTTTTGTTCAAGGCGTTTCTTTACTTTTAAGACAATTACGCTCTTTCAGAGAGTTTCTGAAAAAATTTTACAACCACTTCTTAAAAAAAAAATGTCTGTGCACAAAAAGTAAAGAAACAGACTTATTCAATCTGTTGTCGAGAATCAGAAAATATGAACGAACACAACCCAAAGACTGCCAACCTCTGGGTGCCAAAAAAGAAATTTAACCAACCATCCCTGTTGTGCAGTTAGCTAACTGCGATATTTATGTTCATTTAGGCTATTGACATAAGGAGTTGTTGTTTTTCCATGAGCGATGTTTTACTGAAATGAACATAACTTCACATAGAATTTCGATAAAACGCGCCTATTATATACAGACCACCAGCCATTGGTCCATTTCTTTAAAATTTCTCAAGATTCCACCAGGTTGACTAATTTTCGGCACAAACTATCAGAGTTTGATTTCGAAATAAAATACAAGCCAGGAAAGCAAAATGTTGTGGCTGACGCCCTTAGCCGAATTCCCGATAATAATTATGATATGAATAAGGTGTATGCAATAACTAGAGCACAATCTAATTCCCAAACTAAAGACAATTCAAATAATTCCAACAATAAGCCAAATAACGGACTTCAGGCAAGATCAAAGACAGCCTTGGTTAAAGCTCATAGTTCAAAACAATCAAAAGTAGATAATTATCCATGTGGCACGGACAGTGAAAGTGAAACTGATAGTGATAGCGACACAAGTTATCTACACCAGGAATGTTCAAGCGAAAACAAAAAGAAAGACAGTAGTACAATTTATCTAACAAAGGAAGACGAAATTAGTGAAGTTTTAAAAAAATACCATAATTCTCCATTAGGTGGACACCAGGGTGTCTTAAAAACGTACTTACGGATAAGATCCAACTTCAAGTGGAAAAATATGTTTGCTGACATAAAAAAGCATGTTAAAGCTTGCAAACAGTGCCAAATTAACAAAAAATCGAAACATACTTTGATGCCTATGATGATATCGGCAACTTCGAGAAAACCATTCGACAAAGTTTTCATGGATATTGTGGGACCTTTACCTACCACTATTCTAGGAAACAAATTCATACTAACTTTTGAGGACGATTTAACTCGATTTATGGACTGCTATGCACTACCCAATATGGAAGCAGGAACTGTAGCTAAGGTTTTCTATGATGAAATAATTAGCAGATATAGATCGCCACAGCAACTATTGACAGATCGGGGTGCTAACTTTTGTAGTGAACTTTTTAAAAAGGTGTGCAAGTTTCTAAACATCAGGAAACTTGAAACTACGGCTTATCATCCACAAGCAAATGGAGCCTTGGAACGTAACCATGGGCCATTGGCAGAGTACTTAAGATCATTTTCAAAAAGCAACCCCTCTGATTGGGATCAATGGCTTCGACAAGCTATGTATGTGCACAATAACACTCCACACGCTAGCTCCAAGCTTACTCCCATTGATGTTCTCTTCGGTTTTAAATCCCCTATGCCAACTGGCATAACGAGGACACCAACTCCTATATATGATCACGAAAACTATTTTTTTGAACTAAGACATAAACTCCAGAAGGCTTATCAGGTTGCTAGAACTAACATTGATAAGAGTAAGGAAAAGACAAAGGAATATTTTGATAAAAAAATAAATCCCCAGTCTTTCAAAGTAGGTGATTTGGTTCTTCTATAAGACATGAGCAGAAAAAACAAACTTTGTCCCTTGTTTACAGGGCCATTTGAAGTTAAGGAAGTTCATAGCAATGTGAACACTTCTATTTTACGTAAAAATAAGCTAGAAAGGGTTCATAACAATCGACTCAAACATTTTTATGAATAGAAGAGTCTACCAGCATATTTTAGGGCCTTTAGTTAAATTTTTTTTTTTAATTACAAAAATTCATTGCCCTATCCATCTGCAAAAGACAAAAATTTACGGAATGCCAAACGAGTCAAGAAATTAGTCGCTCTTCCTTAAATACTCCTTTTTAGTATTCTTAAAGGTTAACGAGTTGCAGATTAATTAGTTTTCAAACTCATAGCAAGAAGCTTCCGCTAATTTTTTTAATGTTTCTTCTAGATTTTATTTTAGTTACATTTTAATTTCTAATTACTGACCTTCCTAAAAATGTTTCCATTGATCTGGTTTTAAGCTTCAATTTCAAGATATTTAACATTTTATGGAATTCCATTCAATCCATATATTTTTGTACTTTTGGTTTTATTTTATGTCAACGTTGGTTTTATTATTTTTGGCTAATTTCATGTACAGCAACCATGTCCAGTTGGTATTTTTACTGTGTCCTAATGATGACTTGGTCTTGCACCCATGCGCAATTCCATGTATCTGTATTAAAGAATGAGACGGGAGTCCATGGAGAAAAAGTGGGAATAATGCAGCATTCACTAAACAATTGGAAGATTGTCTCGCACCTCCAAGGAAAAGACGTAGTTGCTGAGTCAGACCTACTTATTACAGCCGTCAACCATTTCTTCAACACGTGCAACAGCACAAAGAATGACCAAGCGCTACAGCGGTTAATAGAACAGCATTGTCGAACAGGGCATAAGTCATTGACTGCGATGCATTCGAGGGTAAAGCAGAATCAAGAAATCTTGAAAAACCTGTTCGAACCGAAAGTTCGGCAAAAACGAGGGGTTATAAATGTTGTCGGTGAAATTACTAATGCTCTGTTTGGAGTTATGGACGATAGAGACGCACAAGAAATTTATTCGTCGGTGCAATTGCACTAACTTTGCACGAATACAAAACGACATAAACGACATTTATTCAAAATTAGAAAATTTGACAACTCTAGAGCAGATATATAGTTCAATCGACAAGAAAATAATGTTTTTGACAACTGAATCAGTTAGCCTAGAGTTTAGACAGAACCAGATTCTAGACATAGTAAACGATGCAAAAATGGGGCACTTGAATAGGTTTCTGCTATCGTCCCCGGAACTTAAGAATGCATTGCAAGAAATTCAGTTGGAGAACATTGCAACGTTTAAACTACCCTTTAAGGTAAAGAGCTTTGTCCCTGCTGATTTACAAAAAATTGTAGAGGTAACGGTGAGATATATATCATCTGAGCTCATGATAGTGTTGGATATTCCGTTAATATCCGACGAATATGAGCTTTACCAACTTACGCCACTCCCACTCAAGAGCAGAAACAATATTTATTGGTACGTGGAAGTTGACGAGCCTTATTTGGCCATTAATACCGCTAATCGTGGTTACGCCTTCTTAAGTTCCAACAGTTTCGGCCATTTAATAAAATACAAAGAAGACTTTTATTTAAATAAAAATAACTTGGTTGTTCGGAATGAAAATTCAGGGAACTGTATAATAAATTTAATGGCAGGGTACAAGAAACCAAAAAATTGTAATATTCGCGTTTTTAATTCAACTCAAGAGATTTGGTATAACCTAAATAAAGCTAACACCTGGTTATATGTTGCTCCACATGAAATCCCTTTAAAAATAATGTGTAGAGAATTCTACAAAATAGCTCTCATTAAAGACACAGGAATAGTTAGCCTAGATCCAGGATGGAAGGCCATGTCCACGGAAATAACTTTAGAAACTGTCCAACAGACGGTAAAATTGTCAAATATTACTATATTTTTCAGTTCAAGTTTCATGGCAGACATTGAGATTCCTGATGTAAGTTTCGAACATCGATCTCACTCAAAAGATCTAAACATTGTAGGGTTTGAGTTGGCCACAAACAGTCTTCCTCTGGAAGTTCATCTGCGGGATCATAAATACAAAAACGACACTTGGCTAACTAAATCAGCTATTTACGGAGTGATTATTCTACTCCTCATGTTCTTTTTATTTCTATCGTTTAAAACTATCCTGCTTAAAATAATTTGCATTAGATGTGCAAAGAAATCTAATTCCTTCACTACCGACAACTCCCATCCCATAAAAATGAAGGGGGCACGAAGTCTACCATTGTTAGTGTCTACAAATGAAAACACAGACCTAACCTATCCGATCAATCCCCTTCGCCAAAGCCTACCATTGTTAGTATCCACAGATAAAAAAACAAATGGAAAAACCGACCTTCCCTATCCAATGAATTCCCTAGGCCCCGTTTCCAAAAGCAAAAGTTATAATATAATGTAAAATAGATATAAAAAAAAAAAAAAAAATTAATTAATTAATTGAACTTATGTAACCTAAATAACATATCTAAAAATTAAACAGCTTGTCAAAATGTTCAGACATGATATGTATAAATACACGATATGCACATTTACATGTTTAAATAAAAAAAAAAATAAAAACAATCTGTAACTAGCTTATGCAAAAAAAAAAAAAATAAAATAAATACAATAAAAATAAAATAAAAAAACTTAGAGTAAGACCTATATTACGGTAAAACTAAAAATAAAATAATAATTTTACTAGAAGATGTAAACTAAAAAGTAAATAAATATCTAATAATAAAAATACAAAACAAAAAAATCTTAGAGTAAGACTTATATTAATGTTAAACTAAAAATAAAACAATAATTTTATTAGAAGATGTAAACTAAAATTATAATATCAAATCCTTAATTGTTTTTTTTTATGGTAATAATTTTTAACTATGATCTTGTTTAAATAAATTGAAAGCTTTTCCAAAGGGGGAGGAAATGTGGTGTAATATTCCAGTTGCATGCACGTTTGGTTGTCGTAATCTAATCCGAGTGCGTGCAACGTAGCCCAGACACAGGTAACCAAAGTCACCGAATGCATTTATACGCAGTGCTTGCATATTTCACTACGTGTAATATGCAAGCCACGCAATTTCCCACGTTCAGTGATTTTTGCGTTGACCTTGTTTGAGCCACGATCACATTGAATCTTTCTAATGGAAAAGTTGAGTTGTTTCTTGACAGTCAACCGTGTCGGTTTATTTATTGTTTATACCACAACATCATCTCTTCCCAAGGAGTGAAGACTGATCCTGAAAAAGTTGACTCCGTCGAACATTGGCCAACATCACAGGACAAACATTAACTCCGAAGCTTTCTTGGTCTTGCCACATATTACCGACGTTTCGTTAAGAACTTTGCTGGAGTTGCAAAGTGTTTGCATCAGCTCACCGAAAAAGAGAAGCAGCTTAAATGGTCAGGTGAGTGTGAGAAATCTTTTCAGGAACTCAAATACCGCCTCTGTAACGCTCCAGTGCTGGCACATCCAACACCCGGCAAAACATTTATCATCGACTCAGATGCAAGCAGCGTTGGAATCGGGGTTGTACTATCCCAAGTGCAAGATGGCGAAGAGGAAGTGGTGGCATATTACAGCAAGGTCCTCTCGAAGCCCGAACGAAACTACTGTGTGACCAGAAGGGAACTGCTAGCTCTTATCTTGGCAACAAAGCACTTCCGTAAGTACATCTATGGACAGAAATTCCTTCTGCGGACAGACCATGGTGCTCTGAACTGGCTGTTGAACTTCAAAAATGCAGAAGGTCAAGTCGCAAGGTGGATAGAAAGACTGCAGACTTATGATTACCAGATTCAACACCGCAGAGGAAAGCTGCACTCAAACGCCGACGCATTGTCCCGAAGACCTTGTAAAGTGGATTGCAATATTACCGCTCAGCGACTTAGTGCTGACCCAATAAGCGGATGGACCAATGAGGAAGTGAGGACTGCTCAACAGGAGGATCCACATATCGAACCCATTCTCTCATGGAAAGAAAATGAAGAGAAACCTGAATGGGGAGACATTCTGACAGGAGTCCAGTTCTCAAAGCCTATTGGGCACAGTGGGACTCACTATATGTGCAAGAAGGTGTCCTCAGGCGAAGATGGGAGTCCGCTGATGGTAAATCATATGTGATGCAGCTGATTGTACCGCAATCGAAAGTCAGTAAAGTTCTTCGGGAGATGCACGACGGACCTTCTGGAGGCCAATTGGGGGTTAACAAAACACTAGAGAAGGTGCGACATCGGTTCTACTAGTAGCATGCTAGAGATGACGTGGAAAAGTAGTGCCGAACATGTGACAAGTGTGCTGCAACCAAAGGACCTGGTAAGAAGATTCAAGGTAAGATGCATCAGTACAACGTTGGATCACCTTTTGAGAGGATTGCAGTAGATGTGGCTGGGCCTTTTCCAGAGACCAACGCTGGAAACAAGTACATTCTGGTTGTCATGGACTATTTTAGCAAGTGGCCTGAGGCGTATGCCATCCCAAATCTAGTAGCCAAAACGGTTGTCGACCAGATTTTGTTTAACTGGGTAAGTAGGTTTGGCGTGCCTATGGAACTCCATTCCGACCAAGGGAGGAACTTTGAGTCAAACATCTTCCAAGGAGTGTGCGGACTACTTGGCATTAAGAAGACGAGAGCAACACCGCTTCATCCACAATCTGATGGGATGGTTGAAAGATTCAACCGGACCTTGAAAGAACACCTCACCAAGGTCTTAGGTGACTACCAAAGAGACTGGGATAGGCACTTACCGCTATTCCTGATGGCCTATAGAAGTGCAGTACATAGCTCGACAGGACAAACACCATTCGACATTCTTTTCGGGAAAACCAAGCGGCTGCCCAGCGAACTTAAATCTGGATGCCCCACAGAGGAGCCACAGGACACGAACGAGTATGTGCATGACCTCATGGAGAGACTCGCTGACATCCATAATAGAACAAGGGAACGGATAAAAGCCTACAGCAACCGGATGAAGACACGGTACGACACAAAAGCGGCAGCGACAGGATTCCAAGCAGGAGGCCGTGTATGGCTTTATAATCCCCATCTTCAAAAAGGATTGTCACCGAAACTTCAGCAGAATTGAGAAGGTCCTTATACTGTTGTCACGAGGATTAACGACGTGGTCTACCGCATCCAAAGAGGACTGAGAGGCAAGTTAAAAGTAGTTCATTGTGACCAGCTGCATCGATATAGTGGCGAGGCTGCAGATGGAATTATTCGGGACGAACAATCTTAAGGAGGGGGCAGTGTAATGCAAACCCAACTTTTAATACCAATTTCCTAATCGAAAACGTTCAACCGAAAACACAAGCGGCAACACTAGTGTAAGTGTAGAAATATACCAGAAGGGGAAATGTTTGACAGAAAATACTGGAATGTGGAGACCATGTAGAAATTACTGGGAAGTTTTAGATGTAATGTCATTCGATATAAATAGGCCGCCGAGGCAACCAGATGTCAGTTTTGATTATAGAGTGATAATGTTAAGAGTTAATGTGATTATTGGTAGAGTTGCAATCGAATAAAGTAGATACTGAATAAAAGTGGTAGAATTAAATTGAAAGGTAAAGTTTTATTATTGCGAACAAAGCGCACGTTACAGTATGTACGTAACTGCTCTCAAGTAAGTCTTAATAATATCCCTGTTCACATTGACAAAACTTCAAAATATTTATCACTTCTACAAGATGACTATTCGTCCGGTCCGGATAGAATCCCGCTAATTCTTTTAAAGAAATGCCGTTCCTTAATAATGTTCCCACTTCAACATCTCTTCCAGCTTTCCATCAAAACAGGCGTTTTCAAAAGCCTTTGGAAAAGTCCTTTATAATCTGGTTTTCAAAAAGGGTGATAAGATAGAAATAAAAAACTACAGGCCTATATCCAATCTGTGTTGCATCCACAAACTCTTTGAGCAAGTTGCTTGTGGTCTCTCACTTTTTACAAAAAATATTATTTTCAGGCAGCAGCATGGCCTTATGCAAAAAAAATCAACGGTAACAAACCTTCTTTCGTTTCTTCACATAATATTCCAATGCCCTTGAAAATGGGTATGAGCTCGACTGTATTTACACAAGCATTCGAAGAACTCTCTCTTGATGTTATATTATATAAGCTCAAGGCTTTTGGATTTCCTACAATACTTATTGTATGGATTTGCTCTTATCTCGAAAATAGAACGTTCCAAGTAAAATTTCGTAACAGCTTTTCGAATCCCTTCAATGCTCTGTCGGGTGTACCACAATGCAGTCACCTTGGGCCTTTGCTTTTCATTGTTGCTATCAATGACGGGTTTTCGTGCATTTCGTATATTGAAATTCTGATTTTGGCAGATGATATGAACATTTTTAAATGCATTCAAAATACTTCTGATCGCGTACTTCTTCAAAAAGATATTGATAGCTTTGGAACATGGTGTAAAAAGAATGGTCTTAGTCTCAACCCATCGAAGTGCCAAACTATGACTTTCTCGAAAAAACGTGAACCTAGTAAAGCTATGTATTTAATGTCTGGTCATTCATTATGTATTCAATATTAACCATGAATTTAGTGAGCACATAAACTCAATTGAATGATACCAGCACCTACCAGCCTACATTCAAAACCTATGCCACCAACGACAACGACTGAGGAGAAGACTACAGAAGATTTGACAACGTGAACTAAAAAGAAGAAAATCCGATTACGAGTCTTGGCTCTTCGACTACTACGAAATATGTAGAATCAAAATTAATTCAGCTAATTCCGAGCTAATTTGAATAAGAAGACCCACACAAAGACGTTTGAGATCAGCCACATACTGCCACAGCATCTGCTTAAACCTTCCCGGCGGCACACAGCTCAAACCGAAAAAGCACTTCAACGAATTGATCAGTTTTAACCCGCGCGCCACTGCAGTCTTAAAAAAAGCTAACTTTGCTAACAGCTAACATCGCTTCCATCCGCTGATGCGCAAGAGAAGTAGACTTAGCCAAGCTAGCCACCGTGGCTAGCTGCTCCATCACCCCATCGCCCTCCTACACCTCTGACCTCCCCCATCCTCAACCGCCAAACCAATTTTTTTTTTTTTTCAAATAAAGGAAGTTAGTTAAAAAAAATAATTAAGTTTCAATTATTTTCCCATGTAAAATTACAATACAAACAGCCTAGATGCTCACAATGCTTTCTATGTATTTTAATATAACTCCTCCTAGATGTATTCCTTACTACATTTTGCGGCTATCAAACTAGTACCTTAAAAATAGAATCAAAAAAAAATTCTATACTTTGCCAAACATGGGGTTTTTGTGTTTCTAGGAGAAACAGATTAAAGATAAAATCATATTAAAATCATAAAAAAAATCAAAAATAATAAAAGAAGTCAGTGTCACACAAAAAGAGAGAAAGCAGCAAAAAAAAAAAAACAATACACATACCGATACCATTCAGAAAAAAAAAAATCAGTTCATGTTACCTATCTAATGATCGAAGATACATAAATGGTGTTTGCTGGTAAAACCTATTGCGTTTCCTTGGCCTCCTTTCACTCATTGAAGGGTTTGTTTTTTTTTTTTTGCTGTCCATTGTTGAAAATGGTTTTCAGATATCAAATTATCTCTTTAGAGCGCATTCTTTTTTTTTTTGTCACAAGGTATTTATTTATTTCGCAGTGCATTTTTAATATTAGAAGCAGTTTATTTTTAAAAAGCGAAGTACATAAGTAGAATTCGTATTTGTCCGTGAGTTCAATTTTGTGCTGAAATATAATATTTCACAAGGCACCAAAAACCAAACAAACGAAACTTTTCTTAGCACAATGTAACGCATTGAATAGAACATAAATCAGGTTTTGACGCTTGGTTTCAAAATTGTGTTATTTTTCGTGTTTTTTTTTTTTAGTTGGCCACAGAAAAAAGTAAGTGAAGTGGTACATTTTCTTCAACTTTTTTTTATGTCGAAACAGGTCACATGCAATTGAAAGTGAAAGCTTTAGTGGGCAAAAAACACCAAAACTATCAAAATTTTTGTGTTTGCAGGTGTGTCCAAATAGAAATAACATAACGAATTTAAAGTTTATTTTTATCCCAGGTGTTGTTTAACGAAAATAATATTCCCTACGTCAAAAATAGGATTTTTTTTAATCATATTGTTAATTCTGTCTTGCTTATTGTAGATGAATAACTGGTCAACAGTGTTCTGTTGCCAAAAGCAAGCTTTATTGTTTTAAAGGTTTTTGCTTCGCTGAATCTAAATATGAACTCAGAATCTACGTAACAGCTCGCACAGTTTCTGAGATATTAGGCGTTCAAAATCGAAAAAATCCAGTTTTTGCTATTTTTGAGCCTCTGTTTTAACATGAAAAATATGTTAGCCCAAAAACAAACCATTGCTTTTCCGATGATTTATATTATACATATAGAGATGTTATAAGTATGAATGTGGAAGTTATGAACAAAATACCAAGTGTAAGCGTGGCTTATGAATCTATTGACACCGTCTTGAATCCGGATGAAGCTGTGAACTATCCAATCGAATTTTTAAATTATTTGGATCTACCAAGTACTCCGCCTTACTATTTACAATTAAAAGTAGGTATTCCAATTATAATGTTAAGAAATCTAAATCATCCAAGATTATGTAATGGCACCAGATTAGTAGTTAAGCGATTAATGAATATGTTATTGAAGCGAAAATCTTTACTGGTAAACTTAAAGGCGAAGATGTCTTAATACCACGTATACCAATGATTCCACCTGATTTACCATTTGATTTTAAGCGTTTGCAGTTGCCAATTCGAATTGCATTTGAATTAATAAGTCTCAATGCCAAACGCTTGAAATCTGTGGTATACATTTGGAACATCCAGTTTTTTCTCATGGCCAACTTTATGTTGGTTGTTCACGTTTTGGAAAACCATCTGCTGTATTCATTTATACGACCATCTATGGAAAAACTAAAAATATTTCATATTAAGATGTATTGAAAACAAGAATATTCAATAAAACACTTTTAAATAAAAAAAAGGACTATTTTGCTTTTTATTTTCGTGCGGGCGGGGTTTTGCTAGTTATATATGAAATAGTGTGTATGTATGTATGTATGTATGTATGTATGTATGTACATGTACATATGTCCGATGTAGACTCCTAAACCACCAAACGGATTCTTATGAAATTTTCAGGGTAGAATAGTTTAGTCCAGAGATGAGTCCTGTCAAGGTTTGATTTTAGCGTGATCACCCTTTTCTAGTGTAAGTAAATTCGATATGTTGAAGTGGAGGTAGTATTGGGTCGTATACAACGGGACCTGCGATAGAAATTCTATGAAAATTCACTTTCCTACTTACTTGCAAACACATCGTATCGGTCATTCCAAAACTAACAGCAGTCGCAACGGAAATCTACGAAAATTAAAATTTTCATCACACATTCTAATAGCCAGTCGCTCTGGCTCTGTATAAGAATGGGATCGACAACGGCAACTAGGAAAAGGTATATTTATGTATGAGTAAGCATATGCATACCAATAAACATTGATTTAAAAAAAAACAGATTTAATTTTGGAATTTTTGGAATATTATATTAGTAACGAACCCCGCTCCCGTGGGAATATGGTGATCGTTCGCATAGGAATATGGGAATGAGTTAAGGTTTATGTTACTCGCTCGGGGATAGTGTAGCATTCTAACGGTGGAAGAATTTTTGAAATCGATGTGGCAGTAGTTTTTAAGTTCTCGTTTACGTTCCCGTTCCCGCAGGATTTGGGATAAAATATAAAGTCTATCAGCCTTATTTATTAGATTTACTTAATACTCGTTTCAACTCGCCACGTCGAGCGAATCCTTATTTATGAAACATTTTCCATCCCGTATTAGTTACGCCTTGTTTGTGTCAAATTTTTCATCAGAAAAATGACCCATCTGTAGCTCTGGTTACAATATACGTAAAAAAATCCCACCTGATTTCATTGTGCACGTCCAACGCATTGAGTTTTCAAATAATCTAACTTTTTCGACTCTGATTGGCCAGCGAAAAAAAATTAGATTATCTGAAAAACTCAATGATAAATCAGTTCGATTCCAAACAGAAAATGGAACCAACAGACTTCGCTGGGTAGAGAAAAAATTTAAACAGAAGAAATCTTACCCAGCATTCAGTCAATCTGCCACATCACATTACGAACTCGGTAGATGAAGCAACAAATCTAGTTTTTCAAATAGTAAGACAGTCAGCACCATTTGCATCAAATAATACTAGAAGGTCTTTTAAATCGGGTTGGTATGACGAAGAGTGTAGGAAGAGTAGAGACAGATCGTTCAAGTTCTTAAAACTTTTTAGAAACTCCAATAATGGAGCTATGAAAGCGCTTTATATACAATTTAACAATGCTTTAAAGGACTTATGCAAACCAAAAAAAAGAACTTTTTTAAGAAAATCAGCTTTGAATCTTATTAAAAGCCGTGATTCAAAATCTTTCTGGAAAAATTTGCGTATTTTAGGTGGGCGGAATAATTCAGTTTCGTCTCCTCTAGAGCTTGATATTCTGGCATTACATTTCGAAAAACTTTTGTTGCCAGATCCAAACCAATTGTCTATAAGCTTTGCACTTCCTTAAAATCTTCAAAAATGCCAGCTCTCTTTTTTTAGAACACGTTTTGGTGCTTTTCAACAAAATGTTTCACGAGGAAATTTTTCCGAAGTGCTTTCGTACTTCGTCGATCTCAGCAATTTTCAAAAACGGTGATCCTAACTTACCCCAAAACTATAGAGGTATTTCTGTACTTAGCTCCTTTGGAAAATTATTCACGCAAATTCTCTATTTCAGACTGGTTTCATGGGTTGAGCGAAATAAGGAAATAAGCTGCTGGCTTCCGGGCGAACCTTTCGACAGCTGACCAAATCTTTGCCCTCACAAGTATTGCTAGGCATTATTTGGATAAAAAAGTAAATCTTTAGGCATTCTTCGTGGATTTGAAATCCGCTTTTGATACTGTAACGTGCGCTTAGTTCGCAAAAAAAAATAAAACTTTACCTTTCAATTTTATATAATTTTTATTCAGTATCTATACTTTATTCGATCTCAACTCGACTTTTGGACTATCACTTGTAAATAACAATTCACTCTTCTTAACTTTATCACTCTATAATCAAAACTGACATCTGTGCCTCTGTTCTGTATCTTTGGCGATAAGTTATCGCATCGTTAAAAAATGAAACGATTCATTCCCTCTTTATCGCCCCTGGAAAGAACTGGGTTTCTATAAGTGCATGCGATAACTTTCAGTTTCGGTTTCAGTTTGACTGGAATTTCCAATGGAAGGCGATAAGTCTATCTCTCAATCTTGTTTTTATATTGCTTTTTTCCGCAGTTGTAAGTGAATTTGTGCAGCTATCAAAAAACACTTGCATACTTTTAATTGCATTGCAAATTTTATTTGGGATTATTTTTGCTTAGCATTAGACTTGCTTGGCAAATCTTGCGTTTAGGAATTCGCTCATTTATTTTGCAGCATGAAGTCTACCAACAGTTCTTTTTGCGCTTTTGATATTCGCGTACATCTCTAAAACTTTAAATTTTAATATAAGTCTCTAACATTTCAATATTTTTATATTAATTATACCTTTTTGTGCTCAGCCATAATCATCCTCTTGTCTTATCGCCTGCTACGAACCCAGTGATAAAATTTGACGTATAAAATGAAAAGGATATCGACTTTTGACTATACAGAAACCCGTTTTTACCGCCTTTCCAGTATTTTCATTCTAGTTCGTTTCGCGTGATAAAGTTATCGCCTGTCATCGCTTACAGAACCCCGATGATGCGATAAAACCAATTTCGTTTCAAATCTCACCGTTTCTCGACGAATTTTATCGATGCGATAGTCACAGAACAGGACTGCTGGTTGCCTCGGCGGCCTATTTATATCGAATGACATTATATCCAGAACTCTCCAGTATTTTCCACATGGTTTCCAATCTCCACTCCTCTCAAACTTTTTTCCTCATGGTATATTTCTACACTTACACTAGTGTTGCCAATTGTGTTTTCGGTTGAACGTTTTTCGATTAGGAAATTGGTATAAATGTTGGGTGTACATTACACTGCCCCCTCCTTAAGATTGTTCGTCCCGAATAATTTCATCTGCAGCCTCGCCACTATATCGATGCAGCCGGTCACAATGAACTACTTTTAACTTGCCTCTCAGTCCTCTTTGGATGCGGTAGACCACGTCGTTAATCCTCGTGACAACAGTATAAGGACCTTCCCAGTTCTGCTGAAGTTTCGGTGACAATCCCTTTTGACGATGAGGATTATAAAGCCACACACGATCTCCTGCTTGGAATCCAGCCGTTGTCGCTTTTGTGTCGTACCGTGTCTTCATCCGGTCGCTGTAGTTTTTCATCCTTTCCCTTGTTCTTTTATGGATGTCAGCGAGTCTCTCCTTGAGGTCGTCCACGTACTCGTTTGTGTCCTGTGGCTCCTCTGTGGCGCATCCAAATTTAAGTTCGCTGGGCAGCCGCATGGTTTTCCCGAACAGGATGTCAGATGGTGTTTGTCCTGTCGAGCTATGTACTGCACTTCTATAGGCCATCAGGAATAGCAGTACGTGCCTATCATAGTCTCTTTGGTAGTCGCCTACGACCTTGGTGAGGTGTTCTTTCAAGGTCCGGTTGAATTTTTCAACCATCCCATCAAATTGTGGATGAAGTGGTGTGGTTCTCGTCTTCTTAATGTCAGTAGTCCGCACACTCCTTAGAAGATATTTGACTCAAAGTTCCTCCCTTGGTCGGAATGGAGTTCCATAGGCACGCCAAACCTACTTACCCAGTTAAACACAATCTGGTCGACTACCGTTTTGGCTTCTTGATTTGAATGTACTTGTTTCCAGCGTTGGTCTCTGGAAAAGGCCCAGCTACATCTACTGCAATCCTCTCAAAAGGTGATCCAACGTTGTACTGATGCATCTTACCTTGAATCTTCCTACCAGGTCCTTTGGTTGCAGCACACTTGTCACATGTTCGGCACCACTTCTCCACGTCATCTATAGCATGTAACCAGTAGAACCGATGTCGCACCTTCTGCAGTGTTTTGTTAACTCCCAGGTGACCTCCAGAAGGTCCGTCGTGCATCTCACGAAGAACTTCACTGACTTTCAATTGTGGTACGATCAGCTGCATCACATATGATTTACCGTCAGCGGATTCCCATCTTCGCCTGAGGACACCTTCTTGCACATATATAGTGAGTCCCACTGTGCCCAATAGGCTTTGAGAACTGGACTCCTGTCAGAAATATCTCCCCATTCAGGTTTCTCTTCATTTTCTTTCCATGCGAGAATGGGTTCGATATCTGGATCCTCCTGTTGAGCTGTCCTCACTTCCTCATTGCTCCATCCGCTTATTGGGTCAGTTTTTAGTCGCTGAGCGGTAATATTTTCTTTGTCTTCTTGCCGCCTACAATGCTTGCAATTCACTTTGCAAGGTCTTCGGGATAATGCGTCGGCGTTTGAGTGCAACTTTCCTCTGCGGTGTTGAATCTGGTAGTCATAAGTCTGCAGTCTTTCTATCCACCTTGCGACTTGACCTTCTGGATTTTTGAAGTACAACAGCCAGTTCAGAGCACCATGGTCTGTCCGCAGAAGGAATTTCTGTCCATAGATGTACTTACGGAAGTGCTTTGTTGCCAAGATAAGAGCTAGCAGTTCCCTTCTGGTCACACAGTAGTTTCGTTCGGGCTTCGAGAGGACCTTGCTGTAATATGCCACCACTTCCTCTTCGCCATCTTGCACTTGGGATAGTACAACCCCGATTCCAACGCTGCTTGCATCTGCGTCGATGATGAATGTTTTGTTACACTTACTTGTTACAGAGGTGGTATTTGAGTTCCTGAAAAGATTTCTCACACTCACCTGACCATTTAAACTGCTTCCCTTTTTCGGTCAACTGATGCAAACTCTTTGCAACTCCATCAAAGTTCTTCACAAAACGTCGGTAATATGTGGCAAGACCAAGAAAGCTTCGGAGTTTATGTTTGTCCTGTGGTGTTGGCCAATTTTTGACGGAGTCAACTTTTTCAGGATCAGTCTTCACTCCTTGGGAAGAGATGATGTGTCCCAAATACTTAACTTCGGTTTTGAAAAGTGCACATTTTTCTGGATTCAGTTTAAGATTAGCCTCTCGAAGTCTCTGAAACACGGCTTTTAGGTTCTTGCAATGTTGGTCAAATGTTTTCCCTTAAATAATGACATCGTCCAAGTAGACTAGGCAAGCTTTCCACGTCAGTCCTTGAAGAACGCATTCCATCAAGCGCTCGAATGTTGCCGGAGCGTTGCATAGCCCAAACGGCATAACCTTAAACTGCCAGAGCCCATTACCTGTAGAAAACGCCGTCTTTTCCCGATCATCAGGGTGGATGTCAACTTGCCAATATCCACTCTTCAAGTCCAGCGTCGAAAACCACTGGGCTCCCTCCATGGCATCCAAGGTATTACTGATTCTGGGAAGGGGATAGCTGTCCTTCTTAGTCACATCATTCAGCCTTCGATAGTCCACACAAAAACGAGTGCTTCCGTCTTTCTTTTTCACTAGCACCACTGGTGATGCCCAAGGACTTTTGGAGTTTTCGATAAGACCGTCCTTCTTCATTGTTGTTATCATTTCCTCAACCTCACCTTGTTTGGCCAGTGGAAGGCGTCTTGCTGGTTGACGAATCGGACTTGCATCTCCTGTGTTGATGCGATGCTGCACCAACTGTGTCCTACCATATTGCCCTTTTGAAGTTGCGAAGATGTCAGTGTACTCTTGTAGGAGATTTTCAGCCATCCTTGTTTGTTGGTGATCAAGGTTGGATGAATTCAATATTCTAGCTCTGATGGTCTTGAGCTCCTCCGGAGTTATAGTTTTTCTCGGGGCTTCATCAGTGATCTTCGTAATGGCTGCAACCGATTCGCAACGTCCAACGACTTCTCCTTTTTTTAACCTTACATCGTACGGTCTGGTGTTTAATAATCGTACGGGGACCATTTTGTTTTTCGGTGCTAACAGTGTTTTCCCAATGATAAAGCTCTGGGAGGAACACTCTGGGTCTGGTTCCACCATTAGGTATCGAAGGCTTCCAAACTCACCTTCCAATTTTGTCCAAACAAACACTTCAGAAGAAGGAGGCAGAATCAGATCTTCCGTTATGACAGTCCTCAGTGTCGACGTACTTTCGTTCGAATAGGTCATTGGAAGTTCCTTATTTTGGTACTTCAAAATTTGATTACCGATGTCCAAAGTAACTCCGTGCTGTTTTATAAAGTCGATTCCAATGATGCACTCGTCACATATATCTGCCACCAGGAATTGATGAGTAAACACTAGATCGGCCAGTCGGATCTTAGACGGTAGCTTTTGGTGTTATGAAGCCACGTCATCTTTACCAGGTCTCGACGTACTATGGATGCTGTGGCACCGGTGTCGATGGTAGCCACATGTTTATTCCCGTTAATAGTAGTCTCCATAGTCAGACTTTTGTTGTCTCGTTTGGTCTGTGAGACCTGGATGGTGGTTCTGGGGCCATCGATACAAGAAACCAGCCTCTGCCCCTCGAAGTTGGTTCTTACTCGTTTCCCTGATGCGAAACGGATTGATAAGCAGCGCTGGTGTTGTTGTTACCTTGCTCTGGGTTGGATCTCTTGCTTCCACAATGTTGACAAGCGGCTTTATTTGGTGGTAGTCGGCATTGATGCTGTAAGTGCCCGGTCTTGTTGCAGTTCCAACATCTTGCTAGTCCGCTCCGCTGGTTCTTTTGTATTTCAGCTCTTTGGCACGAACATTCTTCGACTATGGCTTCTCTAAGTCGATGTACTCCATGAGAAGCTTGTTCTGCTGCTTCAACTGTCAATGCGAATGCTAAAGCTTCATAAGGAGCACGTGTTCTAGCAGTTCGCACAGACCTCTGAAGATGTATATCGGAAATGGCACGAACGAAGGACTCAACAGCAAGCTGGTTGATGATTTCTTCTCCAGCATCCGGGTATGCCAGGTGAACCAGTCTTTCGACATCTGCTTGGAGCTGCTGTAGACTTTCACCCCTTTTCTGGACTCTGTTATTGAGTTGGACTCGGAAGACTTCTTTCAAGTGGCTATCTCCAAAGCGTTTATCTATAGCTGCCACGAGAGAACTGAAATCTCCGCTCTTACCAGCTGAAACTGTTTGAAGTATTTCAGCTGCTGGTCCTCTAAGAGCAAGAGTCAGTGCCATGTACTTATCTTCGTCATCCCAGCCATTTGTTGTCGCGGCTGCCTCAAATTGTCTCTTGTAGACTGGCCAAGAAGACTGTCCATGAAATGTCGGCGGTTTCATCTCCTTTTTCTTTGCAAATTCTCCAGCAGATTCTCGAATTTTGATTTTACGGATCTGGTCTAATTCCTTGGACAGAATAGAGATCTGTTTATCGCATCGGCTTTCCAAACGATTCTCTACAACCGAAAGCTGTTTTTCCATACCTTCAACGCGTTCGTCAAGGGCATATACATTTTTTTCAATGTTGCCCAATTTGCCTTCTAGAATGTTTTTCTGACCTTCCAAAACATTCTGTTGCGCCTCAAGTCTTTGGAGAATATTCTGTTGTTCCTTCTTTTGCTCATTTCGTTGATCTTCCAGATTCTTTTGTTGTATTTCGAGTCGTTCGAGAACATTCTGCTGTTCCTTCTTTTGCTCGTTTCCTTGTGCTTCAAGTTGTTCCAAAACATTCTGCTGTTCCTTCTTTTGCTCATTTCGCTGTTCTAACAAAAGTTTCATCATACTAGAAAAATCTACACTTTCACTTACTTCCTCTTCCTCCACTTCTGTTTCAAAAACAAAAGTGTTTACGTCTTCCCCTTGCTGTTCCAAATAGTTGCGCAAGCGCTGGACGAGCTAATTTTTCGATCCCGCTCTAGTAAGATTTCGCTTACCTAACTCACTTTTAAGCTCAATGCAGTTGAGCTCTTCCAACAACTTACCCATTTTCACTGTATTTAACTTTTTTTTTTTTTTTACACTTTACTAGTCAAATAAGTTTTAGTTACACTTCTGACACCAATGTAACGTGCGCTTAGTTCGCAAAAAAAAATAAAACTTTACCTTTCAATTTAATTTTTCCACTTTTGTTCAGTATCTATACTTTATTCGATCTCAACTCGACTTTTGGACTATCACTTGTAAATAACAATTCACTCTTCTTAACTTTATCACTCTATAATCAAAACTGACATCTGTTTGCCTCGGCGGCCTATTTATATCGACTGACATCTGTTTGCCTCGGCGGCCTATTTATATCGAATGACATTAGGTCTGTATCTTTACTCACCCGCGGGATCCCGCGGGATCCCGAAACGTGTGTCTTTACTTTTTTTTGACGTAAAAGTGGCAGAGCTTTTGCTTTTTTGTCACTTCCCCTCCAGCAAGAATTTACCCGAACAATTTGCTCGTGCACTTTCTTGCTTGTCAAATCGGCTGTTTGTGAAATCAGCTGATCGAAACATTTCGATTGAATTCAAATTTATATTTGAAATTAAATGAAAAATGGAAAGCATAATCTCTCTTTGTAGGTTTGAAAATTCAAAATAATGTTAAGTATGCAATGTAACATTGCTACGAAATCATTTGAACACGTTTCTGAAACAAAATTGTTTGTATGTTTTTTAGTATCTCTGCTGAGAGTGCATGATAAATGTCATTCAGCAAGAAACATCCCAAGGGCGTATCTTTACTTTTCATTTTCGGATGAAGATTACAAAAACAACATTAAAAAGCTCGAGCCCAAACTTTTTCCCGTTCTTTTTCCCAAACTTTACCCAGAAAGTAAAGAAACAGACCTATTATATCCAGAACTCTCCAGTATTTTCCACATGGTGTCCACTCTCCACTCCTGTCAAACATTTTTCCCTCATGGTATATCTCTACACTTACACTAGTGTTGCCAGTTGTGTTTTCGGTTAAACGTTTTTCGATTAGGAAATTGGTATAAATGTTGGGTGTACATTACAATACCATTAACAGAAGATCGCTTTTGTTTAAACTGGCACCTATCGGCCTGTCAACCAAATTCATAAGAATATACGAGCAGCTTCTCTCAAATATGACTGCTGTTGTTTCAAATGGCAGTAGCAAATCTAAAGAGTTTCGCTCTGATACGGGTGTTCCCCAGAGATGTATTTAGAGTCCTTTAATTTTCTCACTTTTTATAAATGATGTTGAAGATCATTTACCAGGGGGTGTTACTTTTGGTGATTTAAATGTCAAAGGCTTGTTGTACGCTGATGACGTTGTAGTTTTGACGGATAATCCAGTGACGCTGCAGCTTCAGATAAACAAGTTAAAACAATTTTGTGATCTGTGGGATCTTAAAATCAACACAGCAAAATCAAAAATTTTGGTCTTTAGAACCCAAAGTCGCAGCACAGCTAATGACTGCACTTGGACACTTGATGGTTCCAATCTTGAGGTAGTGAAAGAATTGAAATACTTAGGTTTCAAAATAACTCATAATCTAAATCTTAAAGTTCACATAAGAGAAAAGTAAGCGAGCGAAAAAGCTGCAATCAATTGCGACACAAGGAAATAGATGAAATCGAAAGAATACAAAGATATTTTTTCAAACGCATTTTTCGCTTACCGGCAAACACGCCTAACTATGCCATACACGTCGAATCGGGGTTACCTACAATATTTGTAAAAAATTAAAAAGCTAATACAGACTACATTATTAAAGTCATGCAAAGATCTGACGACAATTTACAGAAAAGAATTATGTCAGTGTCTTTGAGGTGTCGGTATACGCCTATTAAAGACTGGTATGAACTAGCGTCGGCACACGACTTTTCTTTTAACCTCTCCGTGGATAACTTAAATTCATGGAGGTCTGTTTTTTATGACTGCATTTCTTGCATTGATGAAAACGTGTACCTGTCATTTCTTGATCGGGCTGCAGAGTCTGTTTCACGATCAATATACAAAAGATTGAATCACAGTTTAGGAGAAACCAACTATTTTCGGAATGAATTTTCTGTAACGGAGATGAGTCTTATATTTAAGGCCCGTACGGAAATGTTACAGTTAAGCTACAGGCCACATAGATCTGATCTTAACCCGAACTGTACTCTATGTAACCTAAACGAACCAGAAAACATTTTCCACCTCCTGGCCGTATGTCCAGTGCTGCAAGAAATCCGAAGTCTATATTTCAATAAAAGTTCCCTATCGTTGGAGGAATGCTTAAGCGTTCTTAATTGAGAGAGTGGTTGGAAATTACTTATACGTTATTGCTCACATGCGGTTTCATATAGAAATTTTTACGAGGACTTTTAGGTTAACCTTCATACCAAATCATTTAAAATTTTGTTCTAGCTAAATTATAAGCTCAATTTATTTTGGTTTTTTTTTTGCGCTTTTAAAATGATGTTGCAAATCTTTGAAACACATTCCTAATTTTGTTTTAAGCCCTAAGTTTTTGAACACTAAAATCTTTTTAAAATTTTATTTAATCATTTGAAAATTTAAATTGTTAACAATATATTTGAAGTTTGAACTATCTGTAATTCCAATTCGAAGAGTCATATTTTATTTTGTTTTTTTGTTTTATATATTTATAGCTTATCACTTTTGGTTAATATACCCAAATGTAAACCTTTTTCTCTCGAAATATTAAGAGCATTAAAATTTCCGGCAGACGGCTTAAGGCCATGCTTGTAAATCTTAATCAAAATTTTACTTATTATGGAAAAAATAAAGATTCTTTAATAATAATAATAATAATAATAAAAACTCAATTGCTTTGAGCCCCATTATTATGATTTATTTTTTTGTGGTTGGCGGAAATTTTTCTAAAATGGATAAAACAAAACAAACCAAAAAATATTAGTTTTCATTTATTCATTTATTTATCTCGTAGTTAAGACGGGAAAAGAACTTTCCACTTTTCCTCTAAAAATTTGTACAATATTTTTCTTACACTTTTATCCTCAAAATGACATTTAGACTTTAATACGACCTTACGCCTGCTTTAATACTCCTATTAACCAGTATTAGCTTAATTCGCTTCTTATAATAGGTAATAGATGTATTTTATTAAATTGGTATTAAATTCGTAGTAACCTTAATCCGCCGATAATACGAGTTTATAAATAAGGCTGTATGTCTTTCCTCAGGTCTTAGAATATCTCTGTACAAAATTTCATTTGAATTGGTTCAGTTGTTTAGGCGGGAAATGGTAACATGTATAAACGAACAGACAGAGCTACTTTTGCATTTAAAATATTAGTAAGGACCGGTTCCCGTGTTCCCGAGTATTCGGATGAAATGTCTATGTCCTTCTTCAGGTTCTAGATCATCTCTGAATAAAATTTTACTTAAATCAATTCAGTGGTTTGGGCGAGAGATGGTAACATAGAAAGACGGACAGACAGAGCTTCTTTCGTACTTATCATAGAAGTAAGGACTCCCGTTCCTGTAGGAATATGGGGATGGAAGCTTATGTTAATCGAGGATAGTGAGGAATTCTAACGGTGGAAGAATTTTTAAAATCGGTGCTGTAGTTTTTAGGTTCCTGTATACGTTCCCGTTCTCATGAGAATATTTTTCACTGAGTCTCAACAATTAAACTGGTTACCTATTTACGAAAGAAACAATCCAAACGTTCAGATTGAAACTTTTAACCAAAATCAATTTTCATCAATTTTGCCGTCAGCTGCCAATTTTGCTTTCAATCGTAAATTTGCAGTTGATGAGTCCGGGCTGGATTTTAAAAAAGCTAAAATATGTGAGTTTTAAATTAAATAAGTGATCATATTTTAATTTCTTTTATTTGCAAAGGTCTCAAAAAGTTGTAAGCAATAAAAAACAGTTGATCAGATTGGTCCAGTTGATGGAAGAGAACGAAGAACTCACCAAGGGAATTTGTTCCAAAGCTGTGGCTACTGCAAAGTGGGAAACAATTATAGTAGAGCTAAATAGCCTAGGACCTCCAGAAGGAACTTCAGAAAAGTGGCAAAGGGTATGGATCGATCTAAAATGCAAAATAAAAAAGAAGAAAACCGAAAACAAAATGGAAGTCACAGCCACTGGTGGTGGCCCAAACAGCCTTCACCAATTCAGCGATTTGGAAGAAGCTGTTGTAGGTTTATTAGGATTCAATACTTTCGTTAATCCGCCTGGAAGAGTGTTCGGTTTGGAAAATGTTATCACCTCCAATGAAAATGATATGTCAATTGAAGACGCTGCACATGGGCAATCAACAGATCAGACTAACCCGGCTGCAAGTGAAGGTGTTGAGCAACAGAAGAAAAAAACTCCTAGGAAGGAAAAACTTCAGGAAGATCGTTTATCGTTACTAGAAAACCAAACTGTTGACCAAATAAACTATCATGAAAATATGCTAAATATAATGGGTAGTATTAAAAAAAGTATGAGTAATATTGAATACTAGCTGAGCCGCCCGGCGTTGCTCGGGTCTGTAGTTTTAAGGTTCCCGTTCTCATTCCTGTTTCTGTTCCTATGGGATTTTAAGGATGAAATCTTTGCTTAGTTACTGAGGAATTTTGTGGCATCCCAGTGCTGAAAGAATTTTTGAAATCAGTCTAGTAGTCTCTAAGTTTCCGTTTCCATCGCGTAGGGATGTTGGAAATGGAAAAATATGTCGATATATATCGTATCGATATATGTATATAAAAAAAAATATCAAGTATCGATATATCGAATCAGAAAAATATCGATATTTCGATATATCGATATATTTTAAATAATGAAATGTGAGACTTTAAAAATGAGAAAAAATAATAAAAAAAAGTAGTAAGAAAAACAAACATAAAGAATTAATTTTTTTTGTCTGTATTTTTATTAATTAAACCAATATTTTTCAACCCCAGTGCCCAGTGATCAATGAACGTTGCATGAATTTTATGGGTTGTTCCTGTAAAACAAAACTAACAGCGACAGGTATAGAAAAGAGTTTTCCAACTATGAGAAATGTATGCAAGGTATATATTAGTTACATTATACAGGAAAAGGCCCATAAAATTCATGTACTTATTCATTGACCACTTAGGTAACAAATCCTTTTTATTTGTGTTCGATATTTTGGTTTATCACTGTACACTGTGAAATTATCGAAACTCACAAAACGATTTGCTAAGTGGTCAATGAAAGGTTGCACACATTTTATGGGTATTTTCCTGTCTAATATAATATAGTGAAAGGTATAGAAAAGTTTGTTTTGCAATAATTTTGGTATGTTTGCAGGTTAGTTTCTAGTACCCGAAAAAAGTATCGTTTTTTATACCTTTTCGATACATGAATATTTATATCGATATATCGATATATCGGTGAAAAAAATATCGTCGGCATATATCGATATATCGAACGAAATATATCGAAATTTTTTTATATCGATATATTTTTGACATCCCTACCATCCCGTACCTGTGGGAATTTTCCGTTCCCATAGAAATATGTGAATTAATTATAAGTCTATGTCACTGAGAGATAATGTTACATTCTAGAGTTGAAAGAATTTTGAAAAGAAATTTTTGAAAGAATTTTAGAAATCTGTCTAGTAGCCTCTAAGTTTCCGTTCCCAACCCTGTTCCTGTGGGATCTTCCGTTCCCATGGAAATATGTGAATGAAATGTAAATCTATGTCACTGAGAGATATTGTAACATCCTAGAGTTGAAAGAATTTTTGAAATCGGTCTAATAACTTTAAGGTTCTTTTGAATTTTAGATGAAACATTTCGGAGGGAACATGTACTATATAACATGTACTATATTTTATCAGCATATTCCCACGGGAACGGAAGGATGGGAACCTTAAAAATACTCATTAACGCCGTGAATGTCGAGGGATAAGGGGTATATGAGTATGTCTAAAGCAGCCCAGGGTGTTGAGCGAAGATCTCCGCTGACTCATTAACTTGCTGATATTTGGACTATGCGCGCTTAGTCTAACACGATAAGTCAGCTTTTCTTTTGTTTTTTTTTATAGAACATTGTTTTGTTTATAACAAAAGCTAACGCATTGCATTGATGTCGTCTCTGTTGCACGCTGCTTTATTTTTATTTGAGTCAATGAAACGATAGTCAATGCCCAATGTCTGTTTTTTCTTTTACTGCTTACTTTTCCTTTTCTGATTTTAAGCATTCCGTTTACATTTTATGTCTGTGGCGTGATAAAAATGTTTTAGACGGGGTCGTCTCCTTGTCCTTCGAAATTGGTCAAATAGTTATATAAGGTTGCGTTCCCAATCACGTTCGATTATGATCCTTAATTCGAAAGAATTTTTGAAATCGGTCGAGTAGTTTTGAGGTTCATGTTTTCGTTCCCGTAGGAATATAGGGATGAATTATAATCTTAGCTACTGAAGGAAAATGTATCATCCCAGTTCTGAAAGATTTTGTGAAATCTTTAAAGTAGTATCTAAGTTTCCGATCCCAATCCTGGATAAAAAAAAATATAGCCCGGGTTCCGTGGGAATATGAGGATGAAATAATTTATGTAAATGTGGGATATTGATAATGCACCATCTTAAAGTTGAAAACATTTTTGAAATCGGTAATGCGGTTTTAAGGTTCCCGTTCTAGTTCCCGTTTCTGTTCCCGCGGGAATCTATGGATGAAATATAGTCTATGTTACTGAGGGTGTTCTGACTAGGTTTTATTTGTATGCCAAAAAAACTAGGGAAAAAAATATAACTTATGAAAACTTTATAAAAGCAAAAGAAACACGTCCACTTTGATATCGTTATAAATCGCTTGTGTATTTCTTCACATTATTTACTTTTGTATGCCATTAGAGGTCATAAGAACAAATTCTATGTTTTTATTTACATTTGATTTGACATTTATATTTGTGGATTGTAATTACATTTATAGTATTGTTTCATTTATTAATTTAAGTTAAACATTTCTAATTCACATATTTTAAGTAATCATTGTACATTCGTACATTCTCCCGCCTCGGAAATTGCAAGTACAATCACGTCTGGAGCACCCTATTTTATCTCGAACTGTAGTACCGACATCGTGCAGTTGATTCTTCAGTTGGCCTTTGACAGTTGACTGCATTATTCAATTAGTATAAATAACAACGGTGGTACTCCTCTTACTCATGCATACATGCAACGAAACAGAAAAGCGATTAGTACATTAATAAACATAAATGGACAACACGAAAGAGTAGTACACGAGACCCCAAACAGAAATTAAAAAAATAGTGCCTCTCATTTTGTCATATGTACTCTATTTGTAGTATGCATTGCCTGCGTAAATTGTACTTTCATTCATCGTACGTTGTAGGATTTTTCATTCTTACATGTGTTTTGCCTTGCGAATTGGGGTGCGTAAGAGCAGTATACTAATTGGTGTTGTTCCTTGTTCTTTTCTTGTGTGTTGTGTAAATTCATTATCGAATCGTATTTTGCAGTGAAGGTGTGAAGAAGCATGGTGCCGGCATGTTTTCTTCGATATTTTAATCATGAATTTTATTTAAAGTGAGTTTGTTTTAATTGTGTTTAGCTTATAAACAATTAAATGGTTATGCTGCATCGATGAGGCTGCTGGAATAATAAAGTTGCGAAGAATCTCCCGCAACCTTTATCTTTGCTGATGGTCAATGGATGCCATGTGTTCCACCTAATCCAGGATGAGTGTTTTTCTTTGTTTACATATTTGATTTTTATTATATTAAATTTTATTAGAATTCGTATGTGTTGTGTGTTTGTAGTATTTCTGTTTTGTTTGTTTAATGTCTTGAATGTTCAATTTTATTTTAATTTTAGTTTCGATTTTGGGTAGCGTGCGTATATGTTTGAGTGTGTGTACGTGTGCATATTTTACAATTTAATTCGCGGAGTTCGGGGTTCGCGCGTAGGTTATTTTATTTCAATAGCTGGGTATATATATATATGTGTGTGTGTGTACAATGGCAAAGGCATTTTTGTCGTGACCAAGTGCCATCCTTTTCTAGTCGGAAAGGTTCGATTTCCGACTAGAATTGCTGTTTACATTTTTTTTTGTAAACAACTCGCGAATCTGCTTCGGAAATTTTTCGCGAAATTTTATAATTTTTATTAAGTTTTAGGAGTGTTAAAGTGATTGAAAATTATAAAGTGATTTTGTATTCAGTGGACTGTATAATTTTGATCTTAAAATTACTCAGATCTGTGTGCAAAATGGTCAAGTGCATTTGCCGACGGCATTTGACATTTCGCGTTTTTCTATTTTTCTATGTAATGTGGATCGTGTTCTTTTTTTTTGTTTTTAAAGTGGCAGTGCATTTTGTGTTTTGCATAATTGCCTTTATTTTGTTAATTTAATTTATTTAATTACGAGCATGATTTAATATCATTAATAGTGTATGCATTGTTGCAGTGCACAGGAAAATTTTTATTAAAATGTGTCTTGTCGACGACAATTATTTTTTATTTTTTTTTTTGTTTTGCCGACGGGAATTCGTATTCGACGTGCGGTGTTTCTCGGTTTTAGATGTTCCCTTTGAACATGCCGAAATGTTTTAAAAGTTTGATGTGGTTTTACAAATTGATTTTATATATTAAGGTTTTTTCAGAATATGTTGTGCTTATTTCCTTTTAAATTTTAAATTTTATGTGTGCATTGTTGCAGCACATCATCTGACGATGAATTGTATTGATTGCCTTTCATGTAATTGTTAAGATTTTATTGTTAAATAAAGATGTTTTTAAACAAAGTTTTGTTTGAGTTTTCCTTTTTGAACAGCTTTCAGGTGTTTTAAACGATGTGTTTTGAAGTGTTTTGAACAGCTTCCAGTTGTTAAAGATGTGTTGATTGATGAGTTGTATGTTGAATAATGATGTGTTTGATTTAACCTTTGTTTTGTACAGATGGGTTGATTGTTGTGTAGAGTGGTGACTTGAATGAAAAGGTGTTGATTTCAAGTTTCGTGTGTTTTGAAAACAGCATACTTTTTTTTTTTTTTATTTCATACTAGCGCCGATTGTTCATGTTGTTTGTTTGACGGCAACGAACAAATTTTCGCGATACGCCGTTTTAGGTTTCCGTTTTGTGTCTTGACCGTGACAACGCGTACGAGTCCGTCCGTTCCCGCGTGAATGTTCTCGATTCGGGCAAGGTTCCAATACGTCGGTGCAAGTCGCTCATCCTTGAGCAACACTAGGTCTCCTATTTTGGGAGCTTCTTCAACTTGAGTCCATTTCGGACGTTGCTGCAACCGTGCAAGGTATTCGGAACTCCACCTTTTCCAAAATCCTTCCGCCAGCGCTTGTACTTTTCTCCATCGGTCGATATACGTGATGTCGTTGTTGAGTTCGCCTTGTGGCACAGCGTGTAAAGATTCGCCTACGAGAAAATGCGCAGGAGTTAGCGCATTCAAATCATCCAAGCTGTCGGAGAGTGGGCATAAGGGTCTCGAATTCAGACACGCTTCTATCTGAGCTAGAAGCGTTGTGAGCTCCTCAAAAGTCAGCCTTTCGGTTCCAACAACTCGCTTCAAATGGTATTTCACCGATTTCACTCCCGCTTCCCATAATCCACCAAAGTGTGGAGAAGCTGGGGGAATAAAGTGCCAATTTGTACCATGATTTGCAAGGTTTTCGGCAATTTCGTTCCAATCGTGCTTCGCGTCCTTCAACATTTTGGCTAATTCGTTATTAGCTCCGACGAAATTTGTTCCACAATCGCTGTAGATTTGTTTGCAGTTACCTCTCCTGGCCGTTGTCAGGTCAGACACGACTTCCAAGTGAATGGCCTTTGTTGCCAAACAGATAAATACAGCAAAATATCCCTTGAGTATTTTAGCACCTCGAGCTTTCCAGCTTTTTATTTCGATGGGTCCTGCGTAGTCAACTCCAGTATGACTGAACGGTCGTGACATCTGAACTCTAGGTGCAGGTAGATTCGCCATCAACTGCTGCATTTCCGATGCTTTTTGCCGGTAGCAAGAAGTGCATCTATGAAGCTGATACTTCACGCTTCGTCGTATCTGGCCAATCCAATATTTTTGGCGGATGTAACTGATCATCTGTTGGATGCCGCCATGCAGGGTGTTCTTATGGGCATCTCTGACAACCAGGTTGGTAAAATGGTGACTGTTTCGAAGTAATATCGGATGTTGCGCGTCGTAGGGGAGGAGAGAATTCTCCAAGCGTCCTCCTACTCTCAAAAGTCCTTCAGCATCAATGAATGCGTTCAAAGTCTTGAGTGATTTAGGTATTTTCGCGGTTTCCAAAATTTGTTGAAGCTCTGCTTTGAACATCTCTTTCTGAGCGGCCTTTACGGCGATGATACGCGCTGCTTCCAGTTCGTTTGGAGTAAATGGGCCATCAGAAATTGCTTTTCGTCGACATTTTGTTGCGAAACGACAACATGTGGCGATAACTCGAATCACCTTCAACAAACTCGAACAGTCGCAGATGGTTTGAAGTATGCGATCATCTTGACTGACTTGAGCACTTAGTGCCTTGACCGTACGTCGTTCCTCGTCAGTTTCGATGTCAACAGGTTGATGCGGAACATCGAAAGCCCATTGACTGCGTAAAAAATCAGGACCAATCCACCAAGTTTCCAATGACGTCAGTTCTGCTGGATACACTCCTCTAGACGCTGGGTTACGAAGCGTTGCGACATGTCCCCAGCAATCGATCCCCACTAGCCGCTGAATTTCGGATACTCTGTTGGCAACGAACGTAGTCCATTTAGCGGGAGTGGCTCGTATCCACGCGAGCGCGATGGTTGAGTCGGTCCAAGTAAACATCTTGATGTCGGGAACAGCCAAAACGTCCTTCGTATACTGCATCAATTGCGCTAACACTACTGCTCCGCAAAGTTCCAAACGTGGATCGTACGCTGACTTGGAGCTACCTTCGTCTTTGCCAGGAGCAAATTAACATGGATATTCCCATCGCTGTCAAGTACACGAACGTATACTACGGCAACGTATGCCTTCATAGACGCATCACAGAATCCATGTAATTCGATGTCCTTGTTGGTTTTGCTTGTCTGAGTCCAGCGTGGTATTCGAAGCGTCTCGATCATCGGAAGTTCTCCATGAAAAGCATCCCAATCTTTTTTCAGTGTAGCTGGAACCGGATCATCCCAATCACAACTTAGCTCCCAAAGCCGCTGCATCATTAACTTCGCCGTGATGACGCATGGTGATATCCAGCCAAGTGGGTCGAACAGTTTGGCTATGGTGGACAACATTGACCTTTTTGTTGTTGCTTCTGATGACTGCTGCACATTTTGATACGAAAAGTAGTCGTCTATCGGGAACCATTTGATGCCAATGGTTTTGACATGATTTGACATGTTAAACGGCACCTCAAAATCTAGTTCTCGATCTGCTGCAGGTATATCTTCGACGAGTTCTTTCACGTTGCTTGTCCATTTTCTTAAATTGAAGCCCGCGGACGCCAGAAGTTGATTCGCTTGGTCGCGTTTTGTTCTTGCTTCTTCCACAGTATCGGCACCACTGATCAGATCGTCCACATACATGTCCTCTCGGACTACCTTCGCGCCCTCCGGCAGGTTCGATTCTTCATCTTCAGCTACACGCTTCAGAATTTTTATGGCAAGATACGGTGCACTTGCTGTGCCAAACGTTACCGTTTTAAGCCGATACATTTTGATTGGCGATGAACGATCGTTTCTCCACAGGATCAAC
Source organism: Melanostoma scalare (assembly GCA_949752695.1). Taxonomy (NCBI): domain Eukaryota; kingdom Metazoa; phylum Arthropoda; class Insecta; order Diptera; family Syrphidae; genus Melanostoma; species Melanostoma scalare. The sequence goes on along the minus strand of OX456984.1, from coordinate 113,807,759 downwards.
TGATAATATGTGTCTGGTGTATCAACCAACACCTGCCTATACATCTTCTCGATGTCAGCCGTAAACGTTATTCTGTGGGTTCGCCATCGAAGAACCAGATCAATAATGTTCGACTGTAATTTTGGACCCACCAAAAGTCGATCATTGAGCGAACTTCCATCCAAAGTTTTCGCTGTTGCGTCGAACACGACCCTCAGTTTCGTAGTGGAACTCGATTCCTTGAAAACTGCATGGTGAGGCAAAAAATAGTGGTATGGGGTTGCCAACACCGAGTCGCCGACGTGAATTTCTTCCATATGCCTCAGGGTTGCATATTCCTGTATGCATTTGGCATAATCTGCCCGAAGAGCTGGGTTTGCCTCCAGCCTCTTCTCCAAGTGCAGGAATCGTCGGACCGCGCTCTGCTTACTGGATCCCATCGCTAGAAGACATCCACATTTAAACGGCAGCTTCACTTCATAACGCCCGTCAGGAAGGCGTCTCGTGTGTTCATCGAAATGCGCGTCGCATGCGATGTTCTCCTCAGTTTCATGTGTCTGGAACGGCAATTCTTCCATCTCCCAGAATCTCTGCAGCTGAGAATTCAGGTCAGCAGTCTGCACAAAACTGCGTATTTGCCGGGGATGTTCCTCTTGAACTCTCCCTAACACAATCCACCCTAACTGCGTCTTCTGAGCGGTTGGTCCGACTCCATCTGCAGGTCTTCTCACTTCTGGAAGGAGTATGTCGGCATATACGTCGCTTGCAAGAAGTATGTTAATTGGTCCAGGAACGTGGAGATTTGGATCTGCCAACGTTAACCCTTTAAGATGTTGCCATTTGTCAGGTATCATTTGTTGGGCCGGGAGATGGCCAGTCAGCGACTTGAAGACCAGTGCCCGCACCGCACCTCCATAAGTTGAGTTGCATGATGCAAGCTCAATATCCACGCATGTTTGCGTTGTGCCACTGCTGACCAACCCTAACCCTGACACCTCGACAAAGGTACGTCGCTTTTTTAACTTCAACTGTTGTGCTGTATCTTCCGTGATGAAACATGCTTCTGATCCATCGACCATCGGCTGCTCGCACCTTCACAATAGCTGTCGCTAAAAGCACCTGGTGCGTTCTGCTACCATGCGACGTGTGGTAATTCAAAACCTGACCACTTGTAGAAGCTTGTTGTACTTCTCGTGGTTCAAACTCCAGCGCATGAGCGTTAAAAGATGTCGAAACTGCATTCTGACCTCTTGAAGTTGTTGTTGTCCTCGACGGCATGCTATTTGCGCGCACAGCTGCGTGTTGGGTCAAGTTTACATGTAGAAGCGTGTGATGACGTTGTTGGCAAAAGTAACAGCAGCCAGGCAAGGGGCAATTCGGCGCAAAATGCCCTGAAGAAAGGCAGTTGTCGCAAACTCTCAGGCGTCGAGCAGTCTGCTTCCTTTCCGCTGTGTTCATGTTCAGGAATTTTTGGCATTTCCTTATAGAGTGTTGGCTCTGGTGGCATACCTGGCAGACAAACTCCGTTCTGGCAGCAGTTTTCGTATGAAACACCTTCCGCACCTCCGTACCAGTTGGTCTCCTCACATCGTTCTTGAAAGAACTTGGTTGCGCTGTTTCTGTACTCACGGCTTCCAACGTCCTGAAGCGTGCTTCCAAAAACTCCAGAAAATCGTTCCAGCTTGGCAACTCTTTCTGGTTCCCCAACTTCTCTTCCCACAACTGCTGCAAATTACCGGGTAATTTGTTATACACTATGTGCACCAAAATGACGTCCCATTGATCCACAGGTACATCCAGATTTCTGAGTGCATGGATACACTCTTGCGAGGTGAAGATTACCTCCTTCAGCTCATCTACCGACTCCTTCACAAGGCACTTCTGACTGAAAAGTAGTTTCAGTTGCGCGTTTACTAATACACGCTTGTTGTCGTAACGCGCCTTTAGCAATTCCCAAGCCTTGTCGAAATTACCCGCGACACAAGGTAAATGCTGGAGCAAACGATCCGCCTCACCTTCTAAACTCGACTTCAGGAAGTGCATCTTGTCGATGTCCGTCAAATTATTGTTTGAACAGACCAGCGAATCAAACCTGTCGTGAAACGACCGCCATTTTATATATTCCCCATTAAATTTAGGGAGATCAATTTTGGGCAATCTCAACTCGGTACGGACCATACCTGACTGGCCTAAACTCTGACCAGCCTGACCTGCTGCCAGCGATGACGATGCAGGAACCGAAGACAAGCTCTCCAACAACTCGGTTAAATCGGACCTATAATCCAGGTTAGTGTCGTTTATTTTGTCAAAGACCTCAAAATAATCTTCCTTCTCTATCCCAGCTTCCAATTTGGAACCCCCAACGACGTTTTGGTGATAGAGTTTCGCTGAAGCCATGTTTTCCTCCAGCAAGGCTAAGCGGCTACTTGCAATTGCACGCGTACGACGTGTTTTGGGCTCTTTCTTGAAATTCCTGTAGTTCCTCTCAATTTGCTCTAGGAGGCTTATTTGGAGAGCTCCGTAAAACAACGAAGAACCAAGAGCAGGAACTGGATTCGACATTTTAAAGTTTGTTTGGGTATAAACTATTTATTTATAAAGTACGAACACAACAAGAACGAACTTACTTAATTTTTTCTTCTCTTTTCAGAGGCGACCTTGTATGACCTTTTGTGTTCCGGGTGTCTCAACTTCTGCAGCAAATTTTTGTTTTAAGTTTATTAAGATTGCGATCGCGCGCGATTTTTTAGATTTAAGCAAATTTTATTCGGTAGAATAGTAAACTTTACTTATTAAACTCTGTAGGAGTTCTTTATATATGAATATATATATATATATGCACTAGAGTGTTCGTAAAACGACTCAGCACTTCACACACTTTTTGTCTTTAAATGTTATTGTCTTCACACACACTAAATGTTTTTAAAATATTGTTCGTAAAAACGGCTTAGAAGGACCAAATGTTCTGACTAGGTTTTATTTGTATGCCAAAAAAACTAGGGAAAAAAATATAACTTATGAAAACTTTATAAAAGCAGGAGAAACACGTCCACTTTGATATCGTTATAAATCGCTTGTGTATTTCTTCACATTATTTACTTTTGTATACCATTAGAGGTCATAAGAACAAATTCTATGTTTTTATTTACATTTGATTTGACATTTATATTTGTGGATTGTATTTACATTTATAGTATTGTTTCATTTATTAATTTAAGTTAAACATTTCTAATTCACATATTTTAAGTAATCATTGTACATTCGTACAGAGGGACTATGTAGCATGCTAGGGCAGAAAGAATTTTTAAAATCTGTCCAGTAGTTTCGAAGTTTGCGTTCCCAATCCCGTTCCCGTGGGAATATGGGGATGAATTAAAGTTTATGTTACTCGGTTATAGTGTAGCATTCTAACGGTGAAAGAATTTTTGAAATCGGTTCAGTAGTTTCTAGGTTCCCGTTTACATTCCCGTTCCCATAGGAATATAGGGATAGAAAGTATCCTATGTCCGTCTCCTGTTCCTCTACCTCCCCACCAATTTTCAGACAAATCCGTTCAGCCGTTCTTGAGTTATAAATAGTGTAACTAACACGACTTTCTTTTATATATATAGATTACTCCAAAAAAAATTTTTCAAATCGCCAAAGAACACAAAGAAGAAATTTTAAAAATCAAAAAAGAAAAATTGAAGCTTTACAAAGAAAATAAAGAAAATAAAGAGAGGGATAGAAAGACTAAACTGAAGTTAAAAATTGATATCCTATAGCTGGAGAAACAAAAGCTTCAAATAAACAATTCATAAGTTCTTGTTTCTTAAAATATTTGACTGAGTTCTGTGCTATATTTTTTTTTAGTTTTTATTTTAAGTTTATCAATCTTTTTACTTTTGTTTGTTAAAAAAAATTAGTTTAGATACATTAAACTGAAAATTAATTTTCTGAATATTTATTTTACTTTTTATTTTAAGTTATTTACATTTTTTGTTACAAACTTCTTTAAAAAAATAAATATATATATTTTTGTTTACATGAAACTTAAAATGGTGTCTCGTATTCGGTTGCCTTCGTTGAAATTGTCGGTAAAAGATTCTATATCTTGGTCATTGTTAGGTATACTTTCATCCGGTATATCTTGAATATTTTCTTGATCTGGAACTTCAACCCGATACTTTATGCATATGTTATGCAGTGCGGCACAAACATTTGTTATTTGTGTAGCTTTTTCTGGTTTGTAATGCAGCTCCCGAGCCCGAAGTGTGCATCTGAATCTACCTTTCAAGACCCCAATAGTTCTTTCAATTTTATTTCTTCTCTGAGCGTGTTTTTTATTAATCTTGCTTGCACTGAACCTCCTTCAGCACTTCTGTAAGGAGTTATAAGATACGGTGCTAAGGGATAACCACCGTCTCCTTAAAAGAAAAAAAGAAGAAAGTCATTCAAAAGCAAACAACATTATGCACGTAATCTGTTAATACATAGATATATACATACCTACACATAATGTAGAATATAGATATGTACAAAGTACAATGTACATGTATCGTCAGCTGAGAATTACAAGGTCGTGGTCAAATGCAATTTTTTTGTAAGATAATGAATGTATGAACACCATGATATACTACAGCTCTTTCATATTGGATCTGGGCCAAATTTGATCACTTTCATCTGATATGCGCTTTTTTCACATACGTCCTTGTAATTCTCAGCCGACAATATAATTAGCTGCATACATACCAAGAAGACGAAAGTCATTGCGTCCATTACGATAATCCTCTAGTTATATGTCTGTTCCGAACGAAATAAAAGATTGTTTCTTCTTGGTGTGTATCTATAGACTGACTTTATTTTCTCTTAAAAATATCATGAATAGCTTTTGCGGTTGCATCTCGATCATGAAGGCAAATCATGATTGTGAAAACAAACACCGACATGCGACAGCACAAATGCTGACGTAGTGTCTGTTCCCACAAATGCACGCTAACATGATCGGATGCAAAGCATTACCTTCCTTCTAAGAATGCAAGATAGCAATTGATCTTGCATTCTAAGAAAAATTGTAAGGTGGGAAGGAGCTTCCTGTTACTCCTCCCTCCCTACTTTCAACAGTCCTAAATATCCCTAAATTACATTTAGTTGGATATTGTCTTTTTCTTTTTCAATTCTATTTTTCTTAAGTAAGGTGAAAACAATAATTGCTATAAAAAGAATTGCGATTAATCATAGAATATTTAATGAATGATTAACAATTTGCATCGTTTTAACATATTTGATTTCTTTTATATTTGTAAAATTTTCTTTTTTTAAGTTTTTCAATAATAAGACCCCTTCATTAATAGTTATATTTTCAATTTTATAATTATTTGGCAAGGTTAACAATTCTTTGAAAGTATAAAATTCGTTTGAAAACTTAATATTATTGATTTGAATAAAACAATTTGAAAATCTTATTAGATTTTTTTTATAAACAGTGTACTCTATATCGTTACAGTTTTGAATTATTGAAGCATTTTTCAGATTTTTTAAGATTAATAAACCGTCATTAATAACATCAATTTCTTCTTCATCCATTTTTTCTACAGCACTGAACTTATTTGTGTGAAATATATTTTTGATACATTTGTTCTTTGTTTCTTCCAGTTTAGATTCGTATAATAATATTTCTTGATTATATTCATATATTTTACTGTTGTCTGTTATGAAAACTTTTTTATCTAATACAATTTGGAAACCGTCTGAATTTGGAACTGGTTGAACGTATTTTTTGTAATATTTTTTCTCTGAAAATGTTGGTATGGAAACAATAAAAATAATAAATCTATTTTTATAAATTACTGAGCTGCGGAGATATTTAAGCGTTTCTTGGTTTATGTTACTTTCAATTATTTCTTTTTCAGAGAGCAAATCTCTTCCTAAAACTTCTAGCCGACTAAGCATTATGTTTTCTTTGATTTTCTCTACTTGCGTTCTAATGAGATTCATATTGCTTTCAATTTGGAGTTTCTCAATTAATTTTAGGTGTTCTATATTTCTTAAATGATTTATAATTTCTTGTCTATCCTCATCATCCATAGTTCCTTCTATAAATTTGAGCCCTGAACCTATAATGTAAAGTGCTCCTCTCTTCTGTCTATTATGAGGTATCAAAGATCTTATTTGAATTTGAAGTTTCCTGAGACTATTGAGAAGAATCGGAGTTACATTTTTTTCTTTAAATTTGGATTCAAAACTATCTATAGATGTTTTGACGATTTCTAACATATAATCATATTGTTTTAAATCGATATAATGCAAAATTTTATTTGTTTTGTTAATAACTTTTAACGGTTCGCCCCTTAGTTTAAGGAAACCGTGTTCTTCCACGATTTTCTCAACGTTAAGATATGCCTGGCAATTAAAAAACCCGACAATTGCCAAAATGTAAGCAATCTTCATATTTTCTCTGAAAGCAAATGAAACAAAGAATAAGTTTCAATTTAAAGTATTGTTTGTTTTATTTTTTTTTTGAGTAAGTTCTTCCAGTTTTATTTATACCGAATTTAATGCTTGGGATTGAATTTTGGTATTTATATTTCCTTTTAACTATTTGTCTATCACGTTTATTTCCTAATTCATCGGTAAAATAAGTTTGTTTTTTTGATTTAACTTTTTTTATTATATATTTTGGCAGGTGTTTGTTGTTATAAAAACCTAAATTTTTAACTAATTCATGTTCCTTTAAATTTTGCTGTTCTGTTCGGGATTCGTTTATTTTTCCTATTTGTTTTTCCTTAATCTGATTTAATCTTAATTTTAGGTCATCCCACTGCTTTTTATTTAAGGTTGAATGCAAAAGTTCGATTGGTTTAAAATTTGTAGATGAATAAATTGTATTATTATAAATTTCGACTGCTTTGAACACCATATCATTATCGTTTAATGTTTCTTTCTTTCTTGCATTACTAAGTTTGAGTAATCGTATGTGCTCGTTAAGAGTTAAATGAAACCTTTCTATCACGGCGTTTCCTGTGTGTGTTTTTGGTGATGTAAAGTGGTGGGCTATACCTTCTCCATTAAGGAAGTTTTTAATGTATGCAGTGTTAAATTCATTATCTGCGACTATTTTGGATGGCTTTCCTAAACAAGCGAATCTTTGTCTAAGTAAGCTGACTATGGTTATGGAGTTTCTATCTGTAATAGAGTGTATTGAGACATGTCTAGTAAGTTTATCAATACAGGTTAAAAACATATTACCTTTATTTAAAAACCAAATATCTATGTGTACAATTTCGTTAGCTTTGTCTGGAGTTTCTGATACCATTAACTTCGGTTTTATTGGATTGCGATCGAATTTACACATATTGCATATTATGCAGTTATTAATGAACTTCTGTATTTCTAATCTTAAATTTGGAAAATAGATTTCACTTTTTAGTTCTGAATAAGTTTCCTCTATTCCTCTATGATTTTTACTAGCATGAGTTTTTTCTATCAGTTCAAGAAGATGTTCTTTGTTTGTAATATCAGTAATAAAATTCATACATCTTAAGATTTTCATTTTTGGGGAATTTGAAAAATACTTTACAATAGTGCTCTGAAATTTAATAAACATATTATCGTATTGATTGGTAATAAACCTTGAAGAATGTTTAGGACGTTAGTTTCATTGTATTCTGTTTGTGAAATGACAGTTCTTCTCTTTTTTTTTGAACAAAATTTTTGTTTTATAAGAAGTCGTACCTGTTTTTTCCAAAATTATTTGATGTTTATATAGATTCAATGGGTTTTCTGTAATAAAAATGTGATCATTCAAATTTTCAATACCGCTATGAATAGTTGCGTTATCAGATCCGACGTCGTCGCAAATATCATTTGTATATATGTATATGATTTACTTGCATACGACTTAGAAAATCGGCTACGCAATTTTCTTTGCCTTTAATATACTCAATGTCAAAATCGAAGTCATTAAGCTTAATTTTCCAACGTTGTAATTTTATATTCGGTTCTTTGAGAGAATTTAACCATATAAGTGGTCGATGGTCTGTTTGTATCTTAAATTTTCGTCCAAATAAGTAGGGTCTAAAGTATTTGGTTGCCCATACTATGGACAAAAGCTCTTTTTCTATTGTACTGTAGTGTAGTTCATGTTTGTTCAAAGTCCTAGATGCAAAAGCGATAGGATGTTGGTTTTGGGATAAAACGGCTCCTAATGCTGCGTTACTAGCATCAGTAGTTAATGTAAACAGTTTTTTAAAATTGGGATATGTCAATATAGGACAAGTACATATGAGCTCTTTAAGCTTGTTAAAAGAGTCTATATACTGTTTGTCATGGATGTTAATTTTGACGTTTTTCTTCAGGCATTTAGTCAATGGAAGAGCTACCTTTGAGTAGTCCTTTATAAGCTTCCGGTAAAACCCGGTTACGCCTAAGAACGACTTTATCTGCTTAACGGTGTGAGGGAGTTTTATATTTTGAATTACTTCGATTTTTGACGGGTTGGGTTTGATACCATCTACAGCAATTATATGACCAAGATATTCTGTTTGACGTTTCCTGTGTGTGTATTTGGTGATGTAAAGTGGTGGGCTATACCTTCTCCATTAAGGAAGTTTTTAATGTATGCAGTGTTAAATTCATTATCTGCGACTATTTTGGATGGCTTTCCTAAACAAGCGAATCTTTGTCTAAGTAAGCTGACTATGGTTATGGAGTTTCTATCTGTAATAGAGTGTATTGAGACATGTCTAGTAAGTTTACCAATACAGGTTAAAAACATATTACCTTTATTTAAAAACCAAATATCTATGTGTACAATTTCGTTAGCTTTGTCTGGAGTTTCTGATACCATTAACTTCGGTTTTATTGGATTGCGATCGAATTTACACATATTGCATATTATGCAGTTATTAATGAACTTCTGTATTTCTAATCTTAAATTTGGAAAATAGATTTCACTTTTTAGTTCTGAATAAGTTTCCTCTATTCCTCTATGATTTTTACTAGCATGAGTTTTTTCTATCAGTTCAAGAAGATGTTCTTTGTTTGTAATATCAGTAATAAAATTCATACATCTTAAGATTTTCATTTTTGGGGAATTTGAAAAATACTTTACAATAGTGCTCTGAAATTTAATAAACATATTATCGTATTGATTGGTAATAAACCTTGAAGAATGTTTAGGACGTTAGTTTCATTGTATTCTGTTTGTGAAATGACAGTTCTTCTCTTTTTTTTGAACAAAATTTTTGTTTTATAAGAAGTCGTACCTGTTTTTTCCAAAATTATTTGATGTTTATATAGATTCAATGGGTTTTCTGTAATAAAAATGTGATCATTCAAATTTTCAATACCGCTATGAATAGTTGCGTTATCAGATCCGACGTCGTCGCAAATATCATTTGTATATATGTATATGATTTACTTGCATACGACTTAGAAAATCGGCTACGCAATTTTCTTTGCCTTTAATATACTCAATGTCAAAATCGAAGTCATTAAGCTTAATTTTCCAACGTTGTAATTTTATATTCGGTTCTTTGAGAGAATTTAACCATATAAGTGGTCGATGGTCTGTTTGTATCTTAAATTTTCGTCCAAATAAGTAGGGTCTAAAGTATTTGGTTGCCCATACTATGGACAAAAGCTCTTTTTCTATTGTACTGTAGTGTAGTTCATGTTTGTTCAAAGTCCTAGATGCAAAAGCGATAGGATGTTGGTTTTGGGATAAAACGGCTCCTAATGCTGCGTTACTAGCATCAGTAGTTAATGTAAACAGTTTTTTAAAATTGGGATATGTCAATATAGGACAAGTACATATGAGCTCTTTAAGCTTGTTAAAGGAGTCTATATACTGTTTGTCATGGATGTTAATTTTGACGTTTTTCTTCAGGCATTTAGTCAATGGAAGAGCTACCTTTGAGTAGTCCTTTATAAGCTTCCGGTAAAACCCGGTTACGCCTAAGAACGACTTTATCTGCTTAACGGTGTGAGGGAGTTTTATATTTTGAATTACTTCGATTTTTGACGGGTTGGGTTTGATACCATCTACAGCAATTATATGACCAAGATATTCTGTTTGACGTTTAAGAAAATTACACTTGTCTATTTGTATTTTAAGTTTAAATTCTTGAAGCCTTTTTAATATCTTATTCAAAGAATCAATATGTTCCTGTAAAGACGTTGAGAAGATGAGTATATCATCGAGATATACGACACAAATTTTATTAATGAAGTCATATACCTAAGACTTCATTCATCATCCGTTGAAAGGATGCAGGTCCATTTTTGACACCGAATGGCATACGAGTAAATTCGTAATGTCCATCTGCTGTTGAAAACGCTGTTTTGTGTCTATCTTTTACGTCTTTAGGGATTTGATGAAATCCCTTTGCCAGATCTAGTGTTGAGAATTACTGTGCATTTCCTAGTTTTGAAAGTATTTCTGTTATATCAGGCATTGGGAATATTTCATCAACTGTATTTGCGTTAAGCTTCCTATAGTCGATTACGATGCGATATTTTTGTAGACCTGAATTATCAGATTTTTTTGTAACGATCCAAATTGGGTTGTTGTATGGACTATTTGATTTAGTGATAATTCCCGAATGAAGCATTTCTGTTATTTGCTTATTTACTTCGTCTTTGTGAGCTTCAGGATATCTATATGCTTTGGAAAATATAGGAATATCGTTTTTAGTTGGTATCTTATGCGAATATCCAACCATTGGAGACAATTTATCATCTTTATTATGAAACACATTTTCAAATTTTTTTATAATTTTGATTAAGCAACAAATTTCTTCATCATTTAAATCGTCAAGTATAAGATTTTGAGTTATATTATCTATGTTCGGGCTTTCAAAAACTATTTCTTTTGTTTCTTCCGCTAAAGTGTTTATTTCTTCTACTGAAGGATAATATGGAATATCGAAAATCAAAGGCAAGATTGCATTGTTTGTTACAAGTTTTGAATTCTTAAAATCGATTTTTGCTTGCAATGGATTTAATATTTTGCATCCAAAAATACCATCGAAATCAGAATTAAAATTTGTTTCTAGCAATTCTATCATACTGGACGGGTTACAAAATTCCTTAAAAAGAGGAATCTTTATTTTCGAATCGATTGTTATATTTGAGTTCAGAGTTTTTAAAGATAATGGTTTATCTAATGAAGTTCTAAAAGAATTGTGAAACAGTCCTTTTTGTATTAAAGAAGTAGCTGCTCTGGAATCTATCAATAATTTAATTGGCGAAGATTTAGTTCTAACCAATATAAAGGGAAGAGATCTGAGGTGTGTGTCTGAAAATTTACCTCGTTTGCAATATGATCAACTTCCATCATATTGCTATTTCTTGAATTTCTAGAAACGTTCGTATTATTTTGACAACTAAACTGTCTGTTATTATTATTATTATTGTGTGTATTACGCCCTAAATGGTTTGTGTTGTTTCGATTTTGTTGCTGTGGATTGTAAACATTTTGACGTGTTGTTGTTGTTTGATTACTTTGCGTATAAGGGTTGTATGGGTTACTATTTTGTGCATTATTATTGTATGTACTGTTATAGTTTGTGTTATTGTTATTTCTAAAGTTCGAATAACTGTTTCTATAATTATTACTCTGACCATTATTTCTATTACTATAAGTTTGATTATAATTATTATTATTGTCCTGTCTGGAAAAGTTTTGATTTTGTTTGAGGTTTTGAAAATAATTTTGGTATCCTAAATGTTGGTGACCGATTTCTAGGATAACTTTATAAGCGTCGTTCATTGTTTTTGGATTTCAACTTAGCACGATAGATTTGGTAGGCTCAGGTAAATTATTTTTGAAAGAATCTTGGGCAATTCTATTGTTAGAAGCAATTATTAATTCGTCATTTTGATTATTTAATAAAAGTTTATTATTAATTCTACTTAATAAATAATTAATATTGCTATAAGAGTCTGAAATATTAGTTTTAACTCGAGCTGTTCTAATTTGGTCTAATTTGTCAGTTGAAAGCCTTTCTCCAAAATTATCAATCAAAATTTGCTTGACTTGTGTCCAATCACTAACTCTACCATGTTTCTGAAGTTCAACCCTAGCTTTTCCGACTATTTTATCTCTTAGAAACCCTGAAATGACTGTCAAGGAGCCTTCATCAAGAGTTGACAAAATTTGTGCTAACGAATCTACCCTGTCCAAGAAATGTATAAGACAACTTTCCTTTCCATCAAACAATGGGATCTTATTTATTAAGTCTAAAAGTACTTTTAATTTATCTACAGCATTGAAGGTTTCCATTGTGATTTGTTGTTACTCATTTGAAGAAGATAGTGCGTTTGTTGATTAGTTTGCAGCCTCTCTTTTTGTTGTCTTCTCTGGTAAAGTTTTTTTCTTCACAGCCTATATGTATGTATGGCTCAGTTGTTTTTTTTCTTCACAGTTAATATGTATGTATGGCTTAGTTGTTTTTTTTTTTCACAGTTAATATGTATTTTGACACTCACAGTATGTAGTTTTAGCTTAGTTTTTTTTTTTGATAGTTAGCTACTATTGTTGAAGGTTTTTATTATTGAGTCTATTTAAATTTTAATAATGGTTAATTTTGGAACTTGGTTAGGTTTTGTTTCATTATTCTTTTTTACTTGTTTCTTTTTAAGCCTTGCGTAGGGAACGCGTATGACGGGATATTCGTTAATTATTTAGGATGTATTTCAACTATTTTTATTACAATTTGTAATGCATTCACTATGTTTCCTGTTTTTTTTTCTTACGTTTATGTAACTAACCAATTTTATTCACTTCATGATATAAATGGAAACATACTTTTTATGAATTTTGTTGGTACAATTAAACCCGATCTTTTAAGACTGCGCCAGTTATATGTCTGTTCCGAACGAAATAAAAGATTGTTTCTTCTTGGTGTGTATCTATAGACTGACTTTATTTTCTCTTAAAAATATCATGAATAGCTTTTGCGGTTGCATCTCGATCATGAAGGCAAATCATGATTGTGAAAACAAACACCGACATGCGACAGCACAAATGCTGACGTAGTGTCTGTTCCCACAAATGCACGCTAACATGATCGGATGCAAAGCATTACATTCCTTCTAAGAATGCAAGATAGCAATTGATCTTGCATTCTAAGAAAAATTGTAAGGTGGGAAGGAGCTTCCTGTTACTCTCTGCGATTTTAGCTTTTAACGTGGATATATTCCATATGTTCAAGTCATGCGAAGCTACAGGATGATTGGCATCAAGATATTTAATGCACATCAAATGATCACACATCTATGAAATGTAATTTAATTTTTTTTCAATCAAAATTATATAAATATTTCAAAAACACTTACTATCAAAGCGTTGAGGCTATAAAATCTTTTTCGGTTGTAATACAAGTGTCGAATAGCTTTGCCTGGGCCTATGATCTTAATGTGTGTGCCATCCAAACATCCTACTACATTAGGAATGCCACTTTTCTCAAAAAAATATATTTTTGCTCTTCGTTCTTCCTCCTCAGTGTATTGGAACTTTATCCATTTTGGACGCACATGGTCTTCAATTATTCCCAGAACTTCTTTTAGGACAAGCGATGCAGTTGATTGTGCAATACCAATGTTGAAATCATTGCCCAAACTCAAATGGTAGTTCCCATGTGCACAGAACCTTAGCACTGTTGCTAGTTTCAATATGTTTGGCACAGCTCGAGTGTTTTTGCAGGGCTTCAGTATGTCCTCAATTTCTTTCATTGGAAAAGATAACAGAATGCATCCTTCGATAGCCGAAAGTTTTTAAAAAAACTGGAAAAGGAGTAGAGCACGCATAGATTCATTAATATATATCTGAGAATCACTTATACTTACATTTGGCTTTCCAATTCCAAAGGATTGGATGCATCCCTCAAACTTCTTCGCATTCTTGCGATTTCAACCAAAGCAGGATCATCAAAATCCTCATAATCATCAAAAAAAAGTTCTGTTGAAGTCATTTTGTATCTATTTGTTTTATTTATTTGTTTTTTATTTGTTTATAAAATTTAATCTGATTTTCATTTCACGTTCCTCAAAAAAACAAAAAAAACATCTGTTCTATCAGATGCACATTCCCATTCACAATAATAGAAGTATTTGTAAGGCATTCACAATAGCATAATATTTTATCAATTCATTTTCACAATACCGATTTTTAATACAATCGATAAATTCTATCAATCGTCTACGGTTGGTAGTTGATCTTCGCAATAAGGGTGTAAGTTTTCCAATTGTAATTCTAGTTCTGACTTTTGGAAACAGGTTCGCCAAGTTGGTGTTGGAAGTAAAACAACAATTGTTCTGATGATTGCAACCTTGAAGAGCTAAATGAAAAGTTCATCCAACCATGCCCTGTAGATAATCTCAGACCAGTTGTGAGAGATTCCGAAAATAGTCTGCTTGGTATTCTTTCCATTGATTGCATTGATCAAATAACAGTTGGTCAGGAAATTTTACGTATGCGTTCAAAAGCAATGGGTTCAGATAATATACATCCTGATTTTATTAAAATTCTCTTGCATGTCATCTTGCGCCACATAACACATATCTTTAATACTGCGATAACAACTTCTATTTTTCCCGACTGCTGCAAAATTGCTAAAATTGTCCCCATACCAATTGCAACCCTTCCGTTTATAAGCAAGGTTCTGGAATCAATTATTAGTAAGCAAATAAAAACCTATCTGGAGAATAATAAACTATTAACCAAGTACCAATCCGGTTTTCGCTCTAAACATAGCTATACCACAGCTTTGTTAAAAGCTTATGATGATATCCGTGAAGGTCTGGATGCTCAAATGCTTGGATTAATAGTCTTCTTGGATTTTTCCAAAGCATTTGACTCAGTAACCCACAAGATCTTGTTAGATAAATTGAAAAGCACATTTTTATTTCAAAACAGTCTGTGTAATCTGATAATGTCATATCTTAGTTGTCGATATCAGTATGTTTGTCATCAAGGACAGTATACTTCAAAAAAGTGGGTACCATATGGTGTTCCGCAAGGATCCATACTAAGTCCTCTGTTGTTTACATGTTTAATAAATGATATATCCAAATGCTTTTCTGTCTGCAAATATCACATCTATGCCGATGATGTCCAAGTGTACCTAACTTTCTCTAAACAACACATAAATAGTGTTATTCTCAGAATAAACCAAGAGTTGAGTATTGTTAATGACTGGACAGTCCAAAATAAACTTCTTCTCAATTCTCTCAAAACGAAAACGTTACTGATTGATAAAAGTTATACTCCTAATATTGAACAAATTCCTACAATATACCTAGATCAATAACCTATCAAATGTGAACCTTTTGTAAAGAATCTAGGAATATATTTGAGCAGCAGTCTTTAGTGGGACATTCACATCAACAAAACCGTTTGCGAAATATATGGAGCACTTAGAAGTCTGACTCCCACAAGAAAATTCTTACCGTGTCATGTAAAACTGCAATTAGTCAAGTCCTTTATACTACCGCTCATTTTATATGGATGCGAAATCTTTTCTAATTCAGACCATGAGTCCATGAGTAAGTTTAATGTGGCGTTTAACAGTTGCGCGAGATTTATATTCGATAAGCGTAGAAACGAACATATCTCCAACTCTCTGAACTCTTATTTGAAATATCGGACAGTGCTAACACTTCATAAATTGATTACAACAAAAGAACCTGAGTATTTATATGAAAAAATCAAATTTGGAAGGGGTAATAGAAATCCTCAATTAATTACTCCTCGATATATTTACCAAACGACTAGTCGTCAATACTTTGTTTATGCTACTCAACTTTGGAACTCTTTACCCCCTACCATCAAGCGTATCAGCAACACAAATACTTTTAAATATGCAATGTTTAAATATTTTGCAGAAAATTATTGAACAACAAAATTTCTATCTTTTCCCTTGTATTTTTTTTTTCTTTTTCTTTTGTATTTTATCTTTGTTGTTGTAAGTTCTTATTTATTTCAAATATTTTCATATTTATTCATTCAAACTCTAATTATTATTCATGTTAAACTTCATTAAGCTTGTACACACTTTAAAAGATTATAATCTTACATGTATCAAGAATAATTTCTCAATAAACTAAACTAAAATGCATAGCTTATGTCCTTCCTCAGGCTCTAGAATATCTCTGTACCAAATTACATTCAAATCGGTTCAGTAGTTTGGGAGGGAGACGGTAACATAACATAGAAAGCTGGACAGAAAGAGCTACTTTCACATTTATAATATTAGTAAGGACTAGGATTGTTCCTAGCAATGTATTTATACAAATCTATACAGAGTATAAAAAAGCATAAAAATATTAAAAACTAATTGTTTGTTCATATTAGATATATTTTTTCTGCACACATACTACAGACCCGAGGAAAGCTGGGCGGCTGAGCTAGTTCTATAATAATAATCATTAAATTAAATTTAATTCATAATTCAAATATCTGACAATGTACATATATCAATAGGCCCCTTATGTGCCAACACAGCAAAAACTACCATTATAGTAACGTACAGTTAAGTATCAATTGTAAATATCCTTTTGTTCAATAAAAATCGTTAATCGTTAAAAATCACAAAATTTGCGTCTTAGAAGGGTACGGCAGTATCTAAGTCCCTGTCCACACGTGTTATTCCAATAACGTTATATCGGTCGTTTCTGGGCAAAAGGGGTGAGGAAGAAAGAGGCTGGATGCGCAAAATGAAATTTGATTTATCTGCCTAAGCAGTACACTTGGCGTGTCCAGACGGGTTATGCTCATAACGTTATGCTTTTTTCAATACAATTTCCAACACAAAATGGAGAATTTGTGTGAGGAATTATAACAACGTCTGGACACTAGGTGTTAACAGCATAACGTTAACAGCATAACCCGTCTGGACAGGCACTAACTGATGAGCCCATTGCTGTACCTGGTCGAAACGTAATATGGAGTTGAGGTGATCTTTTCGATCTTCAATATACATTTTTTTCGAAGTTTATTTCTCTTGTTAAAATGCTTTTTAAAATTTAATTCAATAACAACTTCTGGACAAAACAATAACAAATATTTCTTTGCTAATTTTTCTTATGCATTAGTGAGTACAGCGTTTTACTGCATCAGCTATAAAATTCGCAATAAAACGCACCAAATATCAAAGTTAATTTATATTTCTAAGTACTACCACCAGCAAATTTTTCATACAAGGTGATTCAGCTGATTTTTTCCTCTCTCTCGTTTGACAGTGACAGTGCAGTGGTTCGCAAAGAACCTTATTGATTAGATTTAATTTTATATTTGAAACTAGGTGTTCCAGCGACTTCGTCCGTAAGAATTAGCATAACTTTTTTATTTATCAACCGATTGACATGAAATAAAAACTAAATGTTAAGTGAAGCTTACCACAATATACTACTGAAAACCCCATCTAGATAGGATAATCCGTTTCTGAGATTAGCGTGCACAAACAAACAAACTGTTACGTTTTTATTATATGTATAGATATAGATATAGATAGATAGATAGATAGATAGAAGATATAGAAGATATTGATAGATGAAATGAACAAATGAAAAGAATAATCTTTCTTTTTTGATTTAAAAAAAAAAAATGCTAGTGTTCAGTGTGAAATATAATATTGCTGTGAGCTGATTTGAACACGTTTCTCAAACCAAATTGTTAAACATTTTTATTTATTATATCTACAAAGAGTGCATGATAAATGTCATGGAGCCTGAAACATCCCGAAATACCTTTCCTTAGGTACTTTTCATTTCTGGTTACAAATTACAAAAACAGCAAATAGCTGGAGCCCAAACTTTTTCCGAGTTTTACCCAGAAAGTAATGAAACATTCTTTGTTAAAGAATACGATATAGAATTATATAGCGGAAAACTATATTTTATATATTTATGCTTCAAATAAAATTCCTTTCGGGTAGATTTATATGTGCTAATTATAAATAGAGCTTCGATCACCATTCTGATCAATTCATTTGCAAATATCTAACGTTTTATATAAAATTGAAACAATTTTAAAATTTTGATATTCTTTGCAACTGGGAGGCAAGTGCTAAAAACTAAACAGATACAACGAATGTGTTGATGCGTGGACTTTGCCAAAGTTTTATTGCGCTCAGTATCTCAGCAGTTTTGCCACAGCATTTAGGAAACTTTTTGTACTTTCTCACTCAAATTTGGAAATTTTCTTGTAACTGGTTGACAGACAATTGTTTATAAATGAACAAACGCAATGAATGTATTGATGTGGGTACTTAATAAAAATTTTAACGTGCTCAGCATCTTCGAAACAAATTTTTGAAACATCAACACCATGTAGTTCCCGGCATCTGGCAAACTTTTCAATATCCTGCAACGAAATATATTAAAATTTCATGAATATTTAATGAAAATTATTTGAATATATTATGATAAATTATATGTGCTTGAAACATATACAGGGTGTTCCGTAATTCGTTCTACATACTTCGGGATGTGATTCTTGGTCATCTTCTAAGAAAAAAATTCTTCTACAGTAAAGTCCGTTTCTCAACTTTCACATCACAATTTACAAAAAGGCAAACTTTGGTGTACCCTGACCTGTGTTAAAACAAACCTCAAAATTAAAAATCACTTCTTTTTTTTAGATTTTAACCATTTTGTATTTTTTCAAGTATCATAAAATGTGTGCACTTATTAATGAGGTTTTTTATATTATTGTTTTGTTCATCTATAAAAAATAAAGAAACTCTATGTTTATCAGGCATTTTCTGAAAAAAATGACCTCAAAGTCAAAACTTTTTTCGGGAAGAAAATTTTAACACCACTTAAAATTGAAAATCGGGCAACCCCAAGATTAAAGAGCCCAGCTTAAATACAGTATTAAGGATTATTATTTCAACAAAAATTATTCTAAAATTAGGTCTAAAATTAGGTCTAGTATTGACAGAGATATCGCATTTGACACAGGTCAGGGTACACCAAAGTTAGCCTTTTTTTAAATTGTCAAAAAGTGATGTGAAAGTTGAGAAACGGACTTTACTGAAGAACAATTTTTTTCTTAGAATATGACCAAAAATCACATCCCAAAGTATGTAGAACGAATTACGGAATACCCTGTACATATTTCAAATATTCATAAACTTACTTCATAAGGAATAACCACATCCCCTTTCGAATACATGAACAACTGAGGAATTTTATTGGGTTCATTCTTCAAATCATTAAATGGGTTGCTTTGAGCGGGCTCTGTCCTAACAAAAAGACTTTTGAATGCTGTGTAGGTTTCCTGGATAAAATAAAATTATTTTCTACCATCAATTTCAATTCTATCAAACATTATTCAAAGGTTTTTATCCTACCTCCACAAACCACATAATGCTTAAAGTAAGGGTGATGAACGCCGCAGTAAGGCAGTTGCATTTTCTCTTCTCTCGGCCATAAATGGCTGTAACAGCTCTAAACAGGCCCAACATACGGCGTTCTCCAGGTGCAGAATCAAATATCATCCCTCGTATTTGGATCGGATTTTTATTGTTTCTGATTGCTAACGATATGTGCTGATACATGTAGGCCCCACCATTTGAGAAAATGTGGAATATAAAAGGGTGTGAATCGAAGTTCATGTCATTGATTAGTTTAAGAATCTTCTCTCCAATTGGCTTCATCGCAGTGCGCTTCCAAAACAGTGTCTCAACAGGTGCGGTGTAACGAACTGTTATAAGGCTGAAAAAATTTTCTATTAAATATTACTTTCTTACGACTTTTTTCATATAATCATCAAAATTAGAAGAAAGCAGTGCACTGTACCTACACAATCACCATTCATAGAATTTATTCAAACCATTAAATCTAATTCTATTCTCTCACCGGTTTGACTGAGAGAAACAACATTTGCTTACTTATTTATTTAAAATACAGGGTGTTTCGCATTTAATGCGCCAAATGCTTAGGACAGAAAGGTCAGACAAAAATTATGTGGGGGGAGGGGAGGGGGTCTATCTCACTCCGTTTAGGAAAGATAAGCAATTTTATAAGAAAATGGCTTGATTCAAAAAAAAGGGGTTACAGTAAAATTTTTGAAAAAAAAATCAATTTTTGTAGTAGTATTTTTACAAAATTTGCTTTAATAACGATCACTTACGGCCAATTTTTTCACACAGAACTAACGATAGATCTGGTACTAGTCCTAAAAATGACAAACAAACCGGTATCAACTCATTTCTTCACATCAAAAATTAAAATAAGTTCTGCCAGTTTGAGACCGAGTACTACTTAGGACCCGGTATAGCTAGCTCTTCAAAAACAACAAAAAATATATTATTATACCAGTCAAATGAGTATCAACTCATTTCTTGACAAAACATAAACACATAAGTTCTGTCAAACTGATACGATAAATTAAATAATACCCGATCCAAATTAGAACCAAAAAATTGGGGGTCTATCATACAAAATCAAGTCGTTTCGTTAGAGAAAAATTTTAAAGTATTTTGCTTTGAATCGATTGGGTATAGTTTTTTGAATATGTTTCCTCTTATTGGAATGAATTTATACTTTTAGTATTGTACACTTTTTTTTGTGGTTTTTTAGGTTAACAAAACCAACATTTCAATTTGTTCTTCAATTAGCTACAGAAGAATTAGCACACATGCAAAAACGGTATTGTAAATATTATTTGTAGAGCATTAAAGCTAATTTTGAACTGGATTTTACATAGATCTCGTTTTATATCACCGGAACAGCAACTTCTCGTTACTTTGTATTTCATGGCATGTGGATCAATGCAGTTAGCAGTTGCTGATTTCATGCATGTGTCGGCCTCTTGCGTTTGTCGCATATTACTAAAAGTCTGTATGGCATTAAAATGACATTTGAACCAGTTTGTTAAAATGCCTGCAACATTCACAGAACAACAGAGAATCTCATCTGATTTTTTGCAATCACAAAATACAATTAGGGCCATTAACTGCACCCATGTTATAGTTATAATTAGTTAGTAGTAATAACACGGCTGAGCTATTTTTAACAGAGTGAAGGGTTTCGTAGCCGCAAATGTTGGTTTTCCTTAAATGTGCAAACAATATTGAATGTTGTTGCTCGTTGGGCTAGATCTGTGCATGATCAAACCATTTTTTGTCATTTGGAAGTGCGATCGAGATTTGAAGCAGGTAAATCTGAAAACTACATATATATATATATTGATTGGTGACTCTAGTTATGCAAATATGAATTAGTAGTAGTAGTAGTAGTAGTAGTAGTAGTATTGTGATTTTTATTTAATAAAAAAATGGAATTGGTTTATAAACATGTTTACAAATTCAGTAATATAGCATTGGCTTTTGCCGTCAGCCAGAAAGAAAGAGTATTTATAAGATTAATTGTATAAATCAAAAAGTTATTTTACAGAATTCATAGTTTTTTTTTTGTTTTAAAAAGCCTCGTTTAAAATTTTATTTCGATAATTAAATGCAGATTTAACATAACTGGCTAAAATCATCCAATCTTGACCATTTAGAACTTCTTGCGCTTCATCGATGGGTGATAGGAGTATGTTGTTAAAAAGTGAAAAACATTTTCTGTGGTGCGATGATTACATAAAGTGCATTCCGTGTTTCCGTCAGGTCTATAAGACTGATAATTTAAACGTAGTAACTCTCCTCTAGTTTTGAAAACTAGAGATATCGTATTAAGAGAGTATCGGATGTTGAAATAGTTACTTGCACCAAGGTTGTGTTGAAGGACTCTATACATATTACGCGTCTCGCTCCGCTGTGCTGCTTCCGTGAAATTGGAGAATATACTGCCTTCAACTCTCCCCAAAAGTGCAGGTATAGCATCATTCCATACTTCGATGTTTCTTTCCATCAACATCAAGAATTGGGATTTTCGTAGCAGCAGGTAGCTTGCAATGATTTTGGTTTGGTAGAGCCATCATTTTCTTCACATAGCTTAAGTGTAATTTAAGTGTAAAGATGTAGAGTGGTGATATACCGGTCTCCAAGTGCAGCATATATGTGGGAGTGTTTTCTGCTAACCAGAACATCCTTTTGATAAAATATCTCAGCAGTTTTTCTACTTCATCATACTGCAGATAACCCCATACCTGACCAGCATAGCACATCACAGACCTCATCACAGCTTCAAAGAGCTTATATTTAGCGCTTGGAGCTATATGTTTTTTTCCAAGGACTCCTGCCCAGTTAAAGTTGATGGCTTTTTTTGCTTCCACTAGTTTCTCCTGGAGATGTTTTTTGAAAGAGAGTTGTGGTGTAATAATGACTCCAAGATATCTATATTCACTCACCAACTCGAGTTCTGCATTTCCCCATGTCCATTTCTCTTCTCTTGCATATCGGTCTGTGTCGTTTCGAAACACCATTACTTTGGATTTACTTGTGTTGACCATAAGACTCCAGAGACGGCAGTATTGTTGCAACTTGTTTATCATAATCTGCATCATGTTTGGGGTCTCGGAGAATATGACGATGTCATCTGCATACATTAATGTTTTAATTGTTACACCAGCAAAAAGAATACCACCTGTTAGAGCTGCCGTAAGGTCATCTAAGAACAGTGAAAAGAGGAGTGGGCTCAGAAGACAGCCTTGCTTTACCCCACTTGTCGTCTGAAACCACTCTGAGGCCTCGACTCCATCCCAAACCATAGTCAGATTATTTTCATACATCATTTGCAGTGTGTTGAGCATCTTAGATGATAAACCTAAGCAACTCAGCTTGTAGAAGAGAGCACTTCTGTCGATTGAGTCGAAGGCAGCTATGAAATCTATAAAAAAAGCGTATAATTTCTTTCCCTTGTCCAGGAACGATCTAGCAATGCAAGTGAGGGAAAAGATGTTGTCAACAGTTGAATATCCCTTGGAATTTACTTAGGAGGTTGTTTTTTTGTACCCAGACTGTCAGCCTGTCCAATATAATTCCAGTGTAGATTTTCATCACAGAGTTTCAAGAGATACATCGGTAGTTCATTGGGTCGTTTTCATCGCCTTTCTTAAAAAGGTGGAAAATTATATTTTTTCTAAAGCTTAATGGCACTTCCCCACTATTATAAATTGTAGTTATAGGCCTCCGTAAGCTTATTTAAAAAACTTTCCGATGCGTACTTATAAAATTCATACGGGATCCGATCGTCCCCTGGGGCTTTTTTGAGGTTACATCTGTGGAGCACCATCATTACTTTTTGTATTGAAATTGAACGGTCGAGCACATCATTTTCCACAAGCGGGTTAGCATACAGAATTCAGGTTTGGTTTCTGGGATACATAGCTGTTGTTTGAAATACTCGGCAAGCAAACTCGTGTTTATTTTGGTTTTCTTTCCAAAAGAGATACCATTTAGCAAACGCGCTACTTTCCAAAAAAGAACGACTGTCTCTTACTTTAGAAAATGCTTGCATCAGGTGATAGGAGTATTCTTTTTGTTTCAGTTTACAGATATCTTTGAACGCCTTATTTGCTTCTTGATACATTATTTTTGCGATGTTTGAGTTCGTTGTTCTAATAAGACTCAGTAATCTGAAAGATTTTTTCCTTGCTTTCTCACAGTCAGCGTCAAACCATGGATCTTTCTTTAAAAGCGAGCGACCTGATTGAAAGGGTTGTGACCAGCGTTGCCACAATGATACAAGTGTAACAAAAGTGTTACACTTTTCAATTATTTTATAGTTTTGTTACAATGTTACTTTTTTTCCGTTTCGTTACACTTTTCCCGTAAAAATTTTTTGTTTTTTTTTTCGTTAAAAAATATTGAAAAGTTTAACTGGCAGCACTTTTCTCTTTCGAACCATTTGTATGTGAATTCTATAGACTGCTTTTACATTGAGACGTTCTTAGCTCGACGCTTTTCGAAAATACGTGAGAGCAAAGAGTGAAAGCATCATTTTCAATCTATGTTTCTCTTTTACCCTTCAGCATTTTCGAATTGCGTCGAGCTAAGAAGGTCTCCATGTAAAAGCAGACATAGTATTTTAGAGGGAACGTACTTAGTTACGCGCCGTTCGGGCAGCAGATGGCGAAGTAGGTCTTTCTATTAATGAAAAAAAAATGTATAAAAACAAAAATGAAATTATTTTATACAGAAATATGTCAGATTAAAAAGAGGTTCGATTTTACTAATGAAAAATTAAAAAATATTGCCCTTCTAGATCCTGGAAAAATTGTTTCTGAAAGCAATTGTATCTTGCCACTATCAAATAATTTCCCGAATTTGTATGATCCCGAAAAAAAAGAAAAAAATATGCACTGAGTTTAGAAAGTTACAGTTACAACAAAACTTAAAATATATTGACGACATTGAATTAATTTGGGGCCTTGTTAAATCTTTACAAAATCCACAAAAAGAGAAATGTTTGAAGATATTGTACAATTTTCCAAAAAAAAATATTAAGCTTACTTCACAGTTCCGCTACTGCGAAACGTGTTTTTTCTGAAACTTCATTAAATAAAAAATAATAAGCCGAACAAATATGATTTACAAACAATTGAGGCAATAATATTTGCAAAGCAAATCAAAGACTTGTACTTGTAAGACTAATGAGAAAAAAATTAATTTATTACATTTTCTTAGTATGTATGTATGTACTTATATAAAAACGAAATGTGATAAGGTGTTCCTAATAAAGTTTTTTTTTTCTTTTTTTTTTTTAGTTAAGAAAACATGTTTTTATTATTATTGTATTTTTTTTTCAGTTTGTTACATTTTCTTTCCATTTGTTACACTTTTTGAAAAAAATTGTTACACTTTCAAAAAGACCTGCGGCAACATTCTTGTGACGCATGTGTAATATACGACACTAAGGTGTCTATCCCCTGAGATGAATTGAACACGTCGTCATTAGGGATGTTGAAAATGGAAAAATATATCGATATATATCGTATCGATATATATCAAAAAAAATATCAAGTATCGATATATCGAAACAGAAAAATATCGATATATCGATATATCGATATATTTGCAATAATGAAATGTGCGACCTTAAAAATGAGAAAAAATAATAAAAAAAGTAGTAAGAAAAACAAACATAAGGAATTAATTTTTTTTGCGAATGCGGTTTATATATGGGGTATTCCATACCAAATCGACCACTTTTGAACCCGACCCCTTTAGATTTTGCTGAAACCTTACCATTCTTTTCTGCCCTTTGAAAAACATTTTTGAGAATTTTTTCAAATTTTTTTGTCCAATCTCAAAAAGTTATGAATTTTTCAAAAAAATGGCTTTTTTATTTTCAAACAGCCATAACTTTTTTTAAAAATTGACTTTTGGCAACATTTTTTTTCAAATTATTTGTTTTTGAATGAACTTTTCGAAAAAATACACGAACAAAATTTAGCATGATCAATTATATAAAATAATCGGTTTTTTTGAGTAAAATCGTCATTTTTTTGAAGTTCGCCATATTTTATTTTCTTCATTTTTTTCTCAAAAAAACTTCAATCAATTTGACAACTATTTTCACCAATTTCGGAGTGGGCCGACTTTTTTTTATATTTTTTTTATTTATTTAAAAAAAATCAAAATTGAAAAAAAAAATTTTTTTTCGTAAACTTTACTCGGCACTAGAACGATAACTTTGGCGACAAAAAATAATAACGGTTTTTGGTGGAGGGGTTCAATACAATCATTTTTTACTACAGGAGGGGGGTCTATCTCCCCCCGCTTAGGCGGTAGGGGCAATTTTATAAAAATTGACTTCAAAAAATATTGTTAAAGAA
This sequence comes from Melanostoma scalare, assembly GCA_949752695.1. NCBI lineage: Eukaryota > Metazoa > Arthropoda > Insecta > Diptera > Syrphidae > Melanostoma > Melanostoma scalare. Next base: position 113,782,069 of record OX456984.1, on the reverse strand, counting down.
CGGGAACATTTACAGATACAAATTATACTTTTTATGAAAGCCAGAAATCTGCACTTCATAATAAATTTTTAATAAAGTGGTTTCAATTTACAATTTTCAAAGTCAAAATTTACGAAAAAAAGTAAAAAAATCACTTTGAGTATTATGTTCCTCATGATTACAAATGAAAATAAAAAAAAATTTATGTAGTAAGTTGCTTCAATAAATTTTTCATCAAACGCTGTAACCTACTTTTTTCTATGTCTTGTAGTTTTTGAGATAATTGAAAAATAGTAAAACTATTTCTTCTAAAACTATTATAATAAAAGTTTCTTAAGATTAGAGACTCCTTTAGTTTTAAAGAAGAAATATAGTTTTACTATTTTTCAATTATCTCAAAAACTACAAGACATAGAAAAAAGTAGGTTACAGCGTTTGATGAAAAATTTATTGAAGCAACTTACTACATAAATTTTTTTTTATTTTCATTTGTAATCATGAGGAACATAATACTCAAAGTGATTTTTTTACTTTTTTTCGTAAATTTTGACTTTGAAGTCAGTTATTTCAAAAACTGTAAATTGAAACCACTTTATTAAAAATTTATTATGAAGTGCAGATTTCTGGCTTTCATAAAAAGTATAATTTGTATCTGTAAATGTTCCCGTTCTTTAACAATATTTTTTGAAGTCAATTTTTATAAAATTGCCCCTACCGCCTAGGCGGGGGGAGATAGACCCCCCTCCTGTAGTAAAAAAATGATTGTATTGAACCCCTCCACCAAAAACCGTTATTATTTTTTGTCGCCAAAGTTATCGTCCTAGTGCTGAGTAAAGTTTACGAAAAAAAATTTTTTTTTTCAATTTTGATTTTTTTTTAAATAAATAAAAAAAATATAAAAAAAAAGTCGGTCCACTCCGAAATTGGTGAAAATAGTTTTCAAATTGATTGAAGTTTTTTTGAGAAAAAAATGAAGAAAATAAAATATGGCGAACTTCAAAAAAAAGACGATTTTACTCAAAAAAACCGATTATTTTATATAATTGATCATGCTAAATTTTGTTCGTGTATTTTTTCGAAAAGTTCATTCAAAAACAAACAATTTAAAAAAAAAATGTTCCCAAAAGTCAATTTTTAAAAAAGTTATGGCTGTTTGAAAATAAAAAAGCCATTTTTTTGAAAAATTCATAACTTTTTTGAGATTGGACAAAAAAATTTGAAAAAATTCTCAAAAATGTTTTTCAAAGGGCAGAAAAGAATGGTAAGGTTTCAGCAAAATCTAAAGGGGTCGGGTTCAAAAGTGGTCGATTTGGTATGGAATACCCCATATACAAGCCAGTCGCGGTCCAGACTCCAGAGTTTATATGTATCTACATCTACCTACTTACGGTAAGGAGTAAGGGCACTTTGCATGGATTTCCTCTAGTTCAAAAATTCGTTTCTATATCTGTCGCTGTTAGTTTTTTTTACAGGAAAAACCCATAAAATTTATGCAACGTTTCATTGACCACTGGGCACAGGGGTTTGCAAATCCTTTTTACTTTTAACTTCTGGCATATTTTACAATGTGTCGTAAAAAACCCAAAATGTTGAACAACAAATAAAAATTATTTTCAACCCCAGTGCCAAGTGATCAATGAACGTTGCATGAATTTTATGGGTTGTTCCTGTAAAACAAAACTAACAGCGACAGATATAGAAACGAATTTTTGAATAAGAGGAAAGTTTTTTTTGCAATAAATTTTGTATGTTTGCAGGTTAGTTTCTAGTACCCGAAAAAAGTATCGTTTTTATACCTTTTCGATACATGAATATTTAAATCGATATATCGATATATCGGTGAAAAAAATATCGTCGATATATATCGATATATCGAACGAAATATATCGATATTTTTTTGACATCCCTAGTCGTCATTTGCAGCTTCCAACTCATGATCAAGCCTTATTTGATAAGCGTTCATATACGATTTTTTCCACTGTAGTTGCGGGAGTAACTTCATATGTTCGTGGGCGTTCGTTGCGTTTCCTCTTAGACTGCATTTTACTAGGAGTGGTAAATGGTCAGAGTAAATCAATTCTTCCCCTCTAAAATCATTCACACATTCAAACCATTTACCTCGAATAACGCAGTAATCTATAGTAGAACAAGACATTCCTCTTATAAATGTAAAGTGCCCTTCTTTATCGCTTTCGCATCTGCCGTTCAACATTGTAAGGCCAACTGTTTCACACATTTCAATGAATCTTTTCCCGTTACTATCTAAATGCAAGTCCAAAGCTGACCTGAGTGTTCCAAATGAAGATGTGGTGAGGTTTGACTCAATCTGTAGTAGCTGTGAATTTCCTACCCTGGCGATGCAGTCTCCGATGAGCATGATATTTTCCTGTCCTACTTCCAAGAGAAAATCATATAAACTTGTAAAATCATTATACAAATACGAATTATTTGGCAACAACATACACCATTAACAATCCGGATATGAGTCAAAACCAACAAATGCAAAATAAGCAGAGGCGATTCATTCGTACCAGAAATGTTGTTAAGAGGTAGTATGGTGAATGGAAACACAGATTTCCTGTGCAATATGGCATAATATATGCATCAATGCTAATGACCCGCAGCCACCTGAAGAGTCAACTCAACATGAAGATCGTTTACGTCGAACTATTTTAAGTAGATCAATTGAAAGCAATTCCACCTCAATCGGAATAAATCTAAACAACTGAAATTGTGCTGCCAGAGAAAGTATCATCCTACAATTGCAATAACTAAACTTAAACTCAAATTTTTTAGTTGTTCTATTTAAAATAAAAAAAAACCAAAAATACTACTTAGTTATATAAAAGTGCCTAACCAAAATTAAAAAAGAGGATCCAACGGCATAGTTCGGCATGGTTTAAGGTATCTTCTATCAATTTAGTTACTTGACTTGCTTCTTGCGGGATTTTTATTCTTTTCTTCCACATCAGGGCTCTATATGTATGTATATTTAAAATAAACTTTATGTATATACAATTATACGTTCTCTTCCTTGTAAAAACAAACTACATACATAAACACGAAGATACTTACCAGATCATTCACATAGGGTAGACGGGGGAGCATTTGCCAGGATTTAGGAAATCTGACCTTTCACCTAATTTCTACTGTGTTTTAATTTTTGTTAATATCAAATATGTTCCTTATCTTTTTATCTTCAATTTAAAATATTTTTAATATTGGTGCTTTTGTAACTTCTATTTTTAATAATTAATTCGAGACATTAAAATGTGATATGGCAAAGTCTCCCTGGGTGGGAGGTTTTGCCATGAGGATAGGGGTGACTTTGCCGGGTACCTAAGTATCAGAAATAAACACAATTGAATAGATTTTAATAAATACACAGTATTAAAGAACGTAACAAAACAATTTTATTAATTCAATACATAAAAATAACTTCTTGGGGTGCAATGGCAACTCAGCAAATGCACCCCATGAGGAGACTTTGCCACTGGCAAATGCACCCCACGACGTTGCTTTGCCTCCCCACAAGAAAATGGCAAATGGCCCCCACAAGCTGTTTTTTCTTAAATTCACTTCTATTATTTTTTCCAATTAAAAGATAATGTAAAAAGCTCCATTTTACGAAAGTAAATGCATATTCTAATAATAATTGCAAGAAAAAGTATGAAGTAAATAAACACACTACGAATATGCGACTACTGATTACCTTATAATTTTTGGATCCAGAGGTCAAAAAAACAACACACACGTCCAACTTTGTTGGCGTCTACTTGAGAACTTTCAAACTTCGTGGGATATTTTTATTTGGTGATGTGCTATAAATATCGATTTTTCGATATTTTACATTTTGGTAGATCGACTAAAAACTCGGTTGGCAAAGGTACCCCGGTGGCAAATGCTCCCCCGTCTACCCTACATATCTAATCAACTCAAAAACCAATTCAAAAAGTCAATCCAACTGTAACGACAACATTAAAAAAAAAAAGCTGAGAAATTCGAAGTTCAATTCAAATTTATAATTTTAATTGTCAATCAAATGTCGTAAAAAGGATTCGACCAGTTTTAGACTTATCAAGTCACTAGTACTGCAGTATGAGTTTAGATCTCGTATCAATGATGTGAAGAAATGGAGAAGTACTAAGTTTTATGTAGTACCAGGTATTAGAGCTAAAACCTGGTCTAGCTAGACCGTTATTGTTTCAAAACCAAATTTTGTAAAAATTTTATTCAAAGAAATAAATTGACTTGCCGAAGGATAACTTGTGGACTTACAAACTAGAGCCATGGTCTTAAGACAAATAAAAAAACTTGGTTTTCTAGATCATTTTTTGGTTTTGTTCTTAAAATTACTTAACTTTAATGCAAGCTTATAAAGTCTACCTAAGAAGAAGCCAATGTAGCTTTTTATGTTTTTTTGTGTTTGATTTTTTTTTGGTGTTTTTAAATTTTATTGGTTTTAAATTATTTTTTTTGTTTTGTTTATCATTCGACTTTTTTTTATTTTTGATGCCGCATTTTATTACAACAGTCCAAATATGTATATTTTCGGAATTTTTTGTGGGCCACCCGATATACCCTAATTCTTACACGCTAAACCTTTGTAAGCCAGCCATTGGTTACTTGCTATCAATATCATATCATATCAGATGTTGCTCCGCCAACCACCACCACAGTTTTCACGTTTTAACAACGTTACGACGATTGCGATCAGAGACCGCCCACTGTACCGAAGGAGCTTTTCAACGTCCCCACCTACTGCGGTGACGTCTCGGTAATAAAAGAGCCGTAATTCCAAGGAGTTACGGCAGACGTTGTAGATCAACGAAACCACCAATCTATCTTGTATCAAACCTTCCATGTCAAAGTAGTGTAATGTTCCCTGGTTCCCAAGCTACCAACTCGCCAAGCATTAACTGCTGTAGACTCAAACCTCTTCGCACTAACTGAAAAGTTGAGGTATGGTAGTGGAAACACTTAGAACTATCCAGGAATTGTTGTCGGCTCAATGCCTTATATTAACGAATGCCAGAGGTTTCGTTCAGATCGAGTCCACGATCACTATTGACATTTATTTCCTAATTCATACCCTATTTATACAACTTCAATAAGCTCTAATTGTGGTTATCGAACAATCGACCCCGCTTCGATATCCGATTAAAACGCTTCATCATCACATTCTTTTGGGTGAGCGCCAATGACCTATATCATAAACAAATGCTCATACCCAAAGACTATTGCTATGTCATAATCAGCGCGCATGCAGTCAAAGCAATATTATCCCTTATTACTTCTGTCGGCTGGCAGTGGCCTGCCGTTGGGAATCATATTGTTCCGAGTACAATGCACTCTATGGATACACAAGCAAGTCAAGTATTATGCATTTCTATGCAATGCAACTGAATGTGAGAGGATCGGATATCGAGGCACAGCCGAGGGTTGAGAGAAATCAATTAAGAGGTCGTTGGCTGTGACTCCTTCACAAAAGCCTCCGGTGAGAAAAATCCACCGAAGAGTGTCTTCTCCATACACTTTATGTTGGGGTAATAAACCCCAAATACAGGACTATTCGTCAAGGTCATCAGTTTTGCAGTTTGACCACGAGCCAATTTTGTAATAAAGCAGTCGATCCTGCTTATTTGAGCCCCGTTGTAAAGGACCCCATTAAGATAATATTTTTTGTTCTCCGACTCTGGTATTCTGTGCAATCTAAAACAGGTGCTGTCACTAAAACACCCGAATCTTTTCCATTTCAGACGCTATGGCGTTGAACAACAAAGAGCACACATAGACAGTCATTGGCCTTATAAGGACCATGTAGCAAATCACTTTCACTCTGCTATCAAATTGACCGCCGTTAAAAAGCCACCTTGTCACAGCAAAGGCTCATCTAGCCCTGGATAGAGCCGCATTCATATGTTTGATAAAATAAGGATACTAATCTAGCGAGGGGGCGAGGTATTTGCCTATTACTTTGTTTGGCAAGGTTACCATGTGTAGATCAACGATCACCATCTTTCGCTAATTCTTTCTCAAATCTCATGAGGCCAGAGCCAGCGGGGCTCTAGTCATAATTGTTTGCGATTTCTGAAAGTTGATTCTAAATTCCCAGTCATATTGCTGAATTTTATCGAAGTCTTTTTGCAAGAAAGTTCTGATGACTTCAAGGAAGGATGTCGTTAAGAATATATTATATAACAGTGGTTTCCTAATGCCATACCTGATGAGCTTATAGAAAAGACCGGTTAGACGGTTAAACGGTATAGATTGCGTTCTCCAAGTCAACCAGACATGCACCTGCACACTGTTTTTTAGCTTTGTTCCATTGAATATCAGAAACTAGTTTAGACGCGCCATGTATGCTTTCATTATTCGCCTCAAAAGCGGACTAATTTCCTGAAAACATTATTTTGTCCTCAGCTCATGTGGACAGTGCTCTTATGAGAACTTTCTAAAATACCTTGCTGATACTTGCAAGAAGACTAATTTACCGAAGATTTGCTGCGTTGGAATCATACTTCCCCTTTTAAAGAGAAGAAGGACCACTACCGTCTTTCAACGCACTGGATAGTATTCATTATTCAGAGCATTGTTAAACAACGTGGTGTAGGTGTTCACCGCTTCTGAAGGGAGGTTTCGAAGCGCAATATTGGGTATGCCGTCGACTTTGACTTCTTTTTCTTTATTTTGTGAAAAATGATCTCGAGGTCCATCTTAGAAACGAACAGGGTGTTATCCCCGTTTCGCTCGGCGATGACTAAATTTGCAAGTCGGTTGTCATTGAAACTAGTGAAACCAGGATTCTCAGATCGCCAATGCGAGATCTCGCCTCTAAGATAGAAGTGTACTACAAAAGCTCTGTTCACAAGGTCGTAATTCGGGCGATTGCTTTCATTCACCATCTATACTTGCTCGAAAACAGCATCCAACGTCACAACCTTCTCTTGAGCATATTCCAATATAAAGTGGTGATCATCCAAAATGGCATTATCAGGATCTATTCCTACTTTCATAAGAAAGATCTTGTTCAAATTGATACAATTCTAGGACACCTTATTTCAATTTTGTCCGCTGAGCCAGCTTTGCGACGTTTTCCGGTGTCAGTCTCTACTGGCGACAAAAAGGTGGTCAGTAAATTTAATGTTCTCCTCTATTATCTGTTTAAGTCTAAAAGAAAAACTGTGACTTATCACTCTGACTGTCCTAGTTTTTCTCTTGAGTATTCAAAACGATCTCTTAATAAAGGTTTCATAAATGCATCAGCTGTTTGTTGATTTGTTGGTACATAGTGTAAAGTATTTTTGACGAATAAAGTGGTATTTAACTTCAATATGTTTTGATCTTTTATGGAATTCCGGCTTCCTTATCTGCTTGACTGCACTTTAGTTGTCCATGTTAAACGTAGGAATGTCTGATTTCTTTTGAATAAGCTCCAAAAATAGGCGATATACCCATATTAATTCCTTGACACCTTCACATGCTGATACATATTCCAATTCGGTCGTTGATAAGGACACACACTTCTGACGCTGGGAACACCAAGATATCGCAGCTGCCCCAACTATCATTGGATATCAAATGGTTGTTATTCTTGTTTCTGGGTCACCAGCAAAGTCAGCGGTGCCGTGAAATAAGTTAGATGGTAATTAGGTCGAATGAGCCTAATTCGACATTATTTCTATCCTAGTGGAAATAAGATCGATTGCATGTTTTCGACATTATATTGTAAAAAGTGGGAAACTATGCCGAAGGCATCAATCAATAAAAGCGACCAGAATTTGTTGTTAAGTTTGCAAATCGGGCGTGGTAACAACAAAGGAGCAAAAGGGAAATAAGATAGAGAAATGTTTTTGTCCAAATGGTAATAATGCCGAAATTGTGCTGTAGTGCCGCATGTAAGCAGATGGTACATGGTACTTGATTTTGTGCATTGTGCGACCAGCTTAACGGTGCACTCGAAAAATTTGTATTCCACATGCTTCATTTATATGATTTTTTTTGCAGTTTGCAAGTGAGTCTTTGTAAAGCGTGATCTTAAGTGATATGATAAGAAGTGTATCTATAGCTAAAAAAAAAAAGAAAGATTTTGTTATTTTTTGTATTAAGTTACGAAATAATTGTTGGAATGCGTAAAAACAGCAAACTTTTTTATGTTCCTGAAACCTGCCAAATATATAGACTTAAAAAGTTTCGGGAAGTTTAAAGTATTATGTGTGCTATGAATGTGAAGGTCTGATGTATTCAAATGTTTTGTTTTTGAGCATAAGATAAAGTAATAGTAAGAAAATCGCCTGTGTGTGTAAAAGGTGTGTTCTTACTTAGTTCAGTTCTAAGATATAGGTAAGTGATGAACTTAAAAAAAATCTTCAGCCGCTGCCTTAACTACAGAAAAGGAAGCTAAAAGCGAAGCGGAAAAAAAATTTGGCAATGGGAGTATGGGTTTGTATTCTGAAAATTAAAAATTCGCGCGAATTCATACTATGAATGATAAGCGTGGGAGTTTCTTAGATGTCATTAAGCCAATAATCTGTGTGCGGGTTTTCTGGATAATATGCATTACTCAGCGCATTGTTGAACAACGTGGTGTATATGTCCAGCGCTTCCGAAGGAAGGTTTCGCAGCACAACATTGGGTATGCCGTCGACTCCTGCTGACTTTTTTTCTTTATTTTGTGAAAGATGTCCACGAGGTCCATCTTAGAAACGAACAGGGTGTTATCCCCGTTTCGCTGGGCGATGAATAGCCAACGACTCTACCATTGAGCCAATAGACACCTTAATTTTAATGTTACTAAATGACTTTAAAGAATGCAATAGCATTATTACATAGTAATTGTACTTACGGACTCGGAGTAATACAGAGAAGAAAGAAAGGAATTGAAGAAACAGAAAAATTTATGCAACGCAGAAAAAATAAAAAGCACCAAATATTTTACTACCACTACAATGAAGAGTGAAGCTTGAAATTTCATCATAGCAGAGTAGGAGACGCACTGGTCGATGATTCGAACTTTACAACAAATTAGAAGAGATCAACAACTCATCGCGATGATTTATCGGTGGAATTAAAACGGTTGCATAAAAATAGCTTGAAAAGCATTACTCAAATATTAATTGATTTCGTTTCTAAAATAAATGCATTGTTCTTTTTTTTTTATTTTATTGTCAAAGTTTACGAGCGCAGTTCAAAGATCTATAGACACTATCCTTAAGAAAATGAAAGTATTAATTTTAACAGAGTCTCAAGGTCTCAGCTCATAGAACGCGTTGCGTGCGGTAGGAGCGGCGCGGCAACTGATGCGGTGGGTTCTGCCGCGCGCAACTGATGGGGGTGACCCAATCAACGCGGCGCGGTGTTCTGACAATTGTTTATTTGCTAGAATTGTTTTTCAATAGGCAACACAAACGTAAAACGAACTAGGGATGAATCGATGAGTCACTATAACTAGAGGTGAGTGAGGTTTTCACTGGTACAAGGATTATATTTTCTTGAATGCTTTAAATACCTCATTTCCACTAAGGATTGAATCCCGTTTCAGTTCGAATTAGTTTCAGGTTATACCTTTTTATTATACGTTAAAAACAAAACAGCAAAGTTTTCGACTTTAATAACCAAAATATGTTGTAAGGTTGCGTTCCACTGGTTATGCGTTCCACTGGTTTTACGATTCGCCTTTTCTGATTTGAAAAAGTTTTTCGTGGAGCTGTGAATATAGGTGGCGATATCAGCGTTTTCACTACTTTTTTCTTAGTTGGAAAACTTTGCTCGATACTGGATTGAAAAAAATCACAACTTAAGTAATTTATTGTCTCTATTCATCACAGGAAAAACGGGGGTGTATTTACTTTGAATAAATAATTGATATAAGTTTGTAATTTGGAAATGAAAATGGCGCCACCATAGATTTTGAAAGTTTTTTTTGAACTAGAATACTTTACTAGCTTCTGGCTTAAAAAAAAAAAACACTACGAAGCTACGCCGCCGACGCTGCATTTTCGCTGTTGTCACAATATTTCTTCATGTTTCTGTGGTTACTTACATACTCTTGATAAAAATAAAATTTTGTATGTGAAACTGTTGCCGTCACAACAACAAAATCGCTTCAATTTGGGAAATCTCTAAATAGCCTACTCTCAATGGGACAAAAACGTAATTCTTTTACGAAAATTAGTGAACCGTTCCAAACAGTTTTTGTTTCACGCCTCTCCATTTTTGCATTTTTTGTTTTTAGAAGTCACTTTTATTAATGTTATTGTATTCTTACACTCATTTATTGTAGAATGAAAAGATTGAGTCAAACACAAATTAATTTATATTATAAAACTTAAAAAAATTATGTGTTCGATGTGAAGGGAAAAGATTTATTATAACATTTGCTTACGGTGAACACATTTAGAACATAAAATAGCTTCTATTCCGTTACTTACTTGCTATGGGTCTTATCATAAGCGAATTGAAGACATCTCGCTAATGAAAATATGAGGTTCTGGAAAAATTAATGTGAAAATTTGTAAGTATTTGGAAGTTGCTACCAAAACCACGTTTTTGTCCCAATGGGAATAGACTATAAGCCTAAAAAGTGCATGTCGGAGTTCATATATTCACATATCATATACCTATAAAAAAAAAACATTGTATCTGTTCTGGCACTTACTGAAGAATTAATTTTTTTCCAACAAATGAAGTATAAGCTTTTTGAATTGTAACTTCAGTAAAATACAGCAAAAAATTAGTTTTTTAATACTTTTTTTGCTGTTGTCAAACTTTAAAATGCTTATGTTTCATTATTTTCAAAAAGAAAATTGATCGTTATGGCTTAACTAACATATTTTCAACATTTAAAATAGTTTGACAATAAAATCTGGTTGAAAATGCTACTTAAACTGTAACTTTAGCAGCAGTAGCAATCACAGTTGAGTCACATCTCTGAGGTATCAGTTTGTCCTATCTCATCACTAGCAACAAGAGAGAACTTCAAATTTGTTTTGACAGCAAATGTCACCGCGTGAGAGCCGCGGCAAAGTAGAAAGTTGGGCTACTCGGCGCGTTCGGCGCGTTGCTCGCGGTGCTTATGGATCACCTCTCATAAGAACGTGTGTATTTAATCGAGCTGTCAGTTGGAAGCGGTGCCGCGGGCCGGGGCCTTCACTTAGGTGACGAAGAAATACACATATGATATTCCTGCTTTGAACTTTGTTGCAAATTTCAGAAGGCACAATCCAGTAGCAGGAGTAGCTATCTATAAAAGGTTGTCTGATACAACTGCCATTTTTTGCGCAAATCATATGGACTTGCATAGAAGTATGTTTAGTACTAATGTCTTTGATATCGGCGATCTGTGTGTTTGTCGTTGCCACTCTGAAAATGAACAGCAAGTTATAATAGTTGGCGTTTATATTTCACCGAATACGTCTTTAACTGTCGTATTACAGCTTTTTACAAAAATTTATTTATTTATTCTGAAGACAGTTCTGCATACCTTCACGATAAAATTGGGGAGAGATTTGATGATTTGCCAATGATTTTGAGTGGTGATTTTAACATCAACTTCGCCGATGCTTCAAATTTGCCACTTTTTCAATTCTTAAAAGAAGAATATTAGTTAACAATGACGAATGACCGACCGCAGCCTTAGTACAACGAAATATAAATCGACAGTTGATGCAGTCTTTGCGATATATTTAAATAGATTCGAGTCAAAATTGTTCGTTTCCCATTTTAGTTACCATAGGCCTATTACTTCAGTATTAGAATACGATGATTGCAGAGATGATAATGGAAAAGCTGAAATTGTGAATGAAAACTCCAAAGTTTCATTGATGTTCTTCCATATGTACATTAGGGTGGTCCTTATTTTACTTTTTTGCGAAAATTGAGTGCGACGACCCCTAAATCGATTCTAAAAAATAAAAAAAAAATTCCCTAATTTTTTTATTTTTTTATCTCTAACCCTTCCTGGCCCTATTTTTATACTGGTTGTTACTACAGCAGGGGCGATATTCTGTGTCCAGTGTTGGGTAAATTTCCTATGCTTGATCATTCATACGTATAATAGGTATGATAGTATTATGCGTATGATACCGTAGGAAATTATAAATGCAAAGAGGGCGCCAATGTTTTTTTAGAGGCTATAAACTGCTATTTTTTTCCTTGAAGAGCTAAAACTTCTTAATGAAATAGGGTCAAGAAGGGATAGGTATAAAAATTTGAAAAAATTAGTTAATTTATTTTTCCTGATTTAGAACCAATCTGAGGGGCGTCCCCAATTTTTTTTTTCCTAAGGACCACCCTAATGTATATACCTATGTATGTATATTATAAAACATTGAATAAAATTTTGGCATTATTTTTCTATTTTTATAATAAGCAATAAGAAAAAAGATTTCAATGAAGAGATTTTCTTGTGCATTAAAATATTTACTGAAAATTTAATTCTGTTTTCACTTCTATCGGCACTCCTGGTTCCTGGAGTTCTTCTTTTTTTTTTTTCAAGAAAAAAAAAAAACAATTGATTAACTGCTTCAATTTTCCACACTGCTGTCTGAAGAGAAACGAAAACTAAAGTTGAAATATTTCTCATCAAACATATACAAATTGCAAATGTTTTGAAAATTCTCAGTGAGCTTCTTTGAATAGCCATTGTGTTGCGGTGGATGTGTCCTAATAGGAAAATATGACGAATTGGTCAATTTATTGAAAATTCATGAGAATAAGGCGATTTTTTTCTTGTTCTCCTTCTTTGCTAAAAAAATTTGTCGGTATTAATTTGCCGTCGATTAGTTGAATAATGTAATCATTTTTGTCGACTTGTTGATTTAACAAATCGAGCAATGTGAACTTTGTCATTAGTGGTGAGTTTGTTTCTTAAATCTCGAACTCGAAAAATAAAAATATAACCATTTTTACACTAAAATCCGATCGAAAATGCCACCTCAATTGTTATTTCAGTAGCAGTAAAAACTGAAAATGAGTCACATGTCTATTTTACTTATTCCATCACTAGCAGAATAGAAAACTTCAAATTGGTTTTGACACCTAATGTCATCAGTTCTGGCGGACGCAAAAAGTTAAAAGTTGGGTTACTTTTTCCGTTGCGTCCGTTGCATCCGATGCTTATTGGGCACCTCTTATAAGATGGTGTGTATTTAATCGAACTGTCAGTTGAATCCGGCAGCGAACGGACGCAAACGGATTATATGGGTCGGGGCCTTTAGCTCATGTCTGATTTAACAGTTAATTAGTTTCGTCCTTCCGCTGAACGAATGTGATTGTGTATACGCTTGAACAACGCTGGAAAATATTGCGACATTGCTTTGAAAATCCGATGCCGATTTTGACAAAAAAATCATCTTTTCAGATGAAGCTCATTTTGATCCTGGCAAGTATGTAAACAAGCAAAATTGTCGCAATTGGGCACAGAAAACCCGCACACATACATTGAAAAGCCGATACACCCAAAACGAGACTAAAGATAATGCTTAATGACATCTAAGAAACTCCGACGCTTATCATTCATAGTGTGATGATCTGATGTATTCAAATGTTTTGTTTTCAAAAACCTATACATTCGATTGTTTCAAATGATTTTTCAGTTTCTTAATCAAGTCTTTAGTTTATGATAAGTCAGTTATTTACTATTTTATTAACAAGAGATCTGTCTTCTCATAGACTTATCCATTTGTATAGTTCTTATGACCTTTGTCGTGAATATAAAAGCTTATTCTTTCAAGAGGGTGAAGACTTAACGTTTTCAAACTCTATTAAACATGAAATTAAGACCACCGATGAAGTTCCTATTTATTCAAAATCTTACCGATATCCTTATGTTCATAAAGATGAAGTTAGTAGACATATTAGTGATTTGCTCAGTCAAGGCATCATTCGCCCTAGCTTTTCACCCTGGTCCTCTCCGATTTGGATCGTCCCAAAGAAAAGAGATGCAAGTGGAAAGGATAAATGGAGGTTGGTAATCGACTACCGAAAATTTAATGAAAAAAACCATTGATGACCGTAATCCTATCCCCAATATTACAGACATTCTTGATAAGCTAGGTAAAAGCATTTACTTTACTACACTCGACCTTGCATCAGGGTTCCACCAGATCGAAATCAAAAAAGAAGATATCCCTAAGACAGCTTTCTCAGTTGAAAATGGTCACTATGAGTTCGTCCGAATGCCTTTTGGGCTCAAAAATGCGCCCTCAACTTTTCAACGTGTTATGGACAATGTCTTAAGGGAGCTTCAAGGCAAGAACTGCTTAGTGTATATGGATGACATTATGGCGTATCCCATTTCACTACAGGAACATTTAGAGAATTTAAGTGCTGTCTTTCAAAAACTAAAGGAAGCGAACTTAAAGATTCAAATTACTAAATCAGAGTTCTTACGTAAAGAGGTATCGTTTTTAGGACATGTGGTTACATCTGACGGAATCAAACCAAATCCAGATAAAATAAGTGCAGTCAAAAAGTTTCCGCTCCCGACCACACAAAAACAAATAAAATCTTTCCTTGGTCTCCTAGGCTATTATTGAAAATTCATAAAGGATTTCGCCAACCAGACAAAACATTTAACACAATGCCTACGAAAAGGAAATAAAATTGTGCCCGACGCTAGGTTCGTAGTTCGTAAGTTGTTTTGAACACTGTTAGAATCTTCTGTGTAATGATCCAATCCTACAATATCCAGACTTCCACAAACCTTTCATCAATACTACAGACGCTAGTAATGTTGCTTTAGGAGAAGTGTTTTCACAAGGAACTTTAGGTTCGGATAGGCCGATTTGTTTTGCAAGCCGGACACTATCAAAAAGCGAACAACATTACAGCACAATAGAGAGGAACTTTTGGGTATTGTTTGGGCAACAAAATATTTAAGTTATTAAGTTATTTAAGATTTAAGATAGTGACTGACCACAAACCTCTGACCTGGCTTTTTTCAATCAAAGATCCCTGCTCAAAGCTTGTTCGGTGGAGACTGCGTCTCGAAGAATATGATTATGAAGTTGTCTACAAAAAAGGCTCACTAGACGAAGTAAATGTAAATGAAACAGAATTTGATAATTTAGAATCGATATCGATGCAAAACAATTTGGATACTTCTTCAAATGCGTCAACTATACACTCAGCGGAGGAAAATTTTGATACCGGTATTCCAATATCCGAACGTCCAATCAATGAGTTTTCACACCAAATCATTATCCGTCAAAATCCTTTAAAATTAGAAACATCTTCTAAGCTTCAAATTTTATTCAGAAGAAAAAAGAGGTACATTATAGAACATTGTAATCCTGCAAACGAAACTGTTATTACTTCAATTTTAAAAGAGTACCTCAATACAAAAAGACAGACCGCCTTTTTTCAGATGATGATACTTTCTCGGTAATTCAAGCTGTTTTCACGAAATTTTTCCATCGATCACGTTCAAATCTGGTTAGGTCCACAATTTTGCTCAAGGACATTACAGAAAGGGATGAACAAGAAAGGATAATAAGAGACTACCACAAAAAATCCAATCACGGAGGCATGACAGAATGCTTAAAGGGATATTTACTTTCCTACCATGAAACATGTAATTTCAAAGATTATAAAATTATAAACAGAGCTGCGATATCTGTCAAAGGTATAAATATGATCGTACCAGAGAAAAACTGAAGCTAGAAACTACCGAAACTCCATCAAAACCACTCGAAATAATACATATCGATATCTACTCTGTAAATAATACAAAATTCCTTACTATAATTGATAAGTTTAGCAAATTTGCGAGTGTCTACGCACTAAATGCAAGAACAAGTATCGATTTAATTAAGTGTCTCCGACACTATTTTTCACATCACGGTGTTCCTAAAAAAGTAGTATCTGACAACGGAAGTGAATTTGTAAGCACTTTATTTAGGGAGTTTTCAGATCTCTACGATATTGAATTTCACAACATTTGTGCGAAAACATCAACTGGTAACTCTCCAGTCGAGCGTTTCCACTCAACATTGACCGAAATAATTCGTTTAATTAGGGTCCAAAACAAAGAAGCAACATTTGAAGAAGTGGTTGACGAGGCTGTACTAACATACAACAACTCGATACATTTGACAACGAAATTATCACCTTTCGAACTTCTTTCGGGGCATATACAAACAATAGGGCAACCATTTCCATCTAAACCAAATTTTCATACAGAGCAGGAATATTTAGACCAGCATAAAAAGAACTACGAGCAGTTATCTAAAATAGTACACGACCAAAGCCTCAGGTTAAAAGAGAGTTACATAAACAAAATCAATCAGTCACGTAAAGATCCCCCTAGTTATGAAGTCAATGAAAAAATATTTGAAGTGGACGATAGACGAAATATATTGGCTCCAAGATTTAATGACCACATTGCCACTCAAAATAACAAGATTACTGTCGAAACAAATAAAAGAAAAGTTCATAAACAAAAGATAAAAAAAAAATTTATTAATACATAGACATACTTAAACTATTAAAAACATAAGTTATTCAAAAAAATAAAGAAAGATTTTTCTCTACTGTTATCTAAAAAAAAAAAAAATAAACAAACATAGTATCAAACCCAATAATCAAACTATAAGCAATGGATTTCGTTTTTCTTTCTAGGAAACCATGTATAATTTAACAGCCGTATTTATTAGATTTCCCTAAATAGCTCTGAACGGATGAATAGTTATGTTGTGAATAGCACTCTATTCTACGTTGCATAAATTCTTATTTATAAACCTATTATAGCAATGATGTGTATTTTCTACCTATTGAACAGCTGGTGCGTAAGAAAACCACCAAAAAGGAAAATCCCAGGTATACTTCACTATCGAAAACAAAACGGTTCCTGAAAGCCATCTATGTATCTGCCGGCGTACTAACAGTCCCCTGTCATTTCAAAATAGCGAAGACACAAATTTATTCAGTCTCTATACTACCTAAATCGGCGTTCAGCCTATAGCCGCGTTTTATTGAAAATTTTCTATGTGCACTTATGTACACTTTCAATAAAACGATTTTTTGGTTTATATTCACTTCGGACGTCACTTTCAATTTTCACTTTCAGTGTTGGCACCCTTTGCAATTGTTCTAAGGATAAGAAACATTAAAAATTTGCATTCTAAGGATATAAATGCATACCTTTTACTTTCCATTTGCATTTTTCTCTATTTAATTCTCGATTCTCAATTTATTTGCCGCATTTCAACTTTTTACTTTCGAGGTAAACAAACAAATGTCACTTTAATTTTTTTTCGCAATGGCTGTGTTCAATTAGATTCATTTTGTTACTCATGTTTTTGGTTGCCTTGGTTCTGATGTTCTTATGTGTTCTGTCTGATGTTCTTTTTTTCTGACCGATTGCGAAACTTCCCTTGTGTGTGTGTGTGTGTGTGTGTGTTAGTAACTGCGTGTCTATTTATGTCCCCACTAAGTCACCACCTGACTCTTCTATTAGCCATTAGGTGTGTTTCTTTACTGAAAATTCGCACGAAATGCACCGAAATTCGGCGAAAGTCAGTCTAATCCCGTTCCGATTTTTCGTAGCAGTGCACAAAAAAGAGAGTGCTCTCGAGAGAATAAAAAAATTTCCCCGTCCTGCGAATTTCCGGCACCAAAATTTCTGTGGACAGAAATCGTGCACAGCCAAAACAAATACAAAAACTGTCAAACAGACGTTTTTCCAAGTGTTGCGTTGCTGCGAATGGTTTGTTCAAGGCGTTTCTTTACTTTTAAGACAATTACGCTCTTTCAGAGAGTTTCTGAAAAAATTTTACAACCACTCCTTAAAAAAAAAATTTCTGTGCACAAAAAGTAAAGAAACTGACTTATTCAATCTGTTGTCGAAAATCAGAAATATGAACGAACACAACCCAAAGACTGCCAACCTCTGGGTGCCAAAAAAAGAAATTTACCAACCATCCCTGTGTGCAGTTAGCTTACTGCGATATTTATGTGCACTTAGGCTATTGACATAAGGAGTTGTTGTTTTCCCATGAGCGATGTTTTACTGAAGTGTACATAAGTGCACATAGAATTTCGATAAAACGCGCCTTATGTTACGTTCAGAAAGTCAGTCGGTATCTATGATTCGCACAAACAAGACGTGTAGAAGTGTCTAGTTTTGCTGCCATTCACACGGTCTATGTACTGATTGCTATTGCTTTTCACTATGGATATCCAATGTAATAAGTGTAATATTCTTGCTCTGAAATGTGATTTGATTTGCTGTGGATTTTGTCAGTCGGGTTTTCATTTTAAATGCACAGGTCTGAGTAAATCTGACCGGTCAACGATTGATTCAAATGAAAATATATTGTGGAAGTGTGGTGCATGCAAAAACATCAAATTTCTTAATTGCATACCAAAGATCAAAGACCTTTATTGCTTTTTTACTGATCATAAAGTTGAGTTTGATAAGTTTTTTAATGAAAGCCAGAGCACAGTGGATTCATCGCGAGTAACACGCTCTAAATCTAAGCCCTTGATCACTGAATCGAAAAACAATAAACATTTACAGCTGTTGAAGGAGACAAGCTCATCTTCTTTTACAGCACGATCATTGTCGTCGCCTTTGCCTATAAGAAATTTGAAAACCATCTCCTCTTTATCCCCCGCTTCGAAAAGCGGTGGCGAAAAGTCTCTCATAAGAGCAAAAAAAACGGTTCCCTCTTCCAAACGCAATGCAAAAACAGCAAGCAATTTGAACTATTCTAAGCAGAGTGACAACATTACAAAAGCTGCTTGCAATTCAATTGCTTCAACTGAAGAGAACAATGTGACTGCTATCGTTGTTTCGTGTGCTGCTGAAGTCTCTCCAGACAAAACTAATGGACACATATTAGGTGGTAAAATCGACCAAAGCTCTGATGGTTGCATTGAAAAAGATTCGAACGATTTGAATAAAGATGATGTAAACACATTCAAATCTTTAGCTACGGGTGTCGGATTGGGTGTTATGGCTGCGGCTGCTTATGATAATGTAATTGATAATGATGGAGAGTTTAATGCTGCAAAATTTTGCAAATGCTGATAGTGCTGTGCATGTTTCTGAAGGTGGTGGTGGTGCTGCTGTTGTTGCTGATGATGGTGTTGCTAAAGATGGTGTTGCTAATGATGGTGTTGCCGCTGTTGCTGATGTTGCTGCTAATGTTGCTATAGATGGTGTTGCTAAAGATGGTGTTGCTGCTGTTGCTGTTAATGTTGCTGCTAGTATAGGCAATCTCAGACTGAGGGGCCTTGTTGGCAACAGGAAACAATGTGAAAACATAAAAGTAATGCGAAAAATTAAATGTTTTCATATCTCCGGTTTCCATCGTGACACTACATCACATGCAATCATTAATTACAATACTTCGAATTTATCTGAGTATTCAAGTACATCGGGATTGTTATGTTTTCTGCTCACTAAGAAGGAGAAACAAAATAAATTTATTAATTTTAAAATATGTGTCCCAGCTGAGTACTGTCGTTCGGTTTATGACGCTGATTTTTGGCCAAGTGGAGTAACAATACGCCCTTTTGTATTCATTCCAAAAAACCAGTAAGCTGTTGTTCTCAGGAGTCTGAGAACATTAATGAGAATCCATCAAATGAATATATTCAACCAACTGTCTATCCACACTCATCTTTAAACCCATCGAACCAAATATCATCTGTACGGCTCGGGAATAGGAGCTTATCTTTTTATTACCAAAACGTAGGTGGGTTAAGAACAAGGATTGACAATGTATTTGTTTCTTTTTCTGATGGTAAATATGATATTATTGTCTTAACTGAAACTTGGTTGGCTGTAAACCATTTAACTTCAGAATTATTTTCAAACTTTTATACAGTCTTTAGAAAAGATAGATGTACAGTAAAAACAGGAAAGGAAAGGGGTGGAGGAGTTTTGATAGCAGTTCGTGCTTCTTTGCCGTGTCGAGAAATCAACCTAGAGTCGAACTCCTCAGCTCCTGACCAAGAAATTGATCAGCCATAAAAATAGACAAATTAGAATTGTTTGTACTTTCAAGTTATATTCCACCTAGGAGTTCATTAGATATTTATAACTTTCATCTTATTAATTCTAAAATAATATTGGATAATTTAAACAACAATCAACATATAATTTTCGCTGGGGATTTTAATATAGGGGAAGTAAAATGGATATTAGATATTGAGGATAAGTATTTAGTTCCTTATAATATTTCATCCGAAATTGAATCTTCTGTTATTGATTTCTTAAGCCAATATAATTTAGTTCAAATGAACTCTGAATGTAATGAACTTAATCGAATTCTTGATTTAATATTTGTGGACAAGGAATTTCATGTATGTATTAAAAAATCAGAATTTCCTATAGTTGAAAACAAAACACACCACTTTGCAATTGACGGTGTTATTTTATTTTACGATTACATAAAAAATGAAAATGTTAATTATTCTATTGTTTACGATTACCGTAAGGGTAACTTTCTAGGCAATTATTTTTTCAATGAACTAGAAGAATTATTAGACGCTTCAAAAAGCAGTCTGTTAAACTTCACTAAAATGGCTAAATACCGACTAGACATAAATTCATAGGTTTCAAGGACGTTACAATACGTCAGGGTATCACAATGGATCTACATTGATCTAAGTGTGGCGGAATTAAGATCAACCGTCAGCCCATTCTACCTAACCTAACCTAAGGGTATCTTTTTCATGGCAAAATATTTTCACCGGTTATGACTTAGAAAGCGACTACCTTGTTTTTAAATCAGTTTTGAATAGCGCGGTAAGAATGTATGTGCCAACAAAATGCTTGAAAACGAATTCTTCCCCCATCTGGTATAATAGGAGGTTACGTAATCTTAAAAATCAGAAAAATAAAGCGTATAAATTACATAAGCAAAGCAATGAAAACCCGGTTTTACGTAATAATTACTTTGCATGTCAACGTAAGTTTGAGTTTTTGAACAAATTTTTATATCGAAACTATATAAATTCAATTGAAACGGATCTTAAACGTAACAGCAAGCATTTCTGGAATTTTATAAACGGAAAACGGAAATCATACGGACTTCCGAGCTGTATGAAATATCTAGACACCTCTACAAGTGAAGTTTCGGAAATATGCAACTTATTTGCAGATTACTTTAAATCTGTTTATTCGTCGATATCTGTAAATATTAACAATCATGAATTTCCCGTGGCTAATGCAATTAATTACATAGGTTCACTTACTTTGTTTCAAGCGGAAGTCGAAGAGGCTTTATCTAACTTGGACCCGAGTAAATCCGAAGGTCCAGATAACATTCCACCCATTGTTTTAAAAAAGTGTTCGTTTGCGTTGGCTGAGCCTCTTACGCAGATTTTCAATCTATCACTGGCAAAAGGATTGTTTTTAAGCGAGTGGAAAATCTCGTTTCTATCTCCAATTTTTAAATCCGGATCAAAGCAAGATGTCACCAACTACAGGCCAATATGTAAGATCTCTGCCATACGAAAGCTATTTGTATAATCGATATTGTTTAAATTGTATGGAGAATTAATGAACCGACAATCAACTTGCTAAAATAAAACACAAGATATTTTTTCTTTGGGAAAAAGCCATCATGGCAAAAAACCCAATTTATTATAACACCTCCACTCGCTCTGCGCTCTGTTTTACAACTAACTATTTCTACTCAAGTTGCTCTCTCTTCTTATTACATTTACTCTTATATTAAGGTAGATTACAATGTATTAGTTAGATAAATTTTTCATGGTATAAATACTCGTACTCGTTACAGTCCCAACAAAAAACATCTGGTTTTTTCTCTTCAGCATGTACTGATGTTGTTGGCAGCTATCCTCGTTAGATGTCCCTCATTCCATCGCTATCACCGCATGGTTCACTTCTATCATCACCTGGCCTTGGTTCGCTGTCCGCTCTTTCGTTACTCTGTAAAGAAATAAGATTGCCGTTGCCAGCAGCTTTCGATTATGATTAGCACTTTCGCTCGCTCGCCAACTATTCATCTCCTTGCCCTTTCGATAACTTGCTGAGACACCTGCCTATCCTTACCCTGCCTAAGTAACCCCTACCTACTCTATATCTGTTGTTCAACAGGTAAGATGCATATCTTTTGGACTGGTCTCTTGAGCTGGCCAGTTTCAGTTTGCAGGACCACTGATCGCACTATTCCATCCTTGCTCTTGATTAACTCCTTAATTCGACCCATTAACCATTGCGCGGGTGGGAAATTTTCACTTTTAATTATGACCAGTTGACCAACTTGCACAGGCTCCCTTTCCCTCCGCCACTTCTTTCGCTCTTGCAATGTTACAAGATATTCTTCTCTCCATCTTTGCCAAAAATGTTCCACTATCGCTTTCCTTTCGCTAAAGAGCTTTACACCTCTCGAATTGCCTTCTTCTACTAATGATAAAGGCAACGGCACGTTTATAGCTTCCCCTATCAAGAAGCTTCAGATGATATTTCATTGACTTCACCGCTGCTTCATAGATACCGCCCTGGTGTGGTGCTGCTGGCACCATAAATGTCCATTCAGTACCCTTAATGCTCAGCTGGCTAAAAAGATCGTCTTCTTGCCATCGCTTCAACGCTTGCCTTAAGATTCTTGCTGCGCCAACAAATGACGTGCCATTATCGCTATAGATTCGCTGGCAGTAACCTCTTCTACTGATGAATCTCTCGTAACCCGCGAGAAATGAGACTGTCGTTAAATCCCTTATGACTTCAATGTGTATTGCCCTCGTCTTCAAGCATATGAATACTGCTACCCATGCTTTACTGAACCTGAGACGTTGTCCATCCTTATCTAGGATCTTGACTGTAAAAGGCCCCGCATAATCAACCTCTGTGTGAAGAAATGGTTTTCCTGCATGCACCCTGTCAGCTGGTAATTCTGCCATCAACTGTTGTTCTAAACGAAAGTTGTAGCGAGCACAAACGATGCATTTGTGTATGTAATTCCGCAACTCACTTCTCAATCTCGGAATCCAGTACTGTTGCCTTAAGTACTGCATCATCACCTGGCTTGCACCATGCTTCGTAATGCGATGTGCATGATCTATGAGCAACCATGCTAACCTGGATCCTTGCGGTATGATGGCTGGATGTCTAGCTTCATAGCATCCTTCTGCGTGATGAAGCCTTCCTCCTACTCGTAGCGTGTTCTCGTTATCAAACACCGGCTTAAGCGACTCTATCTTACTCTGTTCTGTTAGCTGGCCATCCTTGCGCAGGTGTGCCATGTCCTTGCCATATGCCGCTTGCTGTGCTCTATGTATTAAGTATTTCATGGCCCTAGCTCTCTCACTGGCTGTTGGTGTTCTTATTAAAATGTTCATTTCCCGCTTCATGTTTCCTCTCCTTTTACGTGTTCTACCTTCCTCTACCTTGTACCTTGCCTGTTCTATAAATCTCACGACATATGCCAGTATGTTTATTGCTCTCTCCAATTTCCACGCATATTCCTCTATATGAACCGTCACTTGTTCCTTCGCTGACCAAATCTCTAATCCCTTGGTAACGACTAGCGCTATGCGCACGTTCATCTCACCTTCTACCGCTGGCGGAGCTTCATTCTCGATGTGATTGACTGGCCACTCATTCTCACCTGAAGATAACCACGATGGCCCTTGCTGCCATAGCTTACTGCTCACTAGCTCTTCAGGATATAGTCCTCTGCTCAATAGATCTGCTGGGTTCTCCTTAGTCCCAACATGACGCCACGCTTTGATATCCGTATTAGTTTGTATGGAAGACACTCGATTTCCAACATAATTCTTCATATCCCGAGTTATTTTACGCAACCAATGCAAAACCACCATCGAGTCTGTCCAGAGAATATAGATTGTCCTTTCCCAATCCATCGCCTTGCAAAGTTCTATCAACAGTCTCCCCAGTAGCTCAGCTGCTGCTAACTCTAACTGCGGAATGGTTATCGTTTTTAAAGGTGCCACTCTAGTCTTTGCTACGATTAGCTTGCTTGTTACCCTTCCGCCAGGATGTTCAACTCGCAAATAAATAACTGCGCCATACGCTGTCGTCAATGCATCCGAGAATCCATGCACTTGCATTCGCAAACCTCGTGATGCCCCTATCCATCTGTCGATTCTAAACATCTCCAGCGCTTTAATGCCCTTCCATAATATCCGCCACTTATCTTCAATCTCCCTTGATACCTCATCATCCCAAGCAATCCCTGTCCGCCATATATCTTGTATCAAAATTTTCCCCAATATCACCACAGGTGCGATGTAACCATTGGGATCATACAATTGTGCCATACAACTTAGTAAACTCCGCTTTGTCAACTTCCCTATCACCTCTGGCGTCTTGACCACAAATGTGAATTGATCTTCCTCTACTAACTATTGAAGTCCTAAGACCTTTGCTTGCTCACTTTTGTCAAAGACCATCAACTGGTCCTTTTCACTATCCAATCGACTTGTCAACCACTTGCTGTTTGACTTCCATTTCCTCAATTCAAAACCAGCTGTCTTTAATACTTTATCCAAGTCCCTTGCTAATGTTATCGCTTCCTTCTCACTATCGCATCCAGATACACAGTCATCCATGTAGAAGTCGTTCAGGACCACTCTCTCTACTTCAGGGAACGTTGCGCTGGCATCCCTTGCACATTGTATTAGTGACCGAACCGCGTTATATGCAGATGATGTCATGCCATATGTAACTACCGTCAGCCAATACTCTTGAAACTTCTCTCGTGGCGATGCCCTCCAGAAGATTCTTTGCAGATCCCATTGATGGGGTGCTATTCGCACTTGCCTGAACATCATTTTGATATCAGCACTAAAAGCTATTTTGTGCCGTCTAAACCGCATAACTATCTCAAAAAGGTCTCGCTGTAACTTTTCACCTAGTTGCTGTACCTCATTCAGCGTTATTCCCTTATCAGTCCGACAACTACAATCAAACACTACGCTAAACTTCTTTGTTACGCAATGATGTGGTATGTAATATATCACATTGTTTTCTCCTACAGCACTGTCGACCCTTTTCATATGCCCTAGCTCTTCATATTCTCGCATAAATTCAACATATTGACTCCTTATCGCTGGCTCTCTTGTCAACCTTCTTTCAAGATAAAGAAATCTTCTTAGCGCTATTGCCTTAGAACACCCTATACTCTTCACACTATCCTTGATGGGAATATTAACCACAAAACGCCCATCATTATCCCTCCTTGCTGTCTTAACGAAGTTTTCTTCGACCGCCTCTTCTTCTGCAGTTCGCACCCTACACGATTCTATTTGGTCCATCTGCCACATCTGTCGCACTAGACCATCCAGCTTATCCAGCTCTGCACATTTTAGTGCTGGTACCTCAACTACCTGATCACGCTCTAGCCTGGAAGAGGTCCCAAATACCACTGTACCAAAAGCCGTCTCTATCATAGCAACAGTGCTTATGCATCGCAATGTTGCATTCACCATCATCTTTGCAAACACGCTTATCCCTAATATTATATCCACTTGCTCGCTTTTCCAATAGGCAGGATCCGCTAGAGGTTGCCTAACAATTTCTTTGATTGACACGCTAGCCTGTGGTGTCACTAATGACCAATCTATATCCTTTGGCAGAACCCAGAAATCCTCTTCAATAAAATAATTGGATTCAAACCAGGGAATTATCCTAATTCGAACCTGTTTTCGTAGCTGCATTCCTTTACCCTCTATACCAACAATTTTACGTGATAATTGTTTGACAGGAATCTTGTGTGCCTGTACAATTTTTTCGGGTATCAGATTCGGCTGAGCCCCTGAATCTAACAATGCCCTAATTGGCCCTACCAACCTACCACAGTTCTCTAACCTAATAGCAACTGTGGGCAATAACACACTTACCCTACCTTTTTCTACATTCATCCCTAGAGAAAAGACGCTTGAATACATTTTACTTCTAGATTTTAATGTTTCATTTTTAAGTTTTATAAATGTACCTTGCTTTTCAAATTTTTGCCGCTTTGCCTGACTTGCCGCTAGCCGTCACGGGTTCCTCCTTTTGAATGCGGTGGCATTCACCCTTGCCGTCTCGTTTCGTTTGGGCCTCCAATTTGGGCACAATGTACTGTTGTGCATCGTCCTTGGTGGACATCTAGGACAAGATGCCTGGTAGCATGCCGCTGGCTCGTGCCCCTGTTTTAGGCAATTCTCGCATAGCTTCTTTTCACGTACTAATTTTAGTCGAGCAGCTTGCCCTAACATCAGGAACCTCTCGCATCGGAAAAGCTGATGTCCCCCGCCGCACATCTCGCACCAATGTCCGCTTCTTCTCGGCACATTATGCTCGCTTGGTTGCCCTCTCGTAGCTGCTGTCACCGCCACCTTGCCACCCTCGCGCTTATTTTCGCTTTCGAATCGACTGTAGCGACTGCTGGATCCCTCTCGACGGTCATCTCTACTGTTGTCAGCTCTCCTTGCTCGTTGATTAGTAGCCACTATAACACTTGCTGCCGCTTGCCGGTCTAGGAACTCAAGCATGTCCTTTGCCGCTGGCGTCTCCGACTGTCGGTGTAGCTCCCATTGCCTGGCCGTATCCATACCTAACCTCTCGTGGAGCATCAACAGTATAACCATGTCCCACTGTTCCACTGGCAGGCCCTGTGCTCGTAGCTGTCGCAGCGTCTCATGTGTAGTATTTGACATTTTTTGCAAATCCTCAGCTCGCGGTGCCCCTTGCAGCTTCGGCAGCTTGATGAACTGGTTCAACAGCTCCCGGCATGTCTGATATTTTTTGTTATACAGTTGCTGCATTCGGTCCCATGCTTCTGCATAGTTGTTATCCGTGAGCTGCCATTCGCCCATGGTCTGCGCCGCCTTGCCAATAAGGGATTTGTTCAGATGCTGAAACTTGAAAGCTGGCGTGATCTCTGGATTATTATGCACTGCTGCCAAAAATCGATCGTGGAACCCTTGCCACTTTCGTAACGAGCCATCGAACTCGCCCCACGTATTTTTCAATTCTTGCACCGCTGGCATCCTGACTTGGACTTCAATGTTTTGACTTGCCATTGTTATTCCTCCTGCTTCACTTGCCGCCTCTAGATTTAGCTTCTCAAGCTGTCCCCTTAGCTTCGCTTTCGTTGTTAGATATAACCTTTCCGCAGTCGCTTGCTGTTCTTCGATACCCTCCGCTTTCTGCCCCTTTGAGCATATCCACTTCAAATTGTTCTTGGACATCTGCTCCCATATCTCGCTAAGATGCTCCAGCATCACCTTGAGCATTTCCCTGTCGTCACTATCTAAGGGTTCTTGCCGTACGAATGTTGCTACCCTTTCGATTCCCTTTAGCTGGGTCTTAAATATGGCCTCATGGGTCATCCTCTTTCCTATAAACAAAAATAGATTAAACCAAATAATCAAAGCATATGCCCTTGTGAGCAATCAATCTATGTTGTAATTGTTTGCTAATAACTTTCGTGCTTGCGAATAGTGAATTTGGATGTGATCTGTCCCTATTGTAGGTCCCCTGGCCTTCCCTTTATCATCAACACTTGCCTTGCAATTCTTGCTTGACCTACACGCTATCAGCCCTTTCATATGCATGCAGCTTTTCGACTCCTTTTCATGTCTTCAGGTCTCGCGATAACCTGGAATATAATCTACGTAACCAACTTGCCATGCTGTCTCCTTGCCTTGTACCTATCGCTCATACTATCACGGTTACGGACCTTTCGCACTTTCGTTCAAATGTGCACATTCTATTACCCCTACCTAACCTACCTACTCCTGCCTATCACTTGTGTGTCTGTATCGTACTTCTGGCCAAAAATTATAAACACGAAACCCTATGCCATCACAATATTTTACTGTGCAATTGTTCTCACTACATTCTTAATCAACACACTATACGCCACTCTCTCACTATCAATACTTTCCCGGTCCGGTTAGTTCATTGAAACACACAAAATCTTTTCAACCAAATGCACATAATATTTTAATGGCAATATGAATCCTAATCCCAAGGCCTCTACGATGCATCACACAACCACAACAAAAATAATATTAAACCAGCAGAATAAATTCATCTATTTATTTATACTCCTAAGATCACTTCACTATTCGCTTTTCACTTGCCTGTTCTTCACTATTCGCACTTTAATAATCGATATTGATTTATTTGCTCTTACCTTATCGCAACTTAAATGCTTATCGAAACTGAATATTTATTCTTGAATTTTATTGAACCAAAATAAGAATTGCTACTTTACTTGTTTACCACTCAACTTTCACTTTTCTTATGAGTTATGAAATGACCCAACAACCAACTGTAGCTATCGTGCCTTGCCTGTTGCTGTACATTTGTTATGTACTCACCACTACCAACGCTATCTCGTACCCATGCAAGGGGTTGCTATCGCTTGCACGGCTACGACTCTTTGGTCATCGGTAGGCCATCGGTCGTTTGCTTTCTCATACATGCTACATGCAGTGTCTTGTTTGCTTGCGCAGTTTTTGTGTGTTACTCAGGCAATTGTTGCGACTACCTGGTAGTTTTCCATTCGGGTTTTTTATTATTGCGTATATGGCTTCTGGCTGTCTATTTTTAGCACACTTTGTGTGCTCTTTGCATTTCCCTTTCAATGCGTCGTCGTTTGTATTTTGTATTTATTTTGCTGTAGGGAGAATTTTTGGTTTTGTAAATTTCTTACCCTGGTACCTTTCGTATGCTGGCTGTCGTTCTATATATGTGTATATTTTTCCACTGTCTCCCTTTGCACTTTGGACTTTTCGCTTATGGTTTTTTGTATAGTTTTTCGGTTTATTATTTTGCATATGTATTTGTATTCACTGTATGCACTCGCGTCGTTTAAACTCTCGGTTTATGTTTTATACATGCAATATATATATTTCATCATTTCATTTCCTCGCACTTTACACTTTCGCACTTTCAGTTTATAGTTTTATATATATGCAAGTATATACTACGCACTCGGGTCACTGGCTCCCTATCCGGCTCGATTTGGACCAAAATGTATAATCGATATTGTTTAAATTGTATGGAGAATTAATGAACCGACAATCAACTTGCTAAAATAAAACACAAGATATTTTTTCTTTGGGAAAAAGCCATCATGGCAAAAAACCCAATTTATTATAACACGTCCACTCGCTCTGCGCTCTGTTTTACAACTAACTATTTCTACTCAAGTTGCTCTCTCTTCTTATTACATTTACTCTTATATTAAGGTAGATTACAATGTATTAGTTAGATAAATTTTTCATGGTATTAATACTCGTACTCTGTACGATACACTATTTGAAAAAATTGTGTATAGTAGAATTTCAGGTCATATTCAAAGCAGAATTTCAGTTTGTCAACATGGTTTTGTGGAGGGTAAATCAACAGCAACAAATTTAATGATAATGACTAATGCTATTGTATCTAATATGGAGAATGGTAACCAAACCGATATTATTTTCACGGACTTTGCGAAAGCTTTCGATAGGGTGAATCACAGTATTCTTCTGTCTAAGCTCTTTGATTTTGGGTTTAACTCATCCTTCTTAACATGGATAGAATCTTATCTGTCCGAAAGAATACAAGTAGTTAAAATTAAAAACTGTCACTCAGAAAGCATGTTTTGTTCCATCGGGTGTTCCTCAGGGCAGCCATTTGGGACAATTGTTATTTCTCATTTTTATAAATGACATTTCTAATATCTTCAAAAATTCGCACTGTCTCCTATTTGCGGATGATCTAAAGCTTTATCGCAAGATTACTTGCAACCATGATTGTAGCCTTCTTCTCCAAGACTTGCAAAGATTGACTGCTTGGTGCAAAGATAATTACCTTGACTTAAATATCAAAAAATGCGAAGTGTTATCTTGTTTTAGAAACCATGATCCTGTTAAGTTTGATTATAGTATCAATGATATATATCTTGAAAGAGTAGTTCAGAAAATGGACCTTGGGGTTATAATTGATCAAAGTATGTCGTTTCGACCGCATTATGACTTTATGATAAATAAAGCAAATCAGATGCTTGGTTTTATCAAGTGGAATACGAAAGAGTTTACTGATTCCTATACTCTTATATCGCTATTCAACTCTTTGGTTAGATCCGTGCTAGAGTACAGTTTGGAATCCGTACTACGCAAATTCTTCGGCAAGAATTGAACAAGTTCAAAGTAATTTTACGCGTTATGCTTTTTTTAAATTAAATTGGAGAATCATTAGACCGCCCTATGATACCAGATGCCTGTTGTTCGGGATGAAGTCACTTGAAAAGCGCCGTAAATATCTTTCGGCTATGTTCGTCAGAGACATCTTGACTGGACGCATTAAGTGCCCTCCGCTGTCAACACTGTTTTTTGAAGGGAGTGCACCTTCTAGAATATCACGGGAAAGATTCCTTATATATGAGCAATTCCATCGCACTAATTACGGGCGCAATGAGCCCATATCCCGTTGCATCAGGGAAGCCAACTCATTATGCTGTACTGTTAACTTCTATGTGATATGTTCAAGAGATTCTTTTAAAAATGCAATTCTAAATCGAATATAAGTACATGTATAAATTTTTCATATGAGTCTATATTCACGCCGTTTGTTATTTATTTTGTTCTTTTTTGATTATTTATCTATTTATTTTTCAAATGCTGTTTAATTTATTTTTATTATTATATACCCACCTTCCATTATGTAAATTAGTTTGATTAGTCTGTAAGAGTTCATGTTCTCTGATTGATGAAATAAATAAATTCAAATTCAGAAAGTTTTATAGATAAGTTTTTCTTGTTCAGAGATAATATAAGAGGAAGATAGCGCTATTCACTCCCTATTATTGGTTTATAAATAAGGCTGTAAATGTTTAAGCAAATGCTTTCTTTTGAATAGATAATATTAGATCCAATCTAATCTATTTAACTTCATTTATACACAATTAGTTTAAGATATTCAAAACATAAATTGTCAATATGAAGTCGACGATAAGTTAACTCAGTAATTCAAATGTCTTAAAACCTCAATACACAAAGTGTACAGATATTTATATAATTTATGAACTCTTTCATTAGCTATAGGTGCCCATATATGTCGACATAAACACCCGCAAATAAAATTAAGTGAACTTCATTCAAGTTCATACTTAAGGGGGAAGAGTTATATAACATGTATTGCATATAACATACCTTATGTATAATCTGTTCTGATCACCAAAGCTTAGCAACTTGATTACACAGCTATGTACTTGTACCTATGGAGTATCGATTAGCGGTATAGATGATAAGCCAAGCCAAATTTTGGTACAGTATGATTAGGCGAGTCAGTCGGAAGCGGAGAAACAAATAAAAAGGTTGTGCTACACCAAAAAAAGGAAATTGAATTTTTATTATTTTTCTCTCGTTGTCGAAACTAAGTAAGCAACTTAACTCACGCTTGAATGTCCCACTCTACGTCTTAACAGTTGCAACGCGTACGAGATCATCATCACCTTTTATAACTTACTCTACACGACCTTGCTTCCATTTCATTGGCACAACATTTACTTCTTTTATTACAACCATTGCACCAGGAAACAAGTTGACTAATTCATGATTCCATTTAGATCTCTGTTGCAAGATGTGAAGATATTTAGTTGACCATCTTTTCCAAAAGTGCTGCTGAATATATTTTATTTGACGGAACCTTTTAAGGCTGCTGAGATTGCAAATATCTGGTTCTGGTAAAGTTGTGAGTAGAACTCCAATCAAAAAATGACCTGGTGTAAGGGCTTCCAGGTCATTTGCATCTGAAGACATTGCAGTAATAGGCCTTGAGCTTAAGATTGCTTCTATTTGTATTACCACTGTCCCCAACTTTTCAAAAGAAAGCGACGCTTCCCGAAGGTAGCGCACTAGAAACCCCTTTGCAGTCTTAACAGCAGCCTCCCAAAGCCCTCCGAAATGTGGTGAACGAGGTGGTATGTATTTGCAATTGATGCCATTGATGATTGCTTTGAGCTTCGAATGCTATTTTCAACTCCATCAGCTCATTTTTTGCGCCGACAAAATTAGTTGCATTATCGCAAAGTATTGTATGACACATGCCTCTTCTACCAATAAATCGCTTTAGTGCATTATATTGTAGTGAGTTTTAATAGGCCCACAAAAATCAACCCCGCAGTAATAAAAAGGACGGGATGGTGTGACTCTTTCTTTCGGTAAATTGCCTATGATTTGCGCAATAGGTTTTGATTTAGAATGTGTTTTTGGTGAAAAACAGAAAATGTGTCTGGAGATCTGTGTTTTTTGCTAATCGTCCTTCAAGCTTTTTAAAACGACTTAGAGCTCCTTCTTTTGAACATCTAAGCACAGGGCGAACGTTTCCCTTGAGAGGAAATGCCACCTCACAACGACCATCTGATGTACGTTTCATATTTTTTAAGAAGTGTTCTTCACAAGCGACGTTTTCAGGAGTTTCTAAATATAGAAATGGAGCCTCTTCCAGTTCCCAAAATTGACGAATGTCGACGTCCAGATTGCACATCTGATGAAAACTCCTCACGGATTGCGATGTGCACGAAGCACGCCCGAAGACAATCCATCCAAGTTTAGTGTTTTGGGCTAAAGGTACGTTCTTCTGATTTGGCCTTAATAATTCTGGCAAAAGTATGTCTGCTAAAACGTCAGTGCCTAATAATAAATCAACTTTAGCTGACTTGAAATTGGATGGGATGGCTAAACTCAAGTTATCGAGATGTCTCCATTCATCTGCTGGAAAAGTTCTGGTAGGGATATGCCCAGATAACGAGTTGTAAACTAACGCTTGTTAATTAATCCCAAAATCTGAATGACGAAATCTGATTGTAATAGCAACCTTCTTGTTACATATGCCATGGAGCCAATATTCAACCAAGCTTTTTATTTCGTAATAAAGGAAGATCATTTGAAATCTTGACTTCTCCTGGCAAGAATAGCTCAAAAAATATGCCGGCCCCTATCAACATGTCGATACGTTGATTCTTAAAGCTTGAAGGATCTGCCAGTCGTATATTAGGTGGAATTTTCCAGCGGGACATGTCAATTTGCACACTTGAATTATAGTCACTAATGCGAGGCATAATGCCTGCCTCTTTAGTTGCCTGGAATCTGGATGTTCTTGACTCAAACGTTACATTAGTGACGAAATCTGCCTTACATTCTTTACCCCCTATTCCCATTATTGGCACACTCTTGCGATGTTGCTTGAGCCCCAACTCAGTGGCAAGGGATGGCGTTAAGAAATGTAATTGCGAGTCTGAATCTAGCATTGCACGGCAAGGGATGCTCGTTCCGTTGAATGAAATGCAGTTTATAACCGCTGTGGCAAGATATACCTGACGCACTCTTTCAGGCCCTGATGCAGTATATGCAGATTTTGAGTCAAGGAAGTTTTTATAACGCTTACCAACATTTGCTGAATTTTCTGGATTGTTGATCTGCCTATTTGGGGAGTAGTCTAGCTTAGCCTGCTGTGGATGAAGAAGTGTGTAATGTCTTCCTTCGCATTTTTGGCATCCTCGGGACTGGCATGATTGGGCGAAATGTCCTTTCTTTAGGTAATTCTTGCACAGCATCAGCTTGTACACAGTTTTCCTCGTTCCGGACCTGTAAGAGATAAAAAATTAGTGCAGTTTTAATGTCTTGGTTACTTAAACTGCACATAGCGCAATCGATACTATTGGCACTAGTGGCAGCGACTAACGCTGATGTTTTTTTCTCTCTTCACGACTGCAAATTGCTTCCAATATTTGAAGCCGTTATTCTATAAATTTGAAGAAAGCATCTAAGCTGGGACTGCTTCTGGGATCCTATAAGTGTTGTGCCAACAGCGTCGTTTGGAGCATTAGATAGACCACTATAGGGTCCCAATTGGTGACTTCGTATCCAAGATTGGAAATTGCCTGCATTCCCTCTTTTGTGGCATCATGCAATCGTCTCAGACTGGAAGTTGTCCCAATTGCTGGTGATTGTGGCAGCAATTTCAACCATTGAGCTGTTAGCAACAACCATCTTTTATCGAACCGATCAACCAGTATTTCATGCCACGTCATAATTTCTGTCAGTGGGCTTGAAATGCTGTATTAAACTGTGCGCTTCTCCTCTTACATTCGCACGTAGGAAGTATAGCTTTCGCGCATCAGGAATCGGTTGGTCATGTATAAGCTGTTTAAACAGATCATCAAATTTCTGCCAGTTGAGATAGTTCCCATCGAACTTTGGCAGCTCAATTTCGGGCAATTTTATAGTTGGAGCGACTGGCGACTGTTATGGTTTCTCAATTGGTTAGGTTAGGTGGAAGTGGCTTTCAGCCAAAGAGTACATTGCCTGAAACACTTAGGCCGCAAGAGCCCGTTGTGATACAACAGAGATCAGCAAGTTAATTACCTACTGATCTCAGAAACCCGATGTAAGATTAACGAGTTGATCACTTATTAATCTTCCATTACCCGGTTAATCACATGCTAGTCGAACCACGTGGAACTTTTAATGTTTTTCGAAAGACATTTAGGGTCTATGTAAGCTAAGTCGCTAGTATTATCGAAGAAGAATTCACCGACATGAGTCTTCCTCCTATAGTGCAGGGCATAAAGAAAGAAGGTGTTGAACGGTTTCTTCCTCCTCCTCGTCCATGAAGCTTCTGCAGAAATCATTGGAAAACACACCAAGTCTTTTGGCGTGTCTCTCTATTAGACAATGTCCCGTAAAAACACTTATGGTAGAACCTAGATACAGGCGGTTCAGGGCTAACAAACTCTTTGAGCGTTTTGAGTCTACACACGTCCAAGCTTTTTTGGTTGCAAGGCAGTTGATACTCTCAGTCCATCTAGTGTTTGTTATCCTTGAAGTGTCTTGTCTAAGCAGGAGTTTATGTAGCGATAGGTACACCTATGTTTTTCCATTCTGAGCGTAGGGAAGTGGTCGTTCCCTTTTTGGCTAGTTCGTCTGCCATACAGTTGCCTGGTATGTCCCTGTGCCCTGGCACGCATGAAAGGTGAATGTTTAACTGATTTGACATCTCCCTCAGAGACATCGGAAAATTTTGGACTGTGATGGATTTTGTAGAGACAGAGGCAAGAGATTTAAGGGCAGCTTGGCTGTCTGAGAAGATTCGAATATCCGCGGAGGATATGACGTTTTCTTTGAGCCAAGACAGCACCTCCCTAATCGCCAGAATTTCCGCTTGGAACAGACTACAATGATCGGGCAGGCGGAAGAAAAGACTGAGGTTCAGTTTTTCTGAGTAGATTCCACTTCCCACACCTTCGCTGGTTTCTGAACCATCCATGTATTGCTTCATTTTCCAAAAGAGTACCATTTTCCCAAGCATCTCTTGAAGGTATGGTTACTTGGATATTATTGTCAAACACCAACTTGGGGGTGGTGTAGTCGGATCGATTCGGTAAGAATCTAAAGTTATCTAGAATGGTAGTGTGGCCGATTTTATTATTGGTCCACTGTGATGTAGCTCTGAGTCGAGTAGCTGAGCTAACTTCGACTTGTTTGCTGAAGATATCTAGGGGTGTGAGATCTAGTAGTACATTGAGGGCGTCCGATGGGGTTGTCCTCAGTGCGCCACTAATACACAGACTAGCCGTTCTTTGAACTTTGGCCAGCTTGTTGTAGTTGATCATCTTGTCTAGTGCGGTCCACCAGACTATCACCCCGTATGTGAGTATCGGTCTAATTACCGAGGTAAACAGCCAATGGGTGATTTGGGGGGACAAACCCCATCTCCCACCAATGGCTTTTTTACAGGAGAAGAGTGCCACGTTGGCTTTATTTACTCTTTCCTCAATATTGGTTTTCCAGGTCAGTTTTTTGTCAAAAATGAGACCTAGATATTTAGCCTGATTTGACAGTGTAAGAGTTACCCCTTTAATAGTTAGGGGTCTGAAGTCCGGAATTTTGTATTTCCTCGTAAAGAGAACTAATTCCGCTTTGTGTGGATTGATGTTCAGACCACAGTCTACAGCCCAATTGTTAAGCTTGTTAAGTGCTGTTTGTAGCAGCTCAGCAAGGGTTTGTGGGTGCTTGCCTGAAACGGCAACAGCTACATCATCGGCATAGGCTATGGTTTTGAAAAGTTAGTCCTCTAGGTCGATTAACAATTTGTTAACGACCAGGTTCCTTAGTAGGGGAGATAAAACTCCTCCCTGCGGGGTTCCTCTATTGGCCATTCTGCTTGTTTTGTAGTTCCCCAATTCGGAACTAATGATTCTGCTGCTGAGCATTGTTGTTATCATGTTCTTGATGTGTTCCTCCATGAGCAGCCCATCAAGAGCATTAGTGATTGCTATACTGTTAACATTGTTAAATGCACCCTCTATGTCAAGGAATGCGACGAGAGAATATTCTTTGTAGTGCAGGGATTTTTCAATGGTGCGAACCAGAGAGTGCAGTGCAGTTTCCACTGATTTACCTTTTGTATAGGCATGTTGCGCCGTTGAGATCAGACTAAGTTTAATTTCTTGTCTTAAGTGTATGTCAATCATTCTTTCCAGTGTTTTAAGGAGGAAGGATGATAGACTAATAGGCCTTGAACCTTTTGAACTTACTCCAATATCTGTGATCAGAGAAGGAGTGATCCTTAGATACAGCCCAATTTTTAAACTTGTTATATATTGACCTAGATACAAAGGTAACACCTAAAACCTCTTGTCTGTTTCTCAATAGATTTGGGATTCTCTATTCGATCCCACAGCTCCACCAACGCCAGCTAAACTCGGTCTTGCACGTCGAAATAGCGTTCGACCTCGTGAATGAATATTCACTGGTCGAGTGCCCTGAATAGTTCCATGATATCGCTCTCCGCTCAATTGACCTGGACTTTATCTTGCAGTAAGCTTCGCTTTATCCCAGAGCCAACTCGGTGGAAATTCTCTCCAGCGTTTTCTCCAGGTTGCTTACGAGCAATAGAAAGATATCCTTTGTGGTCGTTATGGAATGCTGAATATTAGTTGCGGAATCCTTTGTATAATTGCGGCTTATGCGGTAAATTTCTTCTCCCAACTTTTCCTGGTTTTCAGAGTAATACTCCAAGTCCATTACACTAACACTTTCTGCTTGACTAATTTTTTTTTTTTAGTTCTTTAGTTCACACGACACTTAACCACGCAAACAACAAAAAAAAATCACTTGAAATTACAGTTATTTTAAAGAAAACAAAATGAAGCAGGCACTAAACTTTTTTAGTTAATTGTCCTGTCACGGTCGCCAAAATGTAAAAAATAGAAACAACTACGAACCACAAATAAAGAAACGACAAAAAAGAATTAAAGCTAACGACTCAATCAGTCAACTCATCTATTTTTCGATAGTCTATACATTAGAGTTTGGCGTACAAAAGAATTGCAAGCATGCAAAACTGTGTTGCGTGTGCAATACCTCAACTGTGGGACCAGACATTTATAATTGATATTATGGATTCACGATATGTAGTAGTAGTATTAGTTTTATTATTTCTAGATAACAATTCAAATTTATAACAATTTTTCAATAATTATAATAACTCAGAAATAATAGTGACATAAGTATTTCTTTAAAAGAAATAGAAGTAATGCCACATGAAATTTAAAAATTTATATATGAATGTAAATAATATCAAATGGGTGGGGTGACCCTTAAATTTAAAAAATCAAAGTGCAAAATAGAAACGATTTTTTTTTTTTTTTTAATTCATTCTTGTTGGATGAAATGGAAGAAAAGACAGCAGTTAACTACAAGATAATAGAACCAAAATATCAATGAAGGACATTGAGGAGCAATTCAATACTTTTTAGATCATGACTAAAAAGCCAACTTTTAACGGCTTTTACAAAAGAATTAATGTTTGAATGAACTCTTAAATCATATGGAAGCTTGTTAAACAAACGACACGACACGATATCATAGAAGTTTCGGAAAGCAGTTGTGCGAAACCTGGGTATGGTTACTAAATGAAGAGAATTAGTCCGTAAACCATAATTATTGATGAGTCTGAAATTAAAATTCCCCGACCTTCTAAAGAAAATTTTGAGCACCTTAAAGCAATATAATTGACGGACTGGAAGAACCTTCAAATCTTTGAACAGTGGAAAACTAGGGTACAGACGATTCTTCCTACAAATCAATTTTAAAATACGCTTTTGTAATATCAGTAGAGGCTGAATTCTATTGAAATATGCTCCTCCCCAACAAGTTATTCCGTATTGCAATTTTGAATGAAAAACACCATAATAGATTTTCATCAACAGCTTTGGAGAGCAAGTATTGCGCAAGAAATAGAAGCTTCGCAGTGCACTACGAAAGTATTTTCTCAAATTTTCAGTATGATATACAAAGCTCATTCTAGAATCGATCGTGAGGCCCAAATATTTAAATTCATCGACTTTTTCAATTTCGAAACATTTTTCGGTGCAATTGAGACAGCTCCGAAAGGAACAATTATACAAGCTGTTACTGCAGCTGCACTGAGATATTTCGAATCTTTGGCAGTCAGTAGCATGAAAGAATACATCCGCTCCAAAACTATTTTGACCCGCCAAATTGAAAAACATTATCTTAGTTTTTGAGCTAATCAACAATTTATGTTCAGCAAACCATAATCTTAATAAATAAATGTCAAAATTTATATCCGCGGTGAGATCGAAAACACTCTCCGAACCAAAGGCAAAACCAACATCATCCGCAAAAGCTGTCAGTATTCCCTTGAAGGGCATTCTGAACAGCGAATGTAAATCAGAAAGAGTATAGGACCCAAAACTGAACCCTGAGGTACTCCAATATTAAGGAATTTTACTTCGCTTCTATTGTCGTCAATCTTAACTCTTTGAGACCTATTAGCTAAGTAAGACCTAAACCACTCCAAAACAAACCCTCGAAAACCAGCTTTTTCAATTTTACTAAGCAAAAGTACATGATTAACCATATCAAAAGCTTTTGTAATATCTACAAACAACCCAGCTGTAAACATCTTTTTATCCAAGCACATGAAAATTTGAGAACAAAAATTTAACAACGCATCTTCTGTAGATTTATTTTTTTGAAAACCGAATTGTACTGAACTGAAATAATTAGTCCTACTTAAATAACTCACTACTCTATTTTTTACCACTTTCTCAAAAATCTTACTTATTGAAGGTAAAAGGGATATCGGTCTATAATTACATAGTTCATTAATAGAACCTTTTTTGAATAATGGCAGAATATCAGCACATTTCAAAGCATCAGGAAAAACTCCGTCAAAAATACTTTTATTAAAAAGATGCGACAGGATGTCAACTAAAAAGCATCCAATATTTTTAAGTACCTGATTTGACAAACCATCGAACCCAAAAGAACAAGAATTTTTTAGACCACCTACTATTCTTAAAAGTTCTAACCCTGTTATAGGCTCGAATACGAAACTTTGTCTCTGTGAATGATCACCAAAGCTTAGCATAGGACTACACTCGGTGCAAGTGGAGTAAGAGGAGTTCGACAAACCTTTGCTTGTTATCGTGGTGAAGTACTCATTAAAAGCGTTAGCTATACCTAACTTCTCCGTAATTTGGGAACCGTTAGAAACTATAACTGATGGTCTTTTAGCAATTTTGGTTTGCTTAAGAATATCGTTAACAAACTGCCATTCGAGTCTTATATTTCCTTCAGCTGCGTTAAATTTATTACTAAAATAATTTTCTCTACATTTAGAGATATCTACCTTTAATTCAGAACACATAATCTTATATTTCTGATTTAGAAGTAAATTACTAGGATTTCGACGACATTTTAAGCGAAGTTTGTTTTTTTTCTTGATTTTATTAAGTAAAATTTTTGTTATCCAAGGCTTAAGCCTTTTTTCAGATTTTTTTTGACAATGTTGGGTAGTACAACAAGAAATATGTTTACTAAGAGTGCTAATAAACAGATCGTAAGCTTTCGAAACATCAGCTTCATCTAAAACAACATCCCAAAATTCGAAAGCCAGGGAAGATTTTAACTTATGGTAGTCAATTTTTGTAATCGTGTTTGGAGTAGAAAGCTACGTTTAAGTTAACGTTATCACTTTTCAAGAGACTTACCAATAACCCTGTCATACAATGATCAGTTATATTGAGATCAAAAACACACTTCTCACAAAAATAAACTGTCGACGATGAAAAACGACCAAAAATATGATCTAGGCATGTTCCTGATCCAGTTCTAGTAACTTCATTAATGAATGAGACTAAACCATGCGAAGCTAGTAAATCTAGATATGTGGAAGCAATGTCACTATTTTCCAAAATATTGATGTTGATATCACCTATTATTATTAGGTTCTTAGATTTTACACTGTCCAAAATGACTGAAAATTCCTCCAAAAACACATTCACATTAAACATATGTAGTCTATATACGCAAAGCATGATATAAACTTCATTATTTAGCATAAAAGACAATTTTAGAATGTCGGCACTTAAAATCTCAAATTTTGACACATCAAACACATTATAATTAGATTTAACGAAACAGCCAACTCCTCCTGCTGCATAAGATTCGTTGGTAATAGCATGAAAATTAAACCCAGGTAACGCATAATCACTTTTCTCGAAATCATAAATCCATATTTCCGAAACCACAACAAAATCAGGCAAACGCGCAAAAGAATCTAAATGTAATACAAGTGAAGTGAAATTCTCCCTCAAGCTTCTAACATTTTGGTGAACAAAAAGAGGAGAGTTTAAATAAAAAGAATGATTGGAATAAATTTCTTCACAATTAGTGTTTTTCAGATCGTAGATAGAAAAATCATCATTAAAAATATTTAAATTATTAAAATCCATTTAAAATGACAAAAATAAATTAATTGCACTAAATAAGCGCAAGATCATTGAATGAGTTTATTCTAATGATTTTTCCACCTTCTATCTTTCTTAATAAAATTTGATTATTTTTGAACCATAAAAACTTAAACCCCATTTGCCTCTTAATCTCCTTCGCCTTCATGAACAACGCTCGGGTATATTTTGTTAACGCATCATTGATGTAAATGTTTGTATTTCTGCTTCTACCGCTACCATCACTGCTTCCACTGCCATCACGATCACGATCACAACCATTGTCTCCTCTGCTT
This sequence comes from Melanostoma scalare, assembly GCA_949752695.1. Taxonomy (NCBI): domain Eukaryota; kingdom Metazoa; phylum Arthropoda; class Insecta; order Diptera; family Syrphidae; genus Melanostoma; species Melanostoma scalare. Next base: position 113,741,052 of record OX456984.1, on the reverse strand, counting down.
TCCAACACTTTTGTTTTTAACACATTCTTTTTTGTTGCTTTGGCTCTCATGATACGCTGCTTAAGAGAAGAATCGGTTAGGCTTAAGCAAATGATCGAACGTTCGCTTGAATAGCTGTCACCCACTTTCTCATTCTTACTCTTAACTTTGCGAACAAAGCACTTGTCGATGTTGTTGTCGGGAACCTCCACAGTTAGAGCATCGTGAAATATTTTCTTGGCTATGTCTTTTGCTGTGTTGTTGTTGACGTTGGGTACCCCAGTTATTTCAATGCAGTTGCTTAGATGAAGTTGCTGCTGCCAATTTAGTTTGTTCTCTAACAAATCAACTTTAGATTTAAGAATTTCGTTCTCTTTACGTAGTTCGTTCATAGAATTTAAATATTGTTGATTTATTTTCTCTAGGCTAGTGAGTTTTTCGTACACCATTCTCAACGTTAGTAACTCACCACCTTCATCATGCATGTTGTTGTTCTGCGATGTTGTGGGCGCAATGTTTTTGTCGTTTGCTGCCATTGTTACAGTCTCTTTGTTTTTGTTAGTTTTTTGGGAACTTTTTGGAGCTGCAGCCGGTTTGCTGATGTTGGTATTTTTTGTCTGCTCAGGCATATGAAGAGATCTACGTCTAAGAACTGAGCACTTATCACAGCGAAAATGTGTACCGCTTGATTCGAAAAAATCGACATCTTCTTGAAGGACATTGACGCAAGGGAGATGAAAAAAGTTTTTGCAGTCACCGCACGATATTTTTTTAACGGAATTGCGATCAATTTTTTGAGAACAGACTACACAATTCATATTGAACTTTTAGTGGTTTCAATGAGAAGTGCACCCCACGACACCTACACTGACACTGAACTTGAATTTATTGAATTGTTCCCACAAAAACATATTAAAACGTGCGCAATAATAAAACTTTACCTTTCAATTTAATTCTACCACTTTTATTCAGTATCTACTTTATTCGATTTCAACTCTACCAATAATCACATTAACTCTTAACATTATCACTCTATAATCAAAACTGACATCTGGTTGCCTCGGCGGCTTATTTATATCGAATGACATTACATCTGGAACTTCCCAGTAATTTCCACATGGTCCCCACTCTCAACTCCTGTCAAACATTTCCCCTCCTGGTATATTTCTACACTTACACTAGTATTGCCGCTTGTGTTTTCGGTTGAACGTTTTCGATTAGGAAATTGGTATTAAATGTTGGGTTTATATTACACTGCCCCCTTCTTAAGATTGTTCGTCCCGAATAATTCCATCTGCAGCCTCGCCACTATATCGATGCAGCCGGTCACAATGAGCTACTTTTAACTTGGCTCTTAGTCCTCTTTGGATGCGGTAAGCCACGTCGTTAATCCTCGTGACAACAGTATAAGGACCTTCTCAATTCTGCTGAAGTTTCGGTGACAATCCCTTTTGACGATGAGGATTATAAAGCCACACACGATCTCCTGCTTGGAATCCTGCCGCTGTCGCTTTTGTGTCGTACCGTGTCTTCATCCGGTTGCTGTAGGTTTTCATCCGTTCCCTTGTTCTTTTATGGATGTCAGCGAGCCTCTCCTTGAGGTCGTCCACATACTCGTTTGTGTCCTGTGGCTCCTCTGTGGGGCATCCAAATTTAAGTTCGCTGGGCAGCCGCATGGTTTTCCCGAACAGGATGTCAGATGGTGTCGTGCATCTCCCGAAGAACCTCACTGACTTTCGATTGTGGTACGATTAGCTGCATCACATATGATTTACCGTCAGCGGTAATTCATCATCATCTTCGCCTGAGGACACCTTCTTGCACATATAGTGAGTCCCACTGTGCCCAATAGGCTTTGAGAACTGGACTCCTGTCAGAAATGTCTCCCCATTCAGGTTTCTCTTCATTTTCTTTCCATGCGAGAATGGGTTGGATATCTGGATCCTCCTGTTGAGTAGTCTTCACTTCCTCATTGCTCCATCCGATTATTGGGTCAGCTCTTAGGCACCGAGTGGTAATATTTTCTTTGTCTTCTTGCCACCTACAATGCTTGCAATCCACTTTTGCAAGGTCTTCGGGACAATGTGTCGGCGTTTGAGTGCAGCTTTCCTCTGTGGTGTTGAATCTGGTAAGTCTGCAGTCTTTCTATCCACCTTGCGACTTGACCTTCTGGATTTTTGAAGTTCAACAGCCAGTTCAGAGCACCATGGTCTGTCCGCAGAAGGAATTTCTGTCCATAGATGTACTTATGGAAGTGCTTTGTTGCCAAGATAAGAGCTAGCAGTTCCCTTCTGGTCACGCAGTAGTTTCTTTCGGGCTTCGAGAGGACCTTGCTGTAATATGCCACCACTTTCTCTTCGCAATCATGCACTTGGGATAGTACCGCCCCGATTCCAAAGTTGCTTGCATCTGCGTCGATGATGAATGTTTTGCCAGGTGTTGGATGTGCCAGCACTGGAGCGTTACAGAGGCGGTATTTGAGTTCCTGAAAAGATTTCTCACACTCACCTGACCATTTAAACTGCTTCCCTTTTTCGGTGAGCTGATGCAAACTCTTTGCAACTCCAACAAAGTTCTTAACAAATCGTCTGTAATATGTGGCAAGACCAAGAAAGCTTCGGAGTTGATGTTTGTCCTGTGGTGTTGGCCAATTTTTGACGGAGTCAACTTTTTCAGGATCAGTCTTCACTCTTTGGGAAGAGATGATGTGTCCCAAATACTTTACTTTGGTTTTGAAAAGTGCACATTTTTCTGGATTCAGTTTAAGGTTAGCCTCTCGAAGTCTCTGAAACACGGCTTTTAGGTTCTTGTAATGTTGGTCAAATGTTTTCCCGTAAACAATGACATCGTCCAAGTAGACTAGGCAAACTTTCCACGTCAGTCCTTGAAGAACGCACTCCATCAAACGCTCGAATGTTGCCGGAGCGTTGCATAGCCCAAACGGCAGAACTTTAAACTGCCAGACCCCATTACCTGTAGAAAACGCCGTCTTTTCCCGATCATCAGGGTGGATGTCAACTTGCCAATATCCACTCTTCAAGTCTAGCGTCAAACCACTGGGCTCCCTCCATGGCATCCAGGGTATCACTGATTCTCGGCAGGGGATAGCTGTCCTTCTTAGTCACATCATTCAGCCTTCGGTAGTCCACACAAAAACGAGTGCTTCCGTCTTTCTTTTTCACTAGCAGCACTGGTGACGCCTAAGGACTTTTGGAATTTTCGATAAGACCGTCCTTCTTCATTGTGGCTATCATTTCCTCAACCTCACCTTGTTTGGCCAGTGTAAGGCGTCTTGTGGGTTGACGAATCGGTCTTGCATCTCCAGTGTTGATGCGATGCTGCACCAACTGTGTCCTACCATATTGCCCTTTTGCGATGCGAAGATGTCAGTGTACTCTTGTAGGAGATTTTCAGCCATCCTTGTTTGTTGGTGATCAAGTTTGGATGAATTCAGTACTCAAGCCTTGATGGATTTGAGCTCCTCCGGAGTTATAGCTTTTCTCGGGGCTTCATCGGTGATCTTCGTAATTGCTGCAACGGATTCGCAATGTCCAACGACTTCTCCTTTCTCAACCATACATCGTACGGTCTAGTGTTTAGTAATCGTACGGGGCCCATCTTGTTTTTCGGTGCTACCAGTGTTTTCCCAATGATTACGCTTTGGGAGGAACACTCTGGGCCTGGTTCCACCATGAGGTATCGAAGGCTTCCAAGCTCACCTTCCAGTTTTGTCCAAACGAATACTTTAAAAAAAGGGAGCAGAATCAGATCTCCCATGATGACAGTCCTCAATGTTGACGTAATTTCATTCGAATAGATCATTGGAATTTCTTTATTTTGGTATTTCAAAACTTGATTACCGATGTCCAAAATAACTCCGTGCTGTTTCATAAAGTCGATTCCAATGATGCACTCGTCACATATATCTGCCATCAGGAATTGATGAGTAAACACTAGATCGGCCAGTCGGATCTTCAGACACACTTCTCCATATGCTCTCGCCGCTTCTCTCGTTGCGGTTCTTAGACGGTAGCTATTGGTGTTATGAAGCCACGTCGTCTTTACCAGGTCTCGACGTACTATGGATGCTGTTGCACCGGTGTCGATGGTAGCCACATGTTTATTCCCGTTAATAGTAGTCTCCACAGTCAGACTTTTGTTGTCTCGTTTGGTCTGGGAGACCTGGATGGTGGTTCTGGGGCCATCGATACAAGAAACCATCGATACAAGCCTCTGTCCCTCGAAGTTGGTTCTTACTCGTTTCCCTGATGCGAAACGGATTGATAAGCAAAGCTGGTATTGTTGTTACCTTGATCTGGGTTGGATCTCTTGCTTCCACAATGTTGACAAGCGGCTTTATTTGGTGGTAGTCGGCATTGATGCTGTAAGTGCCCGGTCTTGTTGCAGTTCCAACAACTTGCTAGTCCGCTCCGCTGGTTCTTTTGTATTTCAGCTCTTTGGCAAGAGCATTCTTCGACTATGGCTTCTCTAAGTCGATGTACTCCATGAAAAGCCTGTTCTGCTGCTTCAATTGTCAATGCGAATGCTAAAGTTTCTGAAAGAGTACATGTTCTAGCAGTTCGCACAGACCTCTGAAGATGTATATCGGAAATGGCACGAACGAAGGACTCAACAGCAAGCTGGATGATGATTTCTTCTCCAGCATCCGGGTATGCCTGGTGAACCAATCTTTCGACGTCTGCTTGAAGCTGCTGTAGACTTTCACCCCTTTTCTGGACTCTGTTATTGAGTTGGACTCGGAAGACCTCTTTCAAGTGGCTATCTAAAAAGCGTTTATCTATAGCTGCCACGAGAGAACTGAAATTACCGCTCTTACCAGCTGGAACTGTTTGAAGTAATTCAGCTGCTGGTCCTCTAAGAGCAAGAGTCAGTGCAATGTACTTGTCTTCGTCATCCCAGCCATTTGTTGTCGCGGCTGCCTCAAACTGTTTCTTGTAGACTGGCGAAGAAGACTATCCATGAAATGTTGGCGGTTTCATCTCCTTTTTCTTTGCAAACTCTCCAGTAGATTCTCGAATCTTGATTTTCCTTATCTGGTAACAGAAAGCTGTTTTTCCATACCTTCAACGCGTTCGTCAAGGGCACATACATTTTTCTCAATGTTGCCCAATTTGCCTTCTTGAATGTTTTTCTGACCTTCAAACACATTCTGTTTCGCCTCGAGTCTTTGAAGAACATTCCGTTGTTCTTTCTTTTGTTCGTTTCGTTGTGCTTCCAGTTGTTCGAGAACATTCTGCTTCAAACACATTCTGTTGCGCCTCGAGTCTTTCAAGAACATTCTGTTGTTCTTTCTTTTGTTCGTTTCGTTGTGCTTCCAGTTGTTCGAGAACATTCTGCTGTTCCTTCTGTTGCTCGTTTCGCTGTTCTAACAAAAGTTTCATCATACTAGAAAAATCTACACTTTCACTTACTTCCTCTTCCTCCACTTCTGTTTCAAAAACGAAAGTGTTTACGTCTTCCCCTTGCTGTTCCAAATAGTTGCGCAAGCGTAGGACGAGCTCCTTTTTCGATCCCGCTCTAGAAAGATTTCGCTTACCTAACTCACATTTAAGCTCAATGCAGTTGAGCTCTTCCAACAACTTACCAATGTAACGTGCGCTTAGTTCGCAAAAATAAAACCATACCTTTCAATTTAATTCTACCACTTTTATTCAGTATCTACTTTATTCGATTTCAACTCTACCAATAATCAAATTAACTCTTAACATTATCACTCTATAATCAAAACTGGCATCTGGTTGCCTCGGTGGCCTATTTATATCGAATGACATTAGGTTAGTTTAGGTTAGGTTGAATGGGGGGTGCAGCCACAATTGGCAACACTTCACTCGGATCTCAAGGATCTATTGTGAAGTCAGAGGATGAGGAAATGGGAGGATTGGAGAGGTAGATGGTTATTGTGGTAGGGAACTCCCACTGAACCATTTGGAGCCCTGAGTAAGTTTCAAGACGTTGCTCAGTGGGAGATTAGAGATGTTGCCCAGTTCGTCGAAGAAGTATTCTCCGAGGGTTTTTTCCGAGTGTGGGCCAAGCTTGGACACTCACAGAGGAAGATCCCTCTTCTGCCTCCTCAACTTGGCATCCTCGACATAAGTCGGATGTGCTAATGCCCATTCTCATCATATGGGTACCCATATATATATCATATGGGTACACAACCCGAGTTGTGTCCCGTGATAATACCAATCAACAGAGAGAGCCGAGGTCTGCTTAGCTGGAGTAGAAATTCTGTTTTTTTCTTGGAAATATCCGGCCAAAGGTTTCTAGAGACTCGGCATGTTTCTAAAGATGACCACCTGTCACTGGCGGTTTTTAGAAAATTGTGTTTGATTCTGTTTTTTTCTTGCTCAAGTGGCCTTAGAACAGAGGTGTTCGTTTCGCTGGATTCGAGTGCTTTCCCGATTTTAGCCAGCTTATCCGCCATTTCATTACTGATGATGTCCTGGAACCCAGGTTAAACTAACTGTGTTTGTTTCGCTGAGCAGTCTCAGGTTACTGCGACAGCTTTCTGCTTGACTGGATTTTGTGATAATGGATGAGATAGCTTTAATGGCCGCTTGACTGTCTATAAAGAAGTCAATATTTTTGTTGATCAGGTTTTGCGTAGCTAGGTGCTTCGCGGCTTCGCCCACTGCGAGTACTTCTGCCTGAAAGACACTGCAGAAGTCGGGAAGCTTTATTGATCTATTCATGGTGGGGTAGTCTGAGAAGATACCTGACCCTACCATTTCGTCTGTTTAGGAACCATCTGTGAAAACGGAAATGTGATTTCCTTTTATAACCCTGTTTTCCTCCCAGCTTTCTCTTGTCGAAAAGACTGTTAGGGCCACTGGATTGAAATCAATATGCGGGAGGGTATAGTCTGTTTGAATGTCTATATCTGTATGGTTCATGATGGTTCTATGGCCTGATATACCTGTTTTCAAATTGTTGCATTGTTTGAGTCGCAGTGCGCTTTTGACCGCCATTTCCTTAGTAAAAATTTAAATCGAAATCGAATGACATTACATCTGGAAATCCCAGTAATTTCCACATGGTCTCCACTCCTGTCAAACATTTCCCCTACTGGTATGTTTCTACACTTACACTAGTGTTGCCGCTTTTGTTTTCGGTTTGACGTTTTCGATTAGGAAATTGTTATTAATTGTTGGGTGTGCATTACAGGTATTTTCCACAAAATTTCGGGATGGGAGTAAAAAAAATAGTCAAAAAAAAGCACCCTAGTTATATCCTCTGCTCAATGGCCATACTGTAATATTCCCTGATTCCCAAACTACCAACTCGCCAGACATTCACTGCTGAAGGCTCAAACCTCTTCGCACTAACTGCAAAGTTGAGGGATGGTAGTGGAAACACTTCGAACTGTCCAGGAATTGTCGTCGGCTCAATGCCTTATGTAAACAAGAACCAGAGATTACGTTTGACCAATCTGCAGCATATTTTATTTAATAGATCCATTTGTTCGTAATAGGTGATTCATCAGCAGGAAGTCGTACAAGAATCCACATATTTTTTTTTTTAAGTGATGAGATTTCGTCGTCTATAGCTGCCTGCCACTCCTTCCTTGACGGAGATTTTTCAACGTCTTCAAAGCTTTGTGGTTCTTGAGAATCGGCTATGAAAACAAGTCCTTCTTCATGAGCGCATGTGGTGGAGCATTTAGATCGTAAATGGTAGACTTTCTTCGTTACTTCTTTGTTTTCAGATCTTTTATATTCAATAGGTTTATTAAGGCTCTTTTGTTCTTCTTATTTTATTTCTCTATCAACTTCAGCTTCTCCCACCACATTTAAATCCTTTTGTTCTTGCCTCAAGTTGTACTCATTTTCCACAATTTCTCCTATACCGGGAATGGCCACACTTGACGAGGTATCTCGAAATACAACGTCTTTTGATACTTCCACTTTTCTGCATTCAGGTAGCCATACTCGAAAGCCTTTCGAGTTTTCTTCGTAGCCAACGAATACTCCTATTCTGGCTTTTGAGCATAATTTGCTTGTTTTTCTTTTGGCATCAATTCCGAAAACTTGAAAGTGACTAATATTTGGAACCTTCCCAAACCACATCTCAAAAGGCATCTTACCATTTTCTGGGCTGGAACCCATACAATTGAGTGTATAAACGACAGTTGTTACAGCTTAGCCCCAAAATTTATAACTCATGTCTTTTGCATGTATCATAGTTCTGGCCAAATCTATGACTGTTCTCATATACGCTTTCTGCTCTACCATTAGTTGAGGGGTGTATGGAATACTCTTTTGGTGACAAGTACCATGCCTTCTCAAAATGGTTTTTACTTTCTTGTTGTTTGTTGATGAACTAAAGCCCGTTGCCTGAGCGTAAAGTTTTAACGCAGCACCTTGTTTCTGCGTGAACCTCTTCTAAATACTGCTAAATTAATTTCGGTACATCAGTCTTAGTTTTTATACAGAAGACTTTACGAAAACTGGAAAAATCATCGCGAAATAGAAGCATATAACGTGCACCTCCATATGAATCCTCATGCATAGGACCGCAAAGATCTGTATGTACAAGCTCACCTAGTATCTTGGCCCTATTGAATGAAATGGTTTCTGATGATGTTTCCCGAAAATGCACTCCTCGCAAAAAAAATCTTTGTCATTTTTAAATGCTATATTTTGACAGGTTTGCACATCTTTGACATGACCTACGTGTTGGTAACATAATCTCTGGTGCCATGATTGCATGGCCAAAATTACCTTAAAGGCCAACCAAAAAAGCTTGTTAGACTCCCGGTATGCGACTGCAATAATTTGGTTGTCTTTGCCGCCATATTGAATCCGTTGTCCAAAGTAGAATTTGTAGAAAACAAATTCATGTGGAACAAATAAAACATTTTTTAAAAACCTTTTTGACCAAAGTTGACCATTAAACGCTTCAATATCCACAGTGCCCTTCTCTTCAGCCTTTATCACATCACCATTTCGAACTCTTATGAGCATTGCCTCAACAAATTGTTCATAATCACGAAGCCAATCCTTTCAAAAACACATGTGATCGCTGGCTGCTGAGTCTAAGAACAAGCTATCCCTCTCTGCATTCACCAAGAAGCTCTTTTGGATAATGAAAGCATCGCCTATCCTATTACTACTATGCTGCTCCTGCTTAAACCTTCTCTTGGGGCATTAATTTTTGCAGTGGCAATCTTTTCTACAAATGAAGGATTTGCCACGCTTTTTGAACTCATTTATCTTAAACTATTGCCGCTACTGCCACCCTTGCCAACACTGCCAACACTTCCACTTAAACCAACACCACGTGGTTTTTCTCTTTTTGCAAAAAAAGCTTCCGAAACACTGCTTTGAATCCCTATCCGTGACTCTTCCATACACAGCCTAGCTGTAAGATTTTCAAGACTGCTTTCTATTTTTTATGGTCGACACCCAAGAGTGGAAAAATTACCAAAGCTATCTGGCAACGTCATTAAAATTTTTGTAATGAGCATGTTTTCCGAAATTTCTTCCTCCAGATCTTTTAATTGCTGAGTGATCTTCTGCAATTTGTAGATATGAACTGCAATCGAGACACCTTGCTCCTTTGAATAGTTAAAAAACTGCTGCTGTAGCAAATGTATACTTGTCTCGGATTTCTGTTCGTCCACATTTCTGCCGAAGTTTCATAATGCAAAATATGCAACATTGGCTCTTCCCCAATCGTATTCATAGTTTTCTTTTGGGCAGCGTTGTCTTTTTTTGTCCATTTGTCCGATGCAGCCTGTTCTTCTGATTTTACGATGACACCAGTGACAATCCCTCATAACTGTGACGCTTTCATTAGCACCTTCATTTGAATTTTCAATAAAGTCCAGTTGCCAATGCCACGAAGTTTATCAATTTTTGTAAGCTCATTGTCCATGCCGATAAAAGATAAAAAAAAATTGCAAGTAGAAAAAAACAGTAAAATCGGTTCAACAAAAAATTCTGTAAATTTGGAAACCCGTTTGGTTTATATATTTACTATTCGTATGTAAGTACACTTATAAGAAATTTTTTTCAGAGTATGACTTGGCCCATAACCTGTTTGAATCCAAAAGAAAAACTGTGACTTATCACTCTGGGTGTTTGATAAGAAGTTAGTTTATTCAATAAGAATTCATTATGTTGTACATTAGAATAACACAATAATAGAACAAATATAAGAGAAATAGATTTATAAACATAGGACAAAGCAAGAATAATAGTTTAACATTATCCATTTGTTGGACATAACTTATGCAATGGAGACTTGTCGTGTAAATATCGCCGCGCTTCACTGTCTCATCAGAAGGTGCAGTTTTCGGAAGGTGTTTTCTGTTTGTTCGAACTGTGGCACACGCCTTGGCATTTTAATCAATCAGGTTATATTGTATAAGCAGTTGTCCACGTAAATTTCACATCCCTAGCCATCAACCTTTTATGTTAGCTGCGGTATTACTGATTATCCAAATCGATGCTCAATCCCAGAAGTTCGGTTGCCTGTATATAAATCAAATTTAATTAGGTAACCAGTCACGGCATCACATCGGCACCATAATTTCAATTCCCTTTTGAAATTTTTATTCTTTCTTCATTGTATTATGCCATTTGAAACTTATGATATGCCGGTCTATTGATTGTTATTCTCTGTATTGTTGAGGTCATTTTGAAGCGAAGTGTTGAAATGATCTATTATTGGTATATGCTATATTATAATCAGGGTTTAGTATCTTATTACTTTGTTGTTACAGTGAAGGTTCCTGTGAGACGCTTCAATTTCTTCAAGTTTTATTTTAAATTCGTGTCTATTTTGATGAGCATATCTTACAGTCTCCGATATTACAAATTTTACTATATCATCGCAATTAGCTGCCGAACAGAATATATCAAATAGAGTTAATTGTGTATTCTCTGCTTCTTGATAAATTTGCACTTTTTCGAATTCGTATTTCAAGTTACTAAACATATTTGGTACGTACGTTTTCTGATTTTTTTTTTTCTTGTTGACCACTGCACTAGTTGATCCCGGTCAAAAGCTCTGCTGCGGGCATTGAAGGCTCAGGTCTTGTTAAGTCGGCAGGTTGAAGAGTCGTATCTTTAATGATCACGTCACGGATTATCCACTGATCATCGTCTTGTGTCAAAAGCTTTTGACCTTCTTCATCAATCAGTTAATCATACTCTACGTCGCGCCGCTCCGCTGTTATCAGCCATCAAAAGCTGTTGTATTTTAGTTCGAAAACGCCAGTACCATCACGAAACATATTCTGTAATGACACAAATAAAAAAAGTGAATATTTGACAAAAAATAAAAAATAAAAAATACCAGTTACACTTTGTCAAAAAAGCTATTTCCCACAAATAGTATCACTATACGCCTAGACTCTAGAGGGACAACTGTGTGCCTTTATATCTCAAACAAATTAAAGTTACAGTCAACAGAAATAAAAACTTTACTTATACAAAAAATAAAATTTACTTACCAGGCAACGAGTTTTTCGCACTGTAAATACAAAAATAAAAGTTTTACACTTCCGAAAAACTATGCAACTTATATGATTAGCGAGCCAAGTAAAACCTCAGTTTCCTATAACCATGGAAAGAGAACGGTATTTTTAATTTGTGTTGCTAGCATGAAGAACGAAAAGACGTAAACCAGATTCCTTGCCACTGTTTTTCATTTTTTTTATTGTGGTAGTCGTCAAATTGTTAATTAAAAACATTGTTGCTAACTAGCTTAGGTGGGCATTACAGTTCGGGGTTCAATTGAGCCTCAACCAACATCTTACGCCAGAAATTTAAATTTTGGGAGAGTTCTCTCCAGTTTTGCACTCTAAGTGGGTAGAGGACTTTTTTTTTTTGTTTGTGCCACCTGAAACAAGGTCTGCCCTACAACAATTCAATAACGAAAAAAAAAACTTTAAAAAAAAAATTTTAAAAAGTCGTTTTTGTAATTTTTGGTTTTCTCAAAAACTACAGGTTATTTTGGCATCCGGTTTTTTGTGTTTGATCAAAAATAAATAAGAGCATTGAAAATAAGCCAGAAAAATACTACTTAAATACGTAAAATTTTGAAAAAAAATGGTTTGAAGAAAAAAAATTAAGTTTTTTTTTTAAATTTTGACTTTGAAAATTAATATTGCAAAAACTATTCATATGAACAACTTATTTTTAAATTTTATTTAATGTATAGGTTTTTGGCTTTTCAAAATGCTATAGCATAACTCTGTAGGTATTACCGTTATTTTTAAATAATATTTTTTTCATTTCTAGTGACTTTTTTCTTAAATTGCCCCTCCCGCCTAAACGGGGGAAAATGAGCCCCCCCTCCTATACGATTTTTTGCTTGTCTAGGTCCAACCTACACACCCTATCTTTTTCTAACACCTTATGCAAATCACCCTGTATAACGAAGTTAGTCGTTGTAAACGCAGCTTGGATTGAAGAACATAATCAAGATTCCCGTAGACCAGGGCTTCTTAAACTTTTTTCATTCACGACCCCATTTATGATTGCGAGTTTCCTGACGACCCCATATAAATATGAAAGAAAGATAAATAAATATTTTCTGTTGGTTTATTTACAAGGTAACAGTTTAAATGTACTGTGAGGAAGCTTTTTATCAAAGGCTGAGGTAGGCTCAGCGGATCCAAGGTCTTCTAAAGAAGCAGCAAAACTTTAGTTTAATGAAGTTAGTTTTATTTCCGATATTCAAAATTATAATTTTCTAATAATATTTTGTACAATGGTTTAAGTTCATAATCTCAATTCAGGTTTCTAGTTCTATTGCTAGGAGTAGATTCCAAGTAGGCCTCTTCGGATGAGGAGAGTTTCACTTGGGGCTAGGTTGTTTGTGGTCTAGTCCGGGATTTACGACCAGGTTCTCGTATGGTATCTTCAGGTCAATCGGATGATGGTCTCCTATCCTGGATTTCGTGTGGCTTGGTCTTCGGGACACTCGGAGTACTGTTTCTTGTCCTGGGCTTCCAGTTCCTGGGCTCGGATTTGAGGTCACGCTGGGTTCTTGGTAAAAGTCTGTAATGATACTCGGAAGCGGGAGTTAATGGTTGCTCTGAGATAGCAGGAGCCACTAAATTCACAACGAGATAGCGTTGGACACTAAATTCACAACGAGATAGCGTTGGACACTAAATTCACAACGAGATAGCGTTGGACACTAAATTCACACCGAGATAGCGGTGGACACTAAATTCACAACGAGATAGCGTTGGACATTAAATTCACACCGAGATAGCGGTGGACACTAAAATCACAACGAGATAGCGTTGGACACTAAATTCACAACGAGATAGCGTTGGACACTAAATTCACAACGAGATAGCGTTGGACACTAAATTCACAACGAGATTGCGTTGGACACTAAATTCACACCGAGATAGCGGTGAACACTAAATTCACAACGAGATAGCGTTGGACACTAAATTCACACCGAGATAGCGGTGGACACTAAATTCACAACGAAATAGCGTTGGACACTAAATTCACACCGAGATAGCGGTGGACACTAAATTCACAACGAGATAGCGTTGGACACTAAATTCACAACGAGATAGCGTTGGGCACTATATTCACACTGAGATAGCGGTGGACACTAAATTCTCAACGAGATAGCATTGGACACTAAATTCACACCGAGATAGCGGTGGACACTAAATTCACAACGAGATAGCGTTGGACACTAAATTCACAACGAGATAGCGTTGGACACTAAATTCACACCGAGATAGCGGTGGACACTAAATTCACAACGAGATAGCGTTGGACACTACATTCACACCGAGATAGCGGTAGACACTAAATTCACAACGAGATAGCGTTGGACACTAAATTCACACCGAGATAGCGGTGGACACTAAATTCACAACGAGATAGCGTTGGACACTAAATTCACAACGAGATAGCGTTGGGCACTATATTCACACCGAGATAGCGGTGACACTAAATTCACAACGAGATAGCGTTGGACACTAGATTCACACCGAGATAGCGGTGGACACTATTACACTCACCTGAACCTTCCCTAGATGACCGCTCACTTGCCACGGTCGCAACAGACTGACTTTTCATGTTTTGGCTTGGTCGTCTTATACACCTTTCGACGACAACTGGGTGTGAGTCGTACTGGTGAACGAAATCCAAATGTAAAATTCCATTCAACGTATTGATACTGAAGTGCCTGTAGTGTTGTTTCGTTGCGATATGTATCGGGCTTCGTATGATTAGGTTGACTTGGTTGTGTAGTATAGTTGATATGGGGTGAATTTGTAATGGTTCATTACATTCCCCCCTTTCTTTCGGAGACGAGTACCTTCTCGTCTTGACTGATGGCCAACAGGTGGTGGACGGAAGTGTAGCTGATAAGCTACAATCTTAATTCCGGAATTGTGGGGGCTCAGGTCCGGGACGTTGTGAGCATTGCTTCACGAGTGGTTGCCCTGCAAGAGACATAGAAAAATTTTTTGGCCCAATATGTCCATTCCCAGGATCGCATCATTGGTTAGTTCTGGTAAAAATGCGAATTCTCCCTGAACCAAACATCCTTCAAGACTAAAGGTGACTGAATAGACCTCTCTGCTAGTGGTGTGACTTCCGTCGGCTAAACGAATTCCACGTTCCTGGTAGCGCACAGGAATTTCCAGAGCTCTGAGCTCGTCTCTTAGTGCTGGACTGACAAACGAGTTCGTAGAGCCGGTATCCACTAACGCGTTGAAATTCTTTTCTTCAACTTTTATTGGTACAAATACCCTATTTTCAATGCATAGTTCTGTATTAGGTTGTCTCGGTATGTTTTGTTGTGGCCCTTCTTGGCTTGCTGATGAATCCATCTCAACCGTTTCGGTATGTTCATCTTGCATGCAGCGTTTATTATACCGTGCCCACGAACGGGTAAATCGACTGCCTGTTGTAGACTTCCTCGGTTTCTTCCTGCTTCGGTTCGGGCTTCGTTTAGATATAACATCAGATTGAGACATGAAAACAGTTGCTATCTGTTGAAGTCCTGTATTATTTGTTAGATGATGCTCAGCTTCAAATACAGCAGCAGTTCGATTATTCCAGTTTTGCGTCGGCTGGGTGTGGCGCTTGCAAGGGCAGTCTTTGGTTAAGCGTCCGTCTTCTCCACAGTTTGAGCAAAATAATCGAAAGGGTCGGTGGCAGTTCCTCTTCTGATGTCCTCTTTGTTTACAATTCCAACAATGTGTGTTGCGGTCATACGGCACCGATATTGCTCCAAATTGTGCTCGGGGTGTAGGAGGTGAGCACGAGGCGGGTCTCATATTTTTTTCTTCGTTTTTGACATACTCGTATTCTTCTACTAGGTCCGTCAGTTCCTCCAACGTCTGGAAATCCATCCTTCGCACAGCAATTCGGTATTCCGGGCGGAGGCTGTCATATATCCGATCGACGTTGTCTTCCTGACTCATCTTGGGATGCTGCCTGATAAGATATTCCATGGCCCGGATGAAGTCTCTGGCCTTCTCCCGCGGCCCTTCTTTCTTTCGCCAGATCTCCTCCTCCAACTTGTGGACGAAACGTGGCGGTAAGAAGTACCTGAGGAACGCTTGGCGAAACTCCTCCCATGTCTGAAAACTTCCTCGGTGGATTCGTAGCCACTCTAGGGCGGAACCTGTGAAGATTTCTGGGAAGGTCCGGAGGATGTGCTCTGCTGGTATCGAATAGCAATGTACCAACTCCTCTAGGCGTTCCATGAACTCGAGGGCATTTCCCGAGCCGTCAAACTTAAGGCCCCATTTACGGACGGTGTTCATGGTCTCGGCCTCGGACTTCGGTACATTCTGTATGGACCTGTTTGGTTGCTACTCTCTAACTCGGGAAAGTGGGTTGGCGGACGCAAGGTGCTGGAACTTAAACTTGTTGCTGGACCGACGCCAGTAGTCTGGTGGTACAGGCCTCCTACGGCTGGAGGTACTTGTAGCTGTAGTTGGGCGTTAGGCTCTTCGGTCACCCCTGTTGCATTGGCAGGTTGCGGTGGTGCTTCGGTTTCATCTTTGTATTCCCGTTCTTGGACCAACTGTGAGATTTCCGTGCACAGGTTCTGGGTCGAACGGTGAGTCCTGGAGTCTTTGATGTAAGTACTCAGGCGGGATCGCAGCGTAGACACTGTGCCACTAGTATCTTACCTTTTGGAAGCCATTTTCTCAATGAGTTCCGTTTTCTTCAGCAGGTAGATGGACGCGAGATTTTCTTCGACGTCCATGTTGACATTACTGTCGGTATTTGCCATGGTTTTATGCCACTGACAACTGTTTTAAAATTTTAGCTTTCTTTTCTATTCCTTTCTAGCTCGATAGTGAGCTCCTGTGGTTTTGATCGGTCGGTATCCTCGGTGTATGACAGGTCGGTCGGTATGATTCCTCAGAGAGTTAGTTCTTCTGGAACGGTCGGTCGGTCGGTAAATCTGGATAAGAAATAACTCCTCTGACTGGATCAATCTTTATTCGGTGTAATACAGGTCGGTCGGTATGGACTTCTTAGCAAGTTGATCCTTCTGGAACGGTCGGTCGGTAAATCGGTTAACAAACTTCAAAGAAGTCCCTGCTCGGGCGCCATTTGTGAGGAAGCTTTTTATCAAAGGCTGAGGAAGCTTTTTATCTGAGGCTCAGCGGATCCAAGGTCTTCTAAAGAAGCAGCAAAACTTTAGTTTAATGAAGTTAGTTTTATTTCCGATATACAAAATTATAATTTTCTAATAATATTTTGTACAATGGTTTAAGTTCATAATCTCAATTCAGGTTTCTAGTTCTATTGCTAGGTGTGGTCTAGTCCGGGATTTACGACCAGGTTCTCGTATGGTATCTTCAGGTCAATCGAATGATGGTCTCCTATCCTGGATTTTGTGTGGCTTGGTCTTCGGGACACTCGGAGTACTGTTTCCTGTCCTGGGCTTCCAGTGCCTGGGCTCGGATTTGAGGTCACGCTGGGTTCTTGGTAAAAGTCTGTAATGATACTCGGAAGCGGGAGTTAATGGTTGCTCTGAGATAGCAGGAGCCACTAAATTCACAACGAGATAGCGTTGGACACTAGATTCACAACGAGATAGCGTTGGACACTAAATTCACACCGAGATAGCGGTGGACACTAAATTCACAACGAGATAGCGTTGGACACTAAATTCACAACGAGATAGCGTTGGACACTAAATTCACAACGAGATAGCGTTGGACACTAAATTCACACCGAGATAGCGGTGGACACTAAATTCACAACGAGATAGCGTTGGACACTAGATTTACACCGAGATAGCGGTGGAAACTAGATTCACAACGAGATAGCATTGGACACTAAATTCACACCGAGATAGCGGTGGACACTAAATTCACAACGAGATAGCGTTGGACACTAAATTCACAACGAGATAGCGTTGAACACTAAATTCAAAACGACATAGCGTTGGACACTAAATTCACAACGAGATAGCGTTGGACACTAAATTCACACTGAGATAGCGGTGGACACTAGATTCACAACGAGATAGCGTTGGACACTAAATTCACAACGAGATAGCGTTGGACACTAAATTCACACCGAGATAGCGGTGGACACTAAATTCACAACGAGATAGCGTTGGACACTAAATTCACAACGAGATAGCGTTGGACACTAAATTTACACCGAGATAGCGGTGGACACTAAATTCACAACGAGATAGCGTTGGACACTTAATTCACACCGAGATAGCGGTGGACACTAAATTCACAACGAGATAGCGTTGGAAGCTAAATTCACAACGAGATAGCGTTGGAAACTATATTCACACCGAGTTAGCCGTGGACACTAAATTCACAACGAGATAGCGTTGGACACTAAATTCACACCGAGATAGCGGTGGACACTATTACACTCACCTGAACCTTCCCTAGATGACCGCTCACTTGCCACGGTCGGTGCAGACTGACTTTTCATTTTAGTTTAGTTATTTAGTTAGTTTTTATTTGAACAATATATACAATTTGACTTATAACTAATTAGCATACTATGATAATAATATTTTGTTGGCACATAGGGGGCCTAACCATATACATTGACTTAGCTTAAAATATTATAGAGTATTGTATAATTTACATGAAAAAGGTAATAAAAATAGAAGTCGGTTGACTTTGTTGTCTTCTCAGGTGGTTCATTCCTGGTTATCTATGGTGGGTTTATAGTTAAAAAGGTGGGGGCTGGCAATTTAGCTACGGTGGTGTGCTGACCCAGTGTCAGCGTAAAACGAGATAGGTCCCTCGTTGTCCATGATGATGTTGTCGTCCAGGCTCTCCATCACACTGAGGTACCTCGGTTCAAGATGTCGTTGCTCTGTGGTCATCCTTCTCATTAGCTGATTCGGGTGGTTGGTGATGTTTTTGCACTAGCTTCTTTGTGGATAGCACCAGGTATCTGTCCAGAGGTATGATGTTGGCTTCTTGGTACAGTTGCTCGTTCCTGTAGTGCTTTCGTCGCCGTCGGTCAAAGTAGAGGCCGGTGCAGATCCTGAGTATCTTCCTTTCATAGAGCTGGAGTTCTTTCATGGCTGTCTTCGAAATGGTGAACCAGACTGGAAAGGAGTAGCTAATTACAGGTCGCAGAAGTTGCTTGTAGACCAGTTACTTTGTCGCTTGGCTTAGTCCAATTCTTCTTTTCAGCAGAGGGTGCACCCGGCTGAAAGCCCAGCTGGCTTTTTTGAGAGCTTTCCTGCTGTGTGAATTGAAGTTTAACAGCTCATTGAAGTGGATACCCAGGTATTTCACATTCGGCTTGGATTGAATGGTGGATCCATCGGAAAGTTTCAGGACCAGATTTTTACATTTGGTGGCAGTCCGACCGCCTCTAGATCTGTCAGTAGAGGAACACCGCAAGGCGGAGTCCTATCCCCTCTTCTATGGAATATAGTAGTCAATGAACTTCTAGTTGACTTAGAAGCTGAGGGATTCAAAGTGATTGCATATGCAGATGACGTCTCCATTGCGGTGTCCGGCAAACATGCTCACGTCCTTACGGACCTGATGCAGACCGCTCTAAATAAACTTTTAAAATGGGCGGAAAATGTGATCTAGGGGTCAACCCTCAGAAAACTGAGCTCGTTCTCTTCACCAGGAAATACAAAATTCCTCAACTAATAACTCCATCAATAAATGGAATCTCACTTGTACTTTCAAACGAAGCCAAATATCTAGGTATAATCCTAGACAAAAAGCTAAATTGGAAAGCCAATATACAGGAAAGAATCAGGAAATCCACCGTGGCCTTATTTTCCTGCAAAAAAGCCATTGGTAACAAATGGGGTTTCTCCCCCCAAATCACCCACTGGCTCTACACCGCGGTCATCAGACCAATACTCACATACAGAGTAGTGGCATGGTGGACCGCTCTTGATAAAAGTACCTACTGCGACAGTTTAAGCAAGGTCCAACGAACAGCCTGTCTGTGTATAAGCGGAGCACTGAGATCAACACCCTCAGCTGCACTAAATACACTCCTCAACCTCACACCACTAGATATCTTCAGCAAACAAATGGCCGCCAGTGCAGCCACTCGTATGAGAGCTATCTCCCAATGGACCGATAACAACATCGGTCACGTTGCAATCCTGAATTTATTCGGATCAATCCCCTGTCACTCCGACTACACCATCCCCCAATTGGTTTTTGATAATAAGTTCCAAGTCTCAATCCCACCGAGAACGACCTGGGACGACGAAGAATTTTTGGGAGATGATTCAATTCATTTCTATACAGATGGTTCAAAAACCGAAGAAAGGGTAGGCTGTGGGGTGTACTCAAACCGACTAAACTTAAGTCTCTCGTTCCGCCTTCCAAACCATTGTAGCGTGTTCCAAGCGGAAATTCTGGCGATCAAAGAGGTTCTATCATGGCTAAAAGAAAACGTGATATCCTCAACGAATATCCGGATTTTCTCAGATAGTCAAGCAGCCCTCAAATCACTCGGCGCTGTTTCTACGAACTCAGTAACCGCCCTCAACTGTCGCTTATCTCTTAAGGAGATGGCTGAACAGTTCAATATTCACCTTTTTTGGGTGCCGGGGCACAAAGATATCGCGGGTAACTGCAAAGCCGACGAACTCGCCAGAGAAGGAACCGTTCTATCGATCTCTACCAGCAGGTTGAATATTGGTATACCAATCGCTACATGGAAACTTATGCTAAAGCAAGAGGCGATGGACAGAACAAATCACAGGTGGAACAATATCACCATGTGCGTGGCAACAAAACTGATATGGCCAGGAATAGATCCAAAACGCACAAGACATTTGTTATCCATTACCAGATTGCAAGTTATCTCCGTAATCAATGTCATTACCGGACATTGTCTGATAGGAAGACACGCCATAAGACTTGGCGTTCCCTCTAATGACTTCTGCAGAAGTTGCTTAGATGAGGAGGAGGAGGAGACAATCCCACACCTCCTCTGCTCATGTCCTGCACTCTCTTCTAAAAGAAAGAGGCATCTGGGGAAATATTTTCTCGATGATCCAAGCGATCTGGCGCACACAGATCCCCTGCATCTCCTTCGCTTTATTGTAAGCTCCAAATGGTTTTGTTAAGCGAGGTACTCCCTCGCATAATTTCTATGGTATCACAATGGACCTAATATTGGTCTAAGTGCGTCGGGTGTATTCCTGACAGCCATTGTAACCAAACCTAACCTAACCGACCGCCTCTGCCATTTGAGGGTCTCCTGAAGCAAACCAGTTCCGATTTGGAAGTGTTGATCCGTATGCCCCACTTTTTGTAGTAGTGGTATAGTCTGTTGACGTGGGCCTCTACTCTCTTGACTGCGAGCAATGGTGAGAGTGATGTGGCGTAGGTTAGCGAGTCATCAGCGTAGAGGAGATTCTCGCATCCAGTTGGAGCTGGTTGGTCTGACGTCATCAAGCTGTAGAGGAAGGGACCGAGTTTTGAACCTTGGGCGACTCCGGCTCCGATGTTCTTAGTGTGGGATTTGCAGTTGTCCATTTGTACGAAAAATTTTTTGAAAGGAAGAAAAGAGCAGAGAATTTTGATTAGTGGCGGTGGAAGCTGAAACGAGTAGAGTTTATGTATTAATCCATCTATCCATACGCTATCGAATGCCTTCTCGACATCCAGAAAGCATCCAACGGTGACACGTTGACTGTTGAGTGAGGTGATGTCATGCTGAAACTTAAGGAGTGGATGCAGTGTCGAGTGTTTCTCCCGAAAGCCGAACTGCATGTCTGGTATGAGGAGGTTATCGTTGCAGAATATTTTGAGTCTGCGGAGGATTACTTCTTCCAGTATTTTGCTGATGTTACTCAGCATGGAAATCGGCCTATAGTTGAAGATTTGATTGGAAGCGCCTTTCTTGGGAATTGCCACGATCTTTGATGTTTTCCAGTTCCGGGGAAAAAAGCAGTTGTTGATGCAGTTGTTAAGGATGATTGTGAGGAGAATCATCGCTGCATGTGGAAGCCTTTTGAGGATGTGGTTAGAGATGCCATCTGGTCCGGCTGACTTTTTTGGCTTGGAATTGCCGATGATCTCTGCTACCTCCTCTAGATTGCAGAGACGAATATTGTTGGTTGGGTTGTCAGCTGGATTTGCATCGTCGAAGATCACTATATCCGGGCTTGGTTGGAGTGTTTGCTGCATTGAAGATTCCACCTCCTGCAGAAATGTTTGGTCAGTGGGCGGGCTTGGTTTGAAGTTTCCTTCGAAGTAGTTGGCGAGAGCTTCAGCTTTGTCTTGGGTGGCTGTGACTTCCATATCGTTGACAATTAGCATTTCGAGGGGCTTTTGTTGCTTTCCAATAATTCTATTGATGTTTCCAAACGTATCCGGGCCGGGTCTAATCGCTTCCAACCTTTTCTGGAAGTGGATGTTGTTGTGGTGTTGGATCGAGTTCCGGAACATGATGTTGACCTGCTGCAGCTCATTCCAGATTGTTTGGTAGCACCTGTTTTCTGTATTCATCTGGCTTTGGTGAATCCTTTGAAGTTTCTTCCTCAGTCGTTCTCTGTGCGCGTATAGATTTTGGATATATTCCGGGAGGTGTTGGTACCTATCCCTTGACGTCCTGGGCCGTTTTTGGTTGCTGATCGCCCTGGATACAGCTTCGTCTAGATTGCCAACTGCAGCATCAATCTCGCTGTCAAGAAGGTTCCTGTTTGGTGGTGGTAGATCTAGGTTGTCCTCGATGTCCCTGTGCAGCTTTTCTACATCCAGTCGTCTGTATTTGATGAAGCTTTGTGGTGGTTTTCAAATTAGAGAAATTGGTTGGTTTTAATTAATAGTTAGTTGTACGGCTTCATGGTCAGAGTCACTATCTACTGTCTTACAGATGAAGTTCTGTATTTCTGGCATTATGTTCACCAAGTTGGAAGAGGCTAAGAAAAAGTCAAGTGTCGATGGTGTTCTGGGAAAAGTTGGTTTTGGTTGTGATACAACTACAAGTGTGTGATCGTTCGTATTTTGGTCCAGCCAGTTTGCTATTGCCCTGCCTTCTTCGCTGATGTTTGTGTCCAACCATAAACTGTGTCTTGCGTTGAAGTCCCCGCCGATGAGTCCGTACGTGCTTTGCTTCAGTATTCCGTTGAGGATGTGAAGGTCGCTTTGAATGTTTCTTTGAGAGGAGTTGCATTTGAAATAGAAGCTTATGACCGTTAAGGTCTCTCCTCTTCCAAAGCTTATCTTGATGGCGGTGGCTTCACTAGTCAGTAGTCCAGCGATGGTTACTTCTTTTGTGTTGGGCAAGAGTTTATCTTTTATGAAGATTGCTGTTCCTCTTTGAAGATGATTTTTGTCCTGCCGAAAGGTCCTGAATCCCTTGATGTTAATGTTGTTGCGTCTAGTGACGTTCGTCTCGCTGATTAGCGCAATGTCGGGGGTGTTGTTCTTCATGAACAAGTTGAATGACGTCCTCTTGTCTAGGCTGTATAATGAGTTAACATTATACGTCAGGATGCGTAGTTTCTTCAATTGCATAGTTTGGAGGACGAAGGTGGCCAGCGACACGGACTTCTCACCATCGCTTAATTGAGCGTAGTTGGGTGGTATGGCGCCCTTAGCCTGGTTCACGGCGGTCTGAAAGCTAGATCCGAAGAATCGCTGGAATTCATTGTTGAGGTCCAATGAAGATTGTTGGGGTTTGGTCGGTATTCTCTGGACGGGTGTTCTTTTGGCTGGGGTCCTAGGTTGCTGTTGTGGGGCTTTGCTTGTTGTTTTGGTTGCTGTGTTTTGTTTTGCCATTGCTGCGTAGCTGACTCCTGGGCGGGTTACCACACATGCTGAGTTAATGGTCAGTTCTTTCTGAATTTTCTTCTCTGCTAGTATTTGGTTCCTTTCGGTCAATCGTGCCTTCAGAGTCGGGCAGCCCTTGAAGCTAGCTGGATGTCCCTCTTTCTTGCAGTTGGCGCAATATACGTCCAGTCCTGTATTTTGTGTCCTTTTGCATTGGCCTGGTTGATGGTCCTCCTTGCACTTAACGCAGACGTACTGGCGTCCACAGTTAGTGGCTAAGTGGCCAAAGCGTTGGCAATTTCGGCACTGCACAATGTCGTTTGACTTCAGTTTTTCCCAGTGCACTCTCTGGTTCATCACAAGGGCCTTCGTGTAAATTTCATTCAGGTCGCAAGTCTTGGGCACTTCGACTACGAAGTTGATGTACACCTTTCCTTGAGCCTTCTTTCATTAGTACTGGGTGACTTAGTTAGTAATCGGGATTCCTTCAATACGGAGTTCATCCTCAACTTCAATGTCCGAATAGCTGTGGTGAATTCCTTTCAGTAGGAGTAGGTTCTTGCTTTCCTCCTTTGGCGTGAATGAATTGAACTGTATCTTCATTGTCAGAAGATACTTTTTGATGGCGTCAAATGAAATCCTGTCCCCGGCGTTGATGAAGCTGTCGGAGTAGCAGAAAAATGGCGGCATTCCGGGACCCTTGGCTGGCTCGCTTATTTTTGGTGCTCCTGGGGTTGTGGAAGTTGATGGTGGGCAGTTTTTGGCCGCGATTGTCTTCTTTGAAATTGCTGGCGGTGGTGGCTGAGCGGTTGGTGCTACTGCTGGCGCCACTGCTGGTGTTGTAGCGGTGATTGGGGTAGGTGAAACCGTGTCTACCGACCCGATTGGTGATGGCGGCTCCTGTTTCTTCTTCTTGGAGTCTTTTTTAGCGGTGGTCTTCTTTGACCGTTTCTTTCCAGTTACCTCGGTGAACTGGTCGTCCTCGTCGGATTTATCAGATCTATCTGCCTCGTCGCCAGACAGGCAGATAAAATCTTCGTCCTTTCCTTCGATGACTGACTTTTCATGTTTTGGCTTGGTCGTCTTATACACCTTTCGACGACAACTGGGTGTGAGTCGTACTGGTGAACGAAATCCAAATGGAAAATTCCATACAACGTATTGATACTGAAGTGCCTGTAGTGTTGTTTCGTTGCGATATGTATCGGGCATTGTATGATTAGGTTGACTTGGTTGTATCGTATAGTTGATATGGGGGTGAATTTGTAATGGTTCATTACAGTACATATGTATGAAAAGATATAGTTTTAGAATTAATTAAGAAACATACAAAAAAAAAATAAAAGGGAGTTCTGATCGTCTTAGTTCGCTCGAAAATATTCGAACGCACTCGTTGAGTGGTAAGTATTTATTTTAAATAATGAGATGGATGTGCCTGTTTTTTATTGTATAGCAAATTAGATCTTGGTGGAATGTTTGACACTGCTGGACGTAAGACCTCTTCAACATTTTTTAGCGATGAACGATATTCGGATTTAATATGTGTTAAAGCCGAGAAAGTGACTTCACATAAATATGTAGTGTTGAATGGCAGGAGAACATTTAAAGCCATATCAGCGATTGTAGGAAATTCAGTTCTAGTTCCGATCCAAAATTCAGTCAAGGGCTTTTTTTTAAATTGTAGTTTTAAGTTTGAGTCACTCGAAAGCTCAGCAAATTCCTCTTTAAGTGGCTTGAGCTTTAAGTGGCAGGTGATCAATTTCGCTCAAGGCAGCTGGAGACCAGTTGGAAAGGAACATGCACCAGCTGATCTGCATGATATGGTTGGAAGAAAGCATGCCCGATGAATGGAACCTCAGTATCGTATGCCCGATCCTAAAGAAGGGAGTCCCTCACAATTGCGCCAATTACAAAGGGATAAGCCTCCTGAACGTCGCTTATAAGATCTTGTCTGCTGTAATATGTGAACGTCCGAAACCCCACGTCAACAACTTGATAGGTCTTTATCAATGTGGTTTTAGACCAGAGAAGTCCACAATAGACCAAATTTTCACATTACGGCAGATCTTGGAAAAACCCGAGATCATAATATCGATATTCACCACCTCTTTATCGATTTACAGAGACGAGCTGTACAGAGCCATGTCAAGTTTCGGCAACCCTGCAAAACTCGTACGACTATGCAGGATGACTTTGGAGAATTCAAGCTGCTCCGTCAAGGTCGGTAAAGAACTCACCGAGAACTTTTTTTTTTTTTTTTATAATTAACGCGCACATCAAGGGGTTATGACTACCCTTATAATGTTATAGAACACAGTGCGAGCATTTAGGAAAATAGGAGAGGATTTGAAAGGAGACACCGATGCACGTTGCTTTTGAACCTTTGTGAATCGTAATGAAGGGGAAATACAGAGCCAGGTAAAGAATTCCACATTCGGGTGGTGCGACTGAAATACGAATCTCTATACTTGACTGTACGCCCGAAATTGGGCTCAAGATAAAACTGATGAGCATTCCCAGCGAGGCGGGGGTTGCGGCTAAATTGTTTCAGGGGAGGAATGCAACTGGCTATTTCACTAGAGCACTGTTTGTGAAAAAAGCGATAAAAGAGAGTGAGACAGGTGACGTTTCGACGATGTTCAAGAGAATCAATCGATTCTACGATTGAACTATCACCTATCAATTTTAACGCTTTGTTTTGTACCCTATCAAGCAGGTGCAAAGATGTTTGAGCAGCACCTGACCAGATATGGGAGTTATACTCCAGTTTTGGGCGGATGAATGCCTTTTAAATTGTAGCCAGATCAGAAGGGGTGAAGAACTTCCTGCATCGTCTCTTTGACTTTGATGTCGAAAAAGGTTTTAGGCAAGGCGACAAGCTGTCATGCGATAATCTTCAACATCATACTTGAACAGATTGTAAGAAACTCAAACGTCAACACCAGAAAAAACAATCTTTCAAAAGTTTGTACAATTTCTCGCCTATGCATACGATATTGACGTAATGGGAAGAAAAAAGCGTGATGTCATATGTGTTTTTACGAGTATTGAAACAGAAGCGGCAAAAACGGGTTTGATGGTTAATGAGGGCAAAACGAAGTATATGCTGTCAAACAGGGACACTGAACATCGACGAATTGGACAAATCGTCACAATAGACAGACATAACTTCGAGGTAGTACAGGAATTCGTCTACCTAGGATCCACTGTAGATACGGACAACAACATCAGTGCGGAGATCAAACGGAGAATAACTCTTGCCAACCGTTGCTTCTTTGGGTTAAGAAGGCAATTGAGAAACAAAACCCTCTCTAGAAAAACCAAGGTGACCTTGTATAGGACCTTGATCATCCCAGTCCTGCTTTACGGCGCGGAAGCATGGACTTTATCGAAAGCGGATGAGGAAACCCTTGGTCGTTTCGAAAGAAAAATTCTCCGAATGATTTTTGGTCCCGTATGCGAAAACAATGTGTGGAGAAGAAGATACAACAACGAGCTGTATGAGTTGTACCGCGACATGGGCATAGCCAGAAGAGTACGCATCGTGAGGCTACGATGGTTGGGCCATGTAGAGCGGATGGACCCAAACGCTCTGGCTCGTCGAGTGTTCGAAAGCACATCGAACGAATTTTTTTCTACCGTACTTTTCCAAATGTTGATCCTTTTAATAAAACTTTCAATTTTATCATTCGAGGTAAGTATATCGCTATTTTTTCCTTGAAGAGACAAGTTGAGATCGTTTAATTTCGCGAAGATATCTGATAAATAACACAGCTTGGAGTCATTTTGAAAAAAAGCAGCAAGTTCACATTTTCGTCCCATTAAAAATATTTCGATTTCGTCTTTTAATAGCAATAATCTTCTCAAACTTTGTCCTCTTGACAACCATCTTACTTCTGCATGTAATAATAAAGTTGTGTAGTTGGAATCCATATCCTTACATAGATTTGAAAATAAGCGGCTGTTAAGTGCATGGCTTTTAATAAAAGTTATAATCTTAACAGCATCCTGAAGCATATCGTTCAATTCCGGTGCTAATTTTTTTGCTACAAGGGCCTCTCGGTGAATAAGGCAGTGAGTAAAAGTTATATGATCATATTGGGCCGGTTGAAAAAATGATTGAATGATGATGAATGAATGAGTAGGTAGAAAAACCAACAAATACATACACATACACAAAACGGAAACAAATTTGTGTGGAGAAGTGCAAGGAAAGGATACACATTATGCACAAATTCTTCTTCTGTTATGAAAAAAAAAAATACAAGTAGCTGTAATTACTTTGATTTTTGTTGTTTCACACGACAGCGCATTTGATGTATGTATTTTATATATTTGGATATTTGCTTGTCGAGTTGAAGGAAAAAATTAATAAAACTTATTAATTTTTTCTGAAACATATGCATTGTGCAGAGGCTAAAGTAAACATTATAAGGCATAGCATAGGTATATCATAATTTGGCATGGGAAACCTCCCCTTAAATATTAAACTTGAAAATCTCTCGCAACCCCAGAATTTTCCTAAGCGACCCCATTTAGGGTCGCGACCCATGGTTTAAGAAGCCCTGCCGTAGACTATTCCAGAGCATGTTATTATTCCTAAAACTAAAGCTTGTAGATACAAGTAAAACCTGTTGTTAACCATAGCTTTCGGAAGCATCCATATATTCTTTTAACAACCACATTAATGTAATAAGAACAAGATAGTTTGCTATTTATAAAGCTAAGTGTGCACGATTGGTAGGTCTGACAATCATTGTCAGATCTGCAAACGTCTGACAATGTATGCAAATAAGCTGACAATGAGGGTGAAAATGGAATTTATGTGTACACGGTTTGCAGAAATCTACAAATATCTGCAAGTTTATTGCCAGCTATTTGGCTGTCAATGTCGACAAACTAATTTGGGCAAATAGCTGGCAAAAGGCTTGCAGATATTTGTAGATTTCTGCAAACAAACTTATTGGTGGATCTGCAAATTCATTTTCAGTTCATTGTCACATCGCATCTGTTCAATTTTTTTTTCGCGTAATTAACACATTTTCTATAAAAAACAAAAATCACCTCTAAATTTTCGATGAGTTTTGTAGTTGACAATCCAATTGTAGAGACAATCCACGTGTTTTTGTTTTTCCTTGTAATCCTTGCCAAATTTGTCTGCCAATGAATAAATTTGCAAATGCAGAAACGTCAGAAAATGAAAAAAAATTTGTGTTCACACGATTGCCACATCTGCAAATTGATATGTCTTCAAAATGATTGATGAACAAATTTTTCTGCAAATTAATTTGGTGTGTACACGGTTGTCAGCTTGCGTGTACACGATTGCCAGATACCTGCAAATTAATTAACAGATATTTGTCTTCAAATTAGCAGCCAAATAGTTTTTTTTTGCAAATTAATTTGGTGTGGACACGATTGTCAGCCATTCGAGACAAATTTTTCACTGACAGATCTGGCAATGTTTGCAGATCAGGCAATCGTGTACACTAAAACCAGGGATTGTTACATGTTCTACTAAACCCAATTTGCTGTTACCTAGAAATATAGACGGAGTATTATGTTATACAAAATCTTTGCAAGATATTGATAAAAACTTTGACTTGGTGGGGTTGATATTTGGTCCATTCACAAAAGATCAATATCAAATATTGGCTAAGTCATTATTTAGCAGACTAACAAAGTGTGAAATATTTTGAAGAGGGCTGGAGTTGAACATCATCTGCATAGAGATGGACAATGGTGTGGAGGCAATATGTTGGTAGACTATTAATACAAATAAAAAACAATATAGGTTCCAAAATTGAGCCTTGAGGAACACCCTGCTTTACTGGTTTAAACTCAGGCCAGGTCTCCCATTAACCACTCTTTGCATCCTTCCTAAAAGAAAACTATTTACTAGAAGAAAATTATTTATTAGACTAACAGCTCTGTCGCTAAATCCAAAAAGTTTTTTGAGCTTCCAGAAAAGAATATCATGATTAAATATATCAAAGGCTTTGGAAAAGTCAAGCAGACAGAGGAACGTAATATATCCCTTATCAAAGGAACACCTTATGTCCTCAATAATATTGGCCATAGCTGAGGAGCAACTATGGTTAGCTCTGAGACCTGTTGCACTTTTTTCTTCGCCAATTCCTTTCTTCAACAATATAATTGCTCTGCGAACAATGACTGACTGCACGAATCTCAGTAGTCTACGAGAGCTTTCGCGTAAATGTCCCAGCGGATGAATTCAAATTACAGAATCAACGGTGGACTTCAGCAGTCAAAAAAGCAGAAACCCCTGAAGGAGCTACTCCAACATATTTGGTTTAAAGGGCTTTCAGGGTTTTTCAATACTAGGACAGGGTATTGAAGTAGAGATGGTGGCGGATGAGCTCCTGGTGAGCCAACGGCAGCACTCACACCCCTGCAGCAGGGTACTGACACTGGATATTCCAGCCCTTTATGTCCGAAGGGATCCAAAAGGACCTGGCCCTCCAGGTTGTGGGTTGCGCGTAGGTAAGTAATATTAGTTCCGAAACAACTAATAGCCTCAGATAACGATAATGATTTCAAAGTTGACGACCCAAGCAAACGCAAAAAGGACAATGACCTCCGGATCTGCACGTGGAACGTAAGATCTCTTAACGGACTAGGTGTAGCTGGAGAATTAGCGGACGCCCTGGACTGCTGTAAAGCAGACATAACCGCCATCCAAGAAGTGCGATGGAGTGGACCGGGCATAAAGAAGATGAGAAACTGTGACATCTACTATGGCGACTGCTACAGGCAACAGAAACAGCGCTTATTTGGGTGCGGATTTGTCGTTAGAGGAAGACTCAGGGATAAGGTGATCAGCCAAAATCCAGTCAATGAGCGTATAATGACCATCCGCATCAGGGCTACATTCGCCAACATTAGCCTTATATGCGCCCACGCCCCCACAGAAGAGAAAAATGACGATTCCAAAGACTGTTTCTACGAGCTCCGAGAAACGTATGAGCAGTGCCCTAGACACGACGTGAAAATCGTTCTTGGCGATTTTAACGCAAAGCTAGGGAAGGAGGACATTTTTGGTAAAACAATCGGTAAGCATAGCCCCCACGACAAAACCTCCGAAAACGGACTGAAGCTAATCGATTTTGCTGCGGGGCTAAATCTTGTTGGAAGTAGTACACGCTTCCCGCATCTCAAAATTCATAAAGGTACATGGCGATCTCCAGATCAATTAACCGTCAACCAAATTAACCATGTTGCGATCGACGCAAGGCACTCTTCCAGTGTGCTAGATGTCCGAACTTTCCGAGGGGCCAACTTTGACTCGGACCATTACCTTGTTGTAGCCAAGGTACGAATGAGGATATCTTGTTCACGACCAGCACGAGCTAACGCTGTGAAGAGATATGACGTCGGAAAGCTACAATCGCAAGAGATTGCCAATGCCTTTTCAAATCGAATGTCCCTTCAATTATCCTTGAATCCCATGCCGTCAGCATAAAGCATTTAAGACCAGTGGCAGCAATGCCAAGAAGCCATCAGAACCACTGCCTCTGAGGTTCTGGGTTTCACTTGGCCACCAAAACGAAACCCATGGTTCGGTGAAGAATGCAGGCAGGCAAATGCAGCCAAACAAAAAGCACGACAAATGCTGATGCAAAAACGAACAAGGGCTGCTTACGATCAGTATAACGAGATCTACAAGGAGAAAAGAAATGAAGAACAACGACTTCTCAAAAAGAAAAAGAAGCAACATGAGAAGCGCTCGTTTGAAGAAATAGAGAGGTGCCATGACAGGAACGAGATTCGGAAGTTTTACGAAAAGGTAAAAAGATCCTGCCAGGGTGGTAAGCCCCGAACTCAAGCCTGTAAAGACCAGCAGGGAAACATAGTTATAGAGTCACAGTCGCTACTGAGGATCTGGAAAGATCATTTCTGCAGACTGCTTAACGGCGATGAGGACACAAATTCCGCTGTCAGGCAGATTGCCCCATTCAGCTTGTACGATGATCAAGAATGCCGTCCTCCCGACCTAGAGGAAGTTAAGCTTGCCATATGCAAACTTAAATCAAATAAGACTGCAGGTGCAGACGGCCTTGATGCCGAACTCTTCAAGGCAGCTGGAGACCAGTTGGAAAGGAGCATGTACCAGCTGATCTGCATGATATGGTCGGAAGAAAGCATGCCCGATGAATGGAACCTCAATATCGTATGCCCGATCCTAAAGAAGGGAGACCCTCACAATTGCGCCAATTACAGAGGGATAAGCCTCCTTAACGTCGCTTATCAGATCTTGTCTGCTGTAATATGTGAACGTCTGAAACCCCACGCCAACAATTTGATAGGTCCTTATCAATGTGGTTTTAGACCAGAAAAGTCCACAATAGACCAAATTTTCACATTACGGCAGATCTTGGAAAAAACCCGAGAACATAATATCGATATTCACCACCTCTTTATCGATTTCAAGGCCGCGTATGACAGTATTTACAGAGACGAGCTGTACAGAGCCATGTCTAGTTTCGGCATCCCTGCAAAGCTCGTACGACTATGCAGGATGACTTTGGAGAATTCACGCTGCTCCGTCAAGATCGGAAAAGAACTCACCGAGACCTTTGATGTCGAAAAAGGTTTTAGGCAAGGCGACAAACTGTCATGCGATTTCTTCAACATCATACTTGAACAGATTGTAAGAAACTCAAACGTCAACACTAGAGGAACAATCTTTCAAAAGTCTGTACAATCACTCGCCTACGCAGACGATATTGACATAATGGGAAGAAAAAAGCGTGATGTCATAGGTGCTTTTGCGAGTATTGAAACAGAAGCGGCAAAAATGGGTTTGATGGTTAATGAGGGCAAAACGAAGTATATGCTGTCATCAAACAGGGACACAGAACATCGACGAATTGGACAAATCGTCACAATAGACAGACATAACTTCGAGGTAGTACAGGACTTCGTCTACCTAGGATCCGCTGTAGACACGGACAACAACATCAGTGCGGAGATCAAATGGAGAGTAACTCTTGCCAACCGTTGCTTCTTTGGGTTAAGAAGGCAATTGAGAAACAAAACCCTCTCTAGAAAAACCAAGGTGACCTTGTATAAGACCTTGATCATCCCAGTCCTGCTTTACGGCGCGGAAGCATGGACTTTATCGAAAGCGGATGAGGAAACCCTTGGTCGTTTCGAAAGAAAAATTCTCCGAATGATCTTTGGTCCCGTATGCGAAGACAATGTGTGGAGAAGAAGATACAACAACGAGCTGTATGAGCTGTACCGCGACATGGGCATAGCCAGAAGAGTACGCATCGCGAGGCTACGATGGTTGGGCCATGTAGAGCGGATGGACCCAAACGCTCCGGCTCGTCGGGTGTTCGAAAGCACATTGCAGGGAAATTGCGGAAGGGGAAGACCTCTTCTAAGGTGGCGCAATCAAGTGGATGAAGACCTCAACCGACTTGGAGTGCGAAACTGGAAAGAGCTCGCCCGAGATCGAAATCGTTATAGAAGGATGTTGGTTGAGGCCCCGGTTCACCCCGAACTGTAATGCCCACCTAAGTAAGTAAGTAAGTAATTCCTTTCTTCCTTTGAGGATATTAACCTATACTATATTATAATGAAAACAAACTAATGTTAGGTCGATAACGAACTTTGTAAACCACGTACAATAAAAAAAATAAATGCAGTTAAATATTTGCACAGCCGGCCGGCGGGCGGGCGTGCGTAAAGAATTAAAATGTCAGATGATATGGAAAGGGTTGGCAACGAAAACAAGCGCATCCAGCAACAAATGTATGCGGCCACCGCGGTTAGCTCAGCTGGGTGTGTTCGATGATTCAATTAATAATTGCGTAAGGTAGGTCAGGTAAATGAATTAATCAAAAGTGAATAAAGGGGATTATGATAAAATTGGTAAAGAGGATCAATTTGAAGGACAGGGTGTCCTAAAAATTGTGGGTGCCAGAAAATTTTTGAAGGGGTAAATTTCCAAACCTTGACGACGATAAAAAAAAGAGAAGATGTGTTTGAATTCCCAAAGGGAAGTTTAAATAATTTTATTGTATTAATAGGGTGTCTGGGAAACCGTGGTCGAAACCTGGACTAAAAACCAGAATCTTTTCAACGTAAAAGAATGGTACAGAATTTCTTTCGAGGTTGGCAGGAGGCCAATTCTCGAAATAAAGAAAAGTTAGAAAGTTTAAAAGTAAAAAAAAAATAGCAAAACAGATTGGTGTGTCGTTTGAACACAAAGTAGAATTACGTGAGGAAAGTTGCTGAAATAAGAAGTAATAGAAATAGAGTGAAGTAAAACGGTCGCGAGTACCGCAATCTCGGGAAAGAAAACGGTAGGACAACGAAGGCCTAGCGGGTCTAAGTCTTTGCCCAAATAAGGCGACTCTAAAAATACTCGGAAAAACCCTTGAAAATTAAGGATTTTTCGAAGTGCAAAAATAAGAAATAAAACAAAATACTTAGCTTCTCTCCTGATATGTCACTATCCTGACTATCCTGACTATCCTGAACTCCGTGAGGAAATATCTTCTCCGTATACCTTTAAGTTTCTTTTCTCGAAATTCCCTGGAAATTTAGCCTCTCCGTAAATTTAGTGCAAAATCGCGAAAAAGAAAATTCTCGTATCTCTCAAAAAAAATCGCTGTAATTTTCCGCAAGTTTTCTCCTAGATTTTTTTCCTTTCACCTCAAAAAGTCAAGAGACTCTCAAGATGGCGGGTTTTTCTCCTCCATCCGGTATCGGCCATGCAGCCATCCTCGTCAGACCTTTAAGCGTGGTGTTGTTCGGTCTCACTTTTACTGCAGCATTCCGCCATTAGGCTAGGATGTGAGAGTGAGATGTCACGAATCAACTACCCGCGGTCCTTTGCGTTCAGGTGATGTTATCACCAGTAGCCTAGTGGACGAGTTCAACCCCTTAAGAAAGACTTACTCCGAAAAATTATTTCTTTCGCGCAAAGTCCCCAGCCCAAACCGGCCCAAACTAAAATACAAAGAAAATATTTTCTCGGAGAACGAAGAACAGACGAAGCTAAGTTTGAAAGCTCGACATACTTTCCGAAAAACCTCCGTCCAGATTGTTAGAAAAGTGAGAATAAAATCGGAAACACGTCTCTAAGTGATTCTTCCTTGATGTCAATATCAATTTAATTTTAATTGAAAGTAAATAGTAGATTTAGGTTGGGCAGAAGGCCATACTAATTTTGTCAAAGTGACGTAAATCGTTGGGTAGGCATTTATCATCTACCATTGATGGTGGTGTTGTGCCATCTCGTGTGTGTTCACATCGGACATTTCCATTGTCTTGCGTGAGACCACCCGTCTGCACTCTTCTTGATCATCGTTGGGGATCGCCTGTCCCTTTGTCGGTCTAGCCTCGACCAGTTTTGCATCATCACCCTATGTGGGATGTTTTTGCAGAATGCTGGGTTAGTAAACCATAGGCTGATAAAACCTTGTTTGCCCCTAACTCTCTCAGAATTATGCAGCCACACCCGAAAACGAAGAAGATGTAGGGATACGTGAAATGATCCGAAGGATACTTTTTGTAGCGGTAAATTTTACCGCGACAAATCAAACTGAAAAGGATTTAGAAGCGAACTACTGATTGCATTTCGGAGACCAAGTAGTACTGATTTTAGAACAAGTTCATATGTACACACTTATATACGCTCTTCATCATGAATGCAAGTGTAAGTAGTCAGTTAGTAATAAAACCAACACCAGCAGCCAGCACATAGAGAACGTAAGAGCAGTATAAAAAAATATAAAAAGAAACTTAAAATATGTATTACAAAATTATCTTTTATAAAGAACACCATTAAAACAAACAAAATGTGCAAAATGTCATGCAATTAACAATTAATAAAATAAGCTAAAAATAATTGAAACATACAAACATGCAAACTAAGCTCAAGAGAGTGGAACACTGGTTTTAAACAAGTGTTCTAAACTTGATTACAACAATTAAAATTGAGCTAAGATTAAATAATCTACCCATACGAGTCAGTGGGTTAAAACTAAGTTGCGCAGGTGGTAAGATCCGCCTCGAAAGTTGAATTTTACACAAGAAAGTAACTCAGTTGCATCGATATGTCCGGTGATAAATTGTTGAAAAAATACCAGATCGTTGATGGTATATCTTTAAGAAAGAAGTTGGACCTGTAATAATTGGACTCTGTGCTCATATGGTAGTAAATCGTACTGGTTTTCCCACGGAAGCCCCTTAAGAGCGAATTTTATGAATTTATGATGTACTGATTCAATAATTCTTGAATTATGTATTTCATAGAAAGGGGGCCGCACTTGAGAAGAATTCTCAAGATGAGGTCGTATTGGATTTCATTGTGGATGTTTGCTCTCGATATTTCCTTTCTTACTTGTAGTGATCCTTCGGAAATACGTTGCCTTCGAAAGGAAATTCCAAAAACATTTTGAGAAGGAAGTCGTCTGCTAGGATAAAGTTCCTGCTGACTTCGTTGTGTCCTTCTTGAATTTCCATTGCAAAACCCATATACGAATAAAATTTCTACGTATTCTTCTTTCGTAAATGAAGGCATTTCAAAAAGCTCTCTGATAAAACTGCAATCGTGACTTATTTTGATAAACTGATGAACAAATATGTTTTCTTATTCTTTTATACGTCTTATTTACCCATTGAACATCCATACCCTAAATTTTTTCAAGTATCGTAAAATGTATGGGGTTTTGAGTGCACTTATTTATCAGTTTTTTTTCTATTATTGTTTTGTTCGACTGAAAAAAATAAAGAAACTCTATGTTTACCAGGCATTTTCTGAAAAAAAATTACCTCAAAGTCAAAAACTTTCCTTGTGGAAAAAAAACTTGCACACCATTTAAAATTGAAAATCTGGCAACCCTCAGCCTATAGGAGTCTTACTTAAATACAGTTTTTAAGATTATTATCTCTCCCAAAAAATAAGTCTAAAATTAGATCACTACGATCAGTATTGACAGAGAAATCGAGTTTAACACAGGTCAGGGTACACCCAAGTTTGCCTTTTTTAAAAATGTCAAAAAGTGATGTAAAAGTTGAGAAACGGACTAAACTGTATTGCAATTTTTTTTTTAGAATATGACCAAGAGTCACGTCCCAAAGTATGCAATACGAATTATGGGACACCCTGTATAGTTTTCCATGAGCTCGAGATCAAATTTACCTGAGCCATGTCTTCAAATATATTTCAGGGTGCGTTTGAAATGGGATTATATCGACATCATGGGGGGTTAGAGAGTTGGAGTGGAGCCAAATATGTTGAGAAAGGCAAGCAAAGTGCACATCCAAAAAATTTTATGTAATCGGTCTGTGGATGTATTGACTTTTTTCACTTTCTTTTTTTTCTTCATCATTTTCAATTAGCAATTTACAAAAAGTTGAAATTTATCTGGTTGCTGAACACGGTTGCAGCTCGAACACTGTTGTCCTTATCAAGATGAACGTCTGAAATCTTTCCCATCATCCAGGTCGTTGGTGGCAGCCGAACTTCTTTTATGAGAACGATATCACCAATTTTCACCATTTCATTTTCACTTTTCCTCGACTTCGAAAGTTGTTGTAGTTGGGAAAGATATTCTGATGACCAGATTTTCCAAAAATCTTAAGAAATTTTTTGTAATAGCTGCCAACGAGTGCGGAACGTTTTCTTTTCGTTGATAAGTTGTTCTGGTACTGCATTAAGGGAACTTCCGATCAAAGAAATGTATATGGATTGTACTGTCGTCAATATCGCTTTCGATTTCCGTAAGCGGTCGAAAATTTAGACTAGTTTCTATTTGATTTAACAGTGTCGAAAGTTCTTCAAATGTTAGCAGGGTTTCTCCGATTATTCGTTTGAGGTGATATTTTGTGGTCTTAACGCTTGATTTCCACAGCCCGCCAAAGTGAGGTGCGGCGGGTGGTATGAAGTGCCATTGCATTTCGTCTTTCGCAAGCATCGATGAAGCGGCTTGTTACTGCAGAAATGTGAGCATATACCTCTCCTTTATGTGAAATTGTGAATCGTTTTAAAGCTGCTATAAGTGCGGCTGAAGTTAGGTAACTCACAACCCCGATATGAACTGCTTTTGTTGCAAAGCAGACAAACATATGTAGCTATATATAGCCTCTAGTCGACCAGTTTCCTCGTCCTTTTGAGATCAATATTTGGATTTGTTCTGCATAGTCAACCCTTGTATGCGTAAAAGGTCTCGATGGTTTTACTCTAGAGTCTAGAAGGAGACCCATTTGTTGAGTACTTGGTTGGGCATTGAAACGGAAGCATTTTTAGAACAAAAAACACAAAAAATTGAGAGAGAACTACGTCCCGACAGCTGTGCGAATAAGTGCTCTACATATTTAATATCTTAAAATTGTTTTAGGGCATTGTTATTATTTATTTGTTTAGTTTAGTTTATTCATCAAACAGAGTAAATCTCTTACAGACTACTATAATTATAAATAAATGTACATAAATAAAATAAAATAACAAAAAATAAATAACAAAAAAATTTATGTGACAGGTCGCAATAGTAAAGCGGACAGTAAATTCTTTTTGAAAACCTCTCTTGAATTACTAGAGAAAATATCTATGACTTCTATTACAGAATTTGTTTCTTTTATACAACGTGCAAACGGTTTGTTTCTACAATAATTTCGTGTCGAAAAATTCTCATGAAAATGAAAACTAGCACGAAGTATTCTTTGCGGAGAGTAAAAATTTATTTGTTGGAATAAGAGAGAACAGTTTATTCTATTGCTAATTACATCTTTTATAAACATTATTGCAAAATACTTAGCTCAAGCGTTTGAATATCTATTAGTAAGCATCTAGAAACGTATGATGGTACTTCGATATTCCAATTAAGTTTATGGAAAGCGAACCTTGTGAAACTCTTTTGAACCCTTTCTATTCTTAACGAGTGTACATTTTAATAAGGATTCCAAACTGTACTACAATATTCCAGCACTGATCTTACAAGAGTTATATATAATGTTTTAAGGGCATATGGATCTGAAAAATCTTTAGAGTTTCTCCTTATGAACCCTAACATCCCATTGGCTTTATTTACTATATAATCTATATGCTTTGTAAACGTAAGTTTTTCATCCAGCATAACTCCCAAATCTTTTTTGGCAGTGACTCTTTCTAAAGTCATGTTATTGATACTATAATCAAAAGTAATAGGAGATTTCGTCCTAAAGCACGTGAAACTCTGACATTTAGCAACATTAAGAAACAATTTGTTATAATCACACCATTTAGCCAAATTTTGAATATCTTTTTGAAGAAGGAGACAGTCTGAGGAAGATCGTATGACTCGGAAGATTTTCACATTGTCGGCATACATCAGGTTACTCGAAAAATTAAAACAATCTGGAATATCATTAATAAAAAGGATAAATAGCAAGTTACCAATATGACTTCCTTGGGGTACTCCAGAGGTCACATTTATCATTCTTGACCTGTGATTACTTAGTTTGACGTATTGAATTCTTTTATCTAAATAGGCAGTAATCCATTTTATAAAGCTTAAATGAAAGCCTAGTTTAGAAAGTTTGAAAATTAATATACTGTGGTTGACTCTGTCGAATGCCTTAGCAAAATCCGTAAATATAATATCAGTTTGGAAACTATTTTCAAACCTATTAAGGACAGAATCGCATAAAATTGTAAGGTTAGTAGCAGTAGATCTACCTGACACAAAACCATGCTGAAATTCAGACACTATACCTTTAACAAAAAAGCTCAATTATTTGCAAATTAGCATTTCAAACATTTTGGGAATGACTGATAATTTGCAGATTGGTCTATAGTTGATCACGTTTTGCTTCGATCCTGACTTATGAATAGGAGTTATAAAAGAAACTTTCCAGCAATCCAAAAACTGGCCACTTTTAAGGGATTTGTTGAAAATCAAACAAAGCGGCAAGGCCAAAGAAATCGAACAATTTTTCAATGCGATAGGTGCGATATTATCAGGCCCAGCACTTTTGTTTATATCAAGGCCATTTAAGGCTTCCAAAACTTCGGAAACACTTAATTCGATGCTACCAACATCAATAACATTAGAAGGGAAGAAAGCAGGAGGTTCACAGGAAGAAGAGGGCAAATAGACAGAACTAAAATAATCGGCGAAAAAATTACATATGACATTTACATCACTAGACAAGTTATCAAAATATTTCATACAGCTTGGAAGTCCTAAAGATTTTCGTTTGGTATTTATAAATTTCCAGAAGTGTTTACAGTCTGTTTTAATTTTTGACTCTACAGAGATTATATAATCGTTAAACAGGAAGCTATTGAGGCAGTCAAATTCCAGGTGACACCGAGTATAATTATGTTTAAGAACATGATTATCTCTGCTATGCTTGTAAGCTTTGTAAGCTTTGTTTTTCCTGTTTTTAAGATTTAATAATCTTCTGTTGAACCAGGGTGGATTGGAATTTGATTTACGATTTTTTTTAGGAATATTCAATTCAAAAGTTTCATCAAGGCACATAACGAATTTTTCAAACGCGTGACTAAGACTTAAATTATTTAAAATTTGATCCCATGGAATAGCAGATAGATAGTTATTAATTGCTTCAAAGTTTGCACGTTTATAATCAAAATAAAATTCTGGTACATCAATAACATCACTAATATAAGTTAAGAATTTACACTCTACAGTAAGGCATATGTGATGAATTTTGTTTTCTATAACTGGGAACTCAGTCTTTTCTACATGAGCTTCCAGATCTTTATCCACAAAAATTAAGTCTAATATACGATTCAGGCTGTTATAAAAACTGTTCAGCTGTATAAGACTAAACTGACTAAAGAAATCCACAACTAACGCTTCTATGTCAGAATTAACATTGAATGGTACTAAAATCTTATCATCTTGATCTGTTTCCCATCTTATTTCACCAAGATTAAAATCTCCTAAGATCATTACATGGTCAGAAGTAGTTAGATTATTTAGAAATGATTGACAATTTAACAAATGCAAGTTATACAACTCTAATGAGCTACCTGGTCGGATATAGCTACCGCTAATGTATAGATTTAGGTTTCTATTCAATTTTATTTTTATTATTAGCTGGTCAACATCGAAGGAAGATGGATCACTATCAGAAACAAGTTCGATTTGACTACAAACGAAATTTTTTCTGCCTGCAATTATAACACCTCCTCCTCGATCAAAACCAGTTGTAACTGAACATCGATCTTTTCGAAAAACTACAAATTGATTACAATTAAATATCTCAGAAGTAAGATGATTTTCATTAAGCCAAGTTTCAGTGAGCACTATTATATGATAATCTTGAGATGCGAAGTATACATACAATTTGCTCAATCTAGTTCGAATTCCTCCGACATTTTGGTAATAGATGGAGAGATTATTAGAGTTGAAAGCATTTGAACTTATTCCAGCAGGAACGATTATTGGTGAGTCAACAATTTCTGATACGCCAACATCAATAGTTGCGGCATGAGTTGGGTTTCCGACGGTGGATATGGCAGCAGGTACATTGCAGGAATCAATTTGGATATCAGCTTCAGTGAATACTATGTAGTTGACGGGAATGCAAAGCTGGTATCGTTTTTTGGAGTGTAGATAAAGTCTCGAACTTCTACTCCCATAGGCCAAACAGAGGGATTGAGAGCATGATGAAAGGCATTTTCCGGAATAGCAATTTTGAAATATACAAAAGATAGCTTGCTTGAGTCCTCGTCTTTTTTTAAAAGCTTCTTACATTTGATTAAGGTTTGTGGGATTTTCAGCTTATCTGCGACGTATGCTGTTATTGATTCTTCTGAAGTATTATTGGCAAATCTAGACAAATGTAACCACTTTGATTTCGTATTAGGTACAACTTGCAGAGGCGTGTGAGAAGAGTCATTTCCTACGACTTTTAGACCACTGTTTGTCGAATATCTATTTGCGCTGTTAATAACTCCAATTGTATGAGAGCAAGAGGGCTGTGGCGTATCGAGATCCATGGCAGATGATAATGTCGTAGGTTTGACCAACGGGTTAGAGCTTTCCTCATCCATAGTGGAATCTGTTGGAAGATCCAAGGCAACGCTAGTGGCCAGTCGACTTGTATTTGGTTCAGTTGCGAAAGTTGGCCTAGACCCTGAACGTAGTATTCTCTGCACAGTAGAGCCTGAATGTTGTTTCTGATGATTTACCTTCCTTTGTGGGGGTTGTTTATGTTGTTGTTGATGTTGTTGTTGTTGTGGTTGTTGTTGTTGTTGTTGTTGTTGTTGCGGTGACTGTTGTTGTTGTTGAAGATGCGGTTGTGCTTGTTGTAGTTGCTGCTGCGGTAATTGTTGTTGTTGTTGTTGTTGTTGTTGTTGTTGTTGTTGTTGTTGTTGTTGTTGTTGTTGTTGTTGTTGTTGTTGTTGTTGTTGTTGTTGTTGTTGTTGTTGTTGTTGTTGTTGTTGTTGTTGTTGTTGTTGTTGTTGTTGTTGTTGTTGTTGTTGTTGTTGTTGTTGTTGTTGTTGTTGTTGTTGTTGTTGTTGTTGTTGTTGTTGTTGTTGTTGTTGTTGTTGTTGTTGTTGTTGTTGTTGTTGTTGTTGTTGTTGTTGTTGTTGTTGTTGTTGTTGTTGTTGTTGTTGTTGTTGTTGTTGTTGTTGTTGTTGTTGTTGTTGTTGTTGTTGTTGTTGTTGTTGTTGTTGTTGTTGTTGTTGTTGTTGTTGTTGTTGTTGTTGTTGTTGTTGTTGTTGTTGTTGTTGTTGTTGTTGTTGTTGTTGTTGTTGTTGTTGTTGTTGTTGTTGTTGTTGTTGTTGTTGTTGTTGTTGTTGTTGTTGTTGTTGTTGTTGTTGTTGTTGTTGTTGTTGTTGTTGTTGTTGTTGTTGTTGTTGTTGTTGTTGTTGTTGTTGTTGTTGTTGTTGTTGTTGTTGTTGTTGTTGTTGTTGTTGTTGTTGTTGTTGTTGTTGTTGTTGTTGTTGTTGTTGTTGTTGTTGTTGTTGTTGTTGTTGTTGTTGTTGTTGTTGTTGTTGTTGTTGTTGTTGTTGTTGTTGTTGTTGTTGTTGTTGTTGTTGTTGTTGTTGTTGTTGTTGTTGTTGTTGTTGTTGTTGTTGTTGTTGTTGTTGTTGTTGTTGTTGTTGTTGTTGTTGTTGTTGTTGTTGTTGTTGTTGTTGTTGTTGTTGTTGTTGTTGTTGTTGTTGTTGTTGTTGTTGTTGTTGTTGTTGTTGTTGTTGTTGTTGTTGTTGTTGTTGTTGTTGTTGTTGTTGTTGTTGTTGTTGTTGTTGTTGTTGTTGTTGTTGTTGTTGTTGTTGTTGTTGTTGTTGTTGTTGTTGTTGTTGTTGTTGTTGTTGTTGTTGTTGTTGTTGTTGTTGTTGTTGTTGTTGTTGTTGTTGTTGTTGTTGTTGTTGTTGTTGTTGTTGTTGTTGTTGTTGTTGTTGTTGTTGTTGTTGTTGTTGTTGTTGTTGTTGTTGTTGTTGTTGTTGTTGTTGTTGTTGTTGTTGTTGTTGTTGTTGTTGTTGTTGTTGTTGTTGTTGTTGTTGTTGTTGTTGTTGTTGTTGTTGTTGTTGTTGTTGTTGTTGTTGTTGTTGTTGTTGTTGTTGTTGTTGTTGTTGTTGTTGTTGTTGTTGTTGTTGTTGTTGTTGTTGTTGTTGTTGTTGTTGTTGTTGTTGTTGTTGTTGTTGTTGTTGTTGTT
Source organism: Melanostoma scalare (assembly GCA_949752695.1). Lineage (NCBI taxonomy): Eukaryota > Metazoa > Arthropoda > Insecta > Diptera > Syrphidae > Melanostoma > Melanostoma scalare. The sequence goes on along the minus strand of OX456984.1, from coordinate 113,698,190 downwards.
GTTGTTGTTGTTGTTGTTGTTGTTGTTGTTGTTGTTGTTGTTGTTGTTGTTGTTGTTGTTGTTGTTGTTGTTGTTGTTGTTGTTGTTGTTGTTGTTGTTGTTGTTGTTGTTGTTGTTGTTGTTGTTGTTGTTGTTGTTGTTGTTGTTGTTGTTGTTGTTGTTGTTGTTGTTGTTGTTGTTGTTGTTGTTGTTGTTGTTGTTGTTGTTGTTGTTGTTGTTGTTGTTGTTGTTGTTGTTGTTGTTGTTGTTGTTGTTGTTGTTGTTGTTGTTGTTGTTGTTGTTGTTGTTGTTGTTGTTGTTGTTGTTGTTGTTGTTGTTGTTGTTGTTGTTGTTGTTGTTGTTGTTGTTGTTGTTGTTGTTGTTGTTGTTGTTGTTGTTGTTGTTGTTGTTGTTGTTGTTGTTGTTGTTGTTGTTGTTGTTGTTGTTGTTGTTGTTGTTGTTGTTGTTGTTGTTGTTGTTGTTGTTGTTGTTGTTGTTGTTGTTGTTGTTGTTGTTGTTGTTGTTGTTGTTGTTGTTGTTGTTGTTGTTGTTGTTGTTGTTGTTGTTGTTGTTGTTGTTGTTGTTGTTGTTGTTGTTGTTGTTGTTGTTGTTGTTGTTGTTGTTGTTGTTGTTGTTGTTGTTGTTGTTGTTGTTGTTGTTGTTGTTGTTGTTGTTGTTGTTGTTGTTGTTGTTGTTGTTGTTGTTGTTGTTGTTGTTGTTGTTGTTGTTGTTGTTGTTGTTGTTGTTGTTGTTGTTGTTGTTGTTGTTGTTGTTGTTGTTGTTGTTGTTGTTGTTGTTGTTGTTGTTGTTGTTGTTGTTGTTGTTGTTGTTGTTGTTGTTGTTGTTGTTGTTGTTGTTGTTGTTGTTGTTGTTGTTGTTGTTGTTGTTGTTGTTGTTGTTGTTGTTGTTGTTGTTGTTGTTGTTGTTGTTGTTGTTGTTGTTGTTGTTGTTGTTGTTGTTGTTGTTGTTGTTGTTGTTGTTGTTGTTGTTGTTGTTGTTGTTGTTGTTGTTGTTGTTGTTGTTGTTGTTGTTGTTGTTGTTGTTGTTGTTGTTGTTGTTGTTGTTGTTGTTGTTGTTGTTGTTGTTGTTGTTGTTGTTGTTGTTGTTGTTGTTGTTGTTGTTGTTGTTGTTGTTGTTGTTGTTGTTGTTGTTGTTGTTGTTGTTGTTGTTGTTGTTGTTGTTGTTGTTGTTGTTGTTGTTGTTGTTGTTGTTGTTGTTGTTGTTGTTGTTGTTGTTGTTGTTGTTGTTGTTGTTGTTGTTGTTGTTGTTGTTGTTGTTGTTGTTGTTGTTGTTGTTGTTGTTGTTGTTGTTGTTGTTGTTGTTGTTGTTGTTGTTGTTGTTGTTGTTGTTGTTGTTGTTGTTGTTGTTGTTGTTGTTGTTGTTGTTGTTGTTGTTGTTGTTGTTGTTGTTGTTGTTGTTGTTGTTGTTGTTGTTGTTGTTGTTGTTGTTGTTGTTGTTGTTGCTGGAGTTGTTGCTGGAGTTGATGTTGCTGTGATTGTTTGTGGGGTGGCTGGGGTGACGGATACTGTTCACCATACTGTTCACTTTCCATAACAGAAAAATCGAAAGATTAAGAGACATTTTCTATGTAAACGTTCAATTTTATGTTTTGCCTATTGAACTATGTATGTATACTTATATGTGAACCGTAAGCTTAGGTAAATCTCTTTGTTATCAGCTATCAGTTCAGTTGGAATAAAGCAACGTGAGAACTGAGAAGCAACACGCATTCTGTTTAATTTGATGACTTATGCTTTTTTTTGTACATTAAAGCAAATTGTCTTATAATTTATCAGAAATTGGTTAAAGTACCTAGAAGTTTTTTTTTGCATGTTTTGTTTTTTGCCTTTGCATTTAATTTAAATCAATAGTCATTCTTTTTTTGCAGTGGATGCAAGAACTCGTGCCGCTGATTTTATAGGAAGTGCGACTGTACTTAAATTAAAAGGTAAATTGGCTGAAATGGGTTTGGCCACAAACGGGCTCAAGGCCGCTTTAAAGATACATCTGAGCGAGGGGATAGGTCTCCTTGAGGATGGTGAAATAGAAGACCTTTTTCCGTTAGATGTTCTTCGTGATGTTGGTGATGATGAAAGTGCCGATATAGAAGAGGAACAGAGCGTTATTTCACAAAGGCTTGAAAGTTAGTGTGAAATTTTTAGACAAAAAGAAAAAATTCTTTTACTGCAAAACAGGCTAGCCGAAAAAATAATTCAGCATCACAAGCGAAACCTTCATATACATTCCGCGATGTTAAGGAGGCAATGACGACGTTTTGTGGAGACGATAACTATCTCATCTCGAAGTGGATTAGCAGCTTCCAGGATGCAAAGATTCTGTACAAATTTAGTGAGGTGGAAAGCCTTGTTTATGCAAAAAGGCTACTTAGAGGAACAGCTAAGATGTTTTTAAGGTCAACGACATGTAAGTCTTGGAGCGAGTTGAAGGCTAGTTTGCTTGCTGTTTAATGAACATACATCAGCTACGGACGCTCATTATAAGCTTAGGGCTCGTAAGAAGCGCAAGGATGAGACAAGACATATCAACAATTTGTACTAGGTATGCAAGAAATAGCATCCCTTGCAGATGTTGAAGAGCAGGATGTAAAAAGCTACATCATTAAAGGTACTCGGGACTCGATCTTCAACAAACAAATTTTGTTGACTGCAAATAACATCGCCGAATTAAAAGGAAAATTAAAGGTCATATTAAGAAAATATGAGAAGATGAAGTGTAAGCAGCAATTGCCTACATTTGCATCTCGAAAGATATCTTCGTGACCAAGTGTTTCATCAAACACTACAAAGGTAACCATCAAATGCTTTAACTGTAATGAAGTCGGGCATTTATCAACAAATTGTCCAAGACCCCAACGTGAAAGATGTTCCTGTTTTCGCTGTGGACAAAAAGGACACTTCGTTAAGGATTGTCCCAAATCAACATCTGTTCTTGTGGTTCAGGACAGTGAGCTTCAAACAGAAAACCAATTTTTGTTTCTCAAAGACTTCCATGGTGTTTTCGAATATGGATTTAAAGAAGATGACTCTAAACCTGTTCGTTTGTCGATTCACGTGACCACAATGATTGACACTGAGAGCCCTATTAGCTTCGTGCAGCAGCGCTATGTTGCACATTTTCTGATGACATCTGTTCCACCATCAATGCATGATTTTGTAGGTATAAACGGTTTAGAATTAATTATTTTAGGCAAAGCGTATTGCTCTGTAAAAGTATTTAATAATTATTTTAACATTTGCTTATTTGTTGTTAAAGACAACACAATGAAAGATGCGATAGTACTAGGACGCGATTTTTTGCGAAAAAAAACTAAAATTAAACTTGCTATTGAAGAGGAAAAAATTTATAATGTTATTTTATTACTAATGATATAGATGGTTCTTTTTGTGAAGGATTTGAGAAAGAAATTTTAAGTATTGATACATCGGATACTTAATGATGAAAATTTATTAGAATGTAAATAACGGTGACAAGGAACTAGTTGAAAGCTTAGTTACGCGTAGTATTTCCAATAACGACGAATATTCAGATAACAATTTTGAAATGAAAATTGTCTTGACCAATGAGAACAGCATTTTCAATTGTGTGCCTCGACGTTTGCCTTACGCGCATAAAAAAGAACTTCAATCAATTCTAGATGATTTATTAAAGAAAAAAATAATTCGTGAAAGAAATTCCCCTTTCGCCTCGCCAATTGTCTTAGCGAAGAAAAAGACAGACGATTTGCGACTTTGCATAGACTTTCGCCAGTTGAATAAAGTGACAGTAAAAGATAATTTTCCGATACCTCTTATTGAAGACCATTTGGACAGGTTACTTGGAAAGCAGTATTACTCACTGTTGGATTTAAAAAGTGGATTTCACCACGTTAAGACGGCTGAAGATTCTGTCAAGTTTACATCTTTTATAACGCCCCTAGGACAGTTTGAGTTCTTGCGCATGCCATTTGGCCTTACAAACGCGCCGTCTTTTTTCCAACGGTTTATAAACATGTTGTTTAAGGATCTCATTAGTTCAGGGAAATTGCTAGTCTATATTGATGATTTACTTGTCGCAACTGAGTCAAAGGAGGAACATTTAGAAATTCTGAAAGATGTTATTAATGTAGTTGTAAAACATAATTTGAAATTGCGACTGGATAAATGCCTTTTTATGTTTAATAAGATCACCTACTTGGTGTATGAGGTTTCCGTTGTTGGTATGAGACCCAATTCGAATGGTTTAACCCTCCTTTACGAACCGGCAAAAGTCGTGTCCACCCGAATTGGGGTCCAAATGGACCCCATGATTTTTTCTTCGAAATTTTTTTGATTTCTGACTTATATTGTTCAGTTGTAGTTCTTCTGGCTATTGTATGAATTGTTTCTAAGTATTTCATATAGCAGTAATAAAGAAATTTAAGCAGAGATGTCATCATGCAGGTATATAGGAGGTCATCAATAAAATTTTTCAATTTCAAAAACGATGGAATTTGCCTAACTTCGCAAATCTGGGATTCCCGCTTATCCCTTTCGATATTTCTGTTTTAGGTAATTACTGATTGTAATATTCATGTATATCAATGTTCTTGCCAGGTATGTCTATAAAAAAAGGCATTAATTCAGTTTGTTCAGGTCATCTAACAATTTTATGACCTATAAAGGGTTGAATTTCCCCAATACATGCCAAGCAAGCCTGTCAAATATGGCTTGAAGTTTAGGTGGCTGAATGAAAGCTCAACGGGCTATCCACTGAAGGTTTCTATCTGCACTGGTAGCTCTAACCAAAGTACAGGACTTGGTCGTGGATATGATGTGCTGATGTCGTTGATGCCATCATATTTCAATTCTGAACGCAACCTCACTATTGATAATTTCTTTACGTCGCGTCGGTGGATTTGGCATTGAAGTTACTGGATAAGAAGATCACTATTCTTGGCACGATTCGGAAAAACAAAAGAGATTTGCCTCAACCTTTTGTAGCGAAGGAGGTTCTTGATGGCCAGAATGAGCCTGTAAAGGTCAATAACAAAAAGCAGTATCGTCCAGTCCAAAGATGGATTTTCTGGAAAAATGGCGTTGGTGAGCTATGTTCCGAGGCCAAACAAACAAGTGGTATTGCTATCAACACAACATAACTGCGAGAAAGCCACTTCAAGTAAACCTGCCATGATACTGGATTATAACTGTACCAAAGGTGGAGTTGATGTATTCGACCAAATGGTCTCAATATATTCATGTACACGTCAAACAAATCGCTGGCCGATGGTTGTATTCTACAACTTACTGGACGTAGCAGCCCTAGCAACTGTCAACATTTTCCGACACTTCAATCCACCTAGAAGAAACAAATATTTGTTCAGAAGTGATAAACTCATCGCACTAGCGGAGGAACTGGTTGAGTCAGAATTGAATAACCGTTCACAACCAGCAACACAATCTGGCATTGGAAAATCAGCATTGGATGCTCTCTGTGTTTTGGGGAGAGTTCAGGAAAAATTACCAACAGTCCCCTTAAAGGCTCTTTTGTAAAAGAAGCAGATGTCACCTTTGCCCAAGAGCAGACGACAAGAAAAGCAGAACCACCGGCTATGGATGTGGCAGATGTTGTTGCCCTTGCCACAATAGAAGCTTATGTGTTAAATGTCTGCCGGAACTGCCAACAACTTCAAACTAAGTCGTTCTAAACATAAACTATGATGCTTTAGAAATAAAATAATTATTTGTTAGAAAAAATATGATTTTTCATAGAATTTCAGTAGTGGGGTCGAAATGGACCCCAGTTCGGGTAGACGGGTTCTTTTCACAAAAAAATCGCAGAAAAATCTGTAAACATCTGATAATCGTTTTAACATAAGAAATGAATAAAAAATTGAATTTTGTTCACTGAGTAAAAAAAAATTTTAAAAATTTTAAAAAAAATTAAAAACAAAAGAGTTATGAGTGATCAAACATGCTCTGGGGTCCATTTTGTAAAGGAGGGTTAAAGGCTGTTGCCGAATTTCCTGTACCTACAAATGCTAGGAACTTACATTCCTTTTTGGGTTTAACCTCATATTTCAGGAAATTTATTAAAGATTTCTCCGTCTTTTCAAAACCGCTGTATGATCTGTTGAAAAAAGATGTTAAATTTAGTTTTGGCGAAGAAAAGTTTGCATTCTTCGAGTCGTTGAAGCAAAAGCTATTGCATGCACCACTGCTAAGTATTTACAATCCTAATGCTGAAACAGAATTACACTGTGATGCAAGTAGTTTAGGATTTGGAGCAGTCTTGCTTCAACGACCAATTTTCCAATTTTCTTTTATTCCAAACGTGCTACTGCCCGAGAATCGAATTACCACTCTTATGAATTAGAGACGTTGGCTAAATATCAGCTCTTAGAAGATTTCGAATATATCTCATTGGCATTCGATTTAAAATGATAACGGACTGTAAGTCTCTGACCCTAACTCTGAATAAGAAATTAATAAACCCTCGTATCTTACGATGGGCTTTAGAACTTCAGGATTACGATTACGTAACCGAGCATAGAGACGGTCAGAGAATGAAGCATGTCGACGCTTTGAGTAGATGTCACAATATTTTAATCCTTGAAACCGATTCGTTTGAAAATCTGCTAGCTGCATCACAGCAAAAAGATGTTTTAATACAAAACTTGGTAAAAATGCTTGAAAAAAGAGAGAGTTCAACATATGAGCTAATCAACGATTTGGTATATCGTAAAATTGTCAAAAAAGTATTTTTTTATGTTCCATTTCAAATGGAAAAAAGTGTCATTCAAACTCATCATGACGCATTATGCCATGTCGTAGTAGATAAGTGTTATGATTATTTGAGAAAAGCTTATTGGTTCCCTTGTATGAAAGCGAAAATTAAAAACCATCTTCACAACAATTGCCTAAAGAGTAGAGGTACACTTCTCTCCTCCATACGGTAAAAAAGAGACAGTTTTGCATAGCATTCCGAAAAGTGATAAACCTTTCGATACTATTCATGTTGACCATTATGGTCCATTGCCCTCCGCTATGCGAAACCTTAAGAAGCATATATTTCTAGTTGTTGACGGATTCTCAAAGTACACTAAACTATATGCAGTTAAAAGTACTAGTACTCGGGAGGTAACCCAGTGTTTGGAGTCATATTTTTTGCATTACAGCAAGCCATACCGTTTAATATCAGGTAGAGGAAGTTGCTTCACTTCGGAAGAGTTCGCCTCTCTCTGTGAAAAGTATAGTGTTCAGCATATCAAAATTGCCACTAGTTCACCTCAATCTAATGGACAGGTGGAACGCGTAAGCCGATGTCTGTATGGGTGCCCGGTTTGGGGACATTGTGCTAAATGTCACATAAAAAAACTTCAAATATCTCAAAATAAAATACTTAAAAAGATGTTTAATCTTCCGTGGCATTATTCCACCCTAGATCTTCACAGAGGAGCTAATGTTGAATTGATTTCTGACCGAATAGAAAAGCTAAAAATTAAATTCAGGAACAGTTGTGATTGTGTTGATAATCTGTTGATTAATCAACTATATTCTTATCTGTGATAAGCGTACACATCTGTTTCTGGCTTTTAGGCAAATAATATGTGAAATTCTGTGATATACAAATGTTTGTTAAAACTAATTATTAAATCAAATATAAGACTGTTTAGGTATTTATTCAATTATAATTTTTTGTTTATTTATTACTGATTATTTTATATACTTATTTATTTATTTTTTTATTTATTTATTTATTTATTTATTTATTTATTTGTTATTAATTTACCTATTTTGTTAACTTATTAGTTTATGTTTATGTTTACATATTTGTTTATATTGTTTATTATTTATTTACTTATTTATTTATTTATTTATTTATTTATTTATTTAATTTATTTACTTATTTATTTATTAATTTGTTAATTATGTATTAATTTATTATTTATTTATATTTTTTTATTTATTTATTTATTTATTTATTTATTTATTTATTTATTCATTTATTTAATTATTGCATACTCAATGCAAATAAAAATAAAAATTATATACATGGCTTACTATTGCCATAACATGCGTATACGTAACGCTATATTCTTTTTTTGTCAGATAGGGGGTTTAACTCGTCTTTCCTCCTAAATTAAAATAATGTATAAAATAAAAATTCTTAAAAAAAATTAAATAATGTTATAGCTGAAAGGTATATTATACCAAATCTCTGAAAATGTAAAATGTGCGATGACAAATTATTATGAAAATATTTGACGAAATAAAAATAACTATAACTATATAATTGCTGAAGAGGCGAGAAGTTTAGAATCGTTTAGGCAACAAGCAAGTGAAAAAAAAGATCTGTTATGATAAACATCATAAGAAACCGCATTGTATAATGGTGGTGATTTTGTCATGGTAAAAAATGTTGTTACTGCTCCGGGTGTAAACAAGAAGCTTTTACCTAAGTACATAGGCCCCTATGAAGTTATTAAGAAATTGCAAAATGATCGTTACGTAATTAAAGATTTAGAAAACGTTCAGATATCTAGAGTGCCTTATGAAGGAGTTGCATGTCCTGAAAACATGAAACTATACGTTTTTACTGTAAATAAGTTTGCATGTATCTTTACTTGACAATGTTAAAATTTGAATTTTTACAATCTAATGTTTAATTTATGTTGTATTTTGCTTATGTTAATATATTAACCTTCTATCAAAAATGTATTCTTAAATGATTTTATACAAAATTTATATGTATCTTAACTTATCTTAGAAATTTATTTGACATTTTATTTGCCTAACCGCATAATCTTTTAATTATCATTTACGTAATGTACATTGTAATATATTCTGCTTGTATGCGACATCAAATCGTGGACGATTTATTTACGAGATGGTCAAGTTGTAAGAGACACTTAAAGTGAAGACACAATAGCAATCAAAAGTTCAACCATACGAAATCTGTAGAGTCTCACACAATCACGCTTTGTACTCAAACGCGTCCTTTGACAAACGTAAGCAAACGTAACGAAGCGACCAACCTTCAAAAAAAAAAAGTTGAGCTATGTTGAACTTTTGCTCGCTTTCTGACATATCCCTCCTTTTCAGTTTTACAATAGGGAAGAGTAGTAAAATCGATGTAAGCAAAACATAGACTTACGAAACAAATTATCGATATGTCGGTATCGATGTTGAAATGTGTCTCAGCTGAAATTTATCGATGTAAATATGAAACAAATATTTAAGTTGAAGTTTCTCGTTGTTACAGCTGTATTAAATTTAATTTTTGTTGGATTATTCAATGTAGGTGTTGTTGAAGCATTTAAACTACTGAAAGAATTTGTAATAATATTTTGAAAAATCGACTTATACTTTACGTTATATTTTTCATATCGAGGATTTCGATGAATTTTCGATATATGAGTGAGTATATGTATAGTCGATTATAGATTTTTGTGGCTAACAAATCAATTAAATTGTATTTTATATTTGTGCATGAAGTGTGCTTAAGCTGAATTTAAGAGTGTTTTAGCAGAACTTTATCGATGTAACTAGTAAATAGATATTTCAATTCTCGTTGTTAAACCTGTATTAAAGGTGATATTTAATCACTTAAGCTACTATAATTCTGAAAAGATGTTGTAAAAAATCGACATATATACGTAATATTTATCATACCGTAGATTTCGATTAATTTTCGATGCATGGCCGCATGGGTTAATATAAAGTCAATCAATATGGGCGATATTGAAGCACTTAAATGACTTTATTTTTGTATAGGTGCTCGACCAATAACTTTCAAATAATTTGGATAATTTCATACCGTATATTGCGATAACTTTTTTGATATTTGTATGAATATAGAGTCGATTATGTTGAAAAATCGACAAGGTTTTCATTTTAAACAGCAAATGTTAACACAAACTAGATTGCATGAGATAACACAGTATGGAAATGCAACTAGGCACATTATACTAAGCTCAATTTATTGCACTACATATTTCACTAAGCTCCTCATTCATCTCTTTATCAGAAGTAATTAACAAATTAGCAATCGATTAAGTTTTCCATGTACTTAATACAAAAGAAAAAATCGATTTTTGCTATCGATAGTTACTGATAATGACGATGGTCGTTCGATATTTCAATCGATATATTTTCAATTTCGCACAAGCTTAGGCGAATGAATGACAGTAGGGTGCTTTGAGGATTTCTCATGTAACGTGAAGCCTACGTGAGGTCGACGCAGCGCGACGCTCTATTGTGTCTTCACTTTTAATATCAAAATATGCTTTTAGGTGTTTTTTATCTAATTTATTGAATGAACCATGAACACCCTGTGTACTTTCTAATGTACCTAAACGAAAACAATAATGTATAACATCATACTGTTCACTTTCCATAACAAAACAATCGAAAGATTAAGAGACATTTTCTATTGAAACGTTCGATTTTATGTTTTGCCTATTGCTCTATGTATACTTATATGTGAACCGTAAGCTTTGATAAATCTGTTTGTTAAGTATCAGCTATCAGTTCAGTTCGAATAAAGCAACGTGAGAAGCAACACGCATTCTGTTTAATTTGATGACTTATGCTTTTTTTTGTACATTTAAGTAAATTGTCTTATAGAGACAAAAACCTTATTTACTTATTTACCTAGTTATGAGTTCTATTGAGTGCAAAATGTGCAATAAGGATATAAAAAGAAAAGGATGTGTGTAATGGAGTATTCCACAAGTCTTGCTTGAACATTAGCGAGTATGAGAAAAGCGCAACAGTGCAAAATGAGTGTAGGTATGCTTTCTCAATGCGTTGAATATCAAAAATTTTCCAAAGATCTATTGAAAAATATTAATTGAAATTATAAATCTTATATGTAATAACAGTGAAGTGGTTAAAAATATTGCAAAAAATATTGATTTGTCCCGTGATTCCCAGAATCATAAACCATATATTTATTCAAATGTTTTGGTAAATGAGCCCCAAGTTATTATTGCGTCCAAAGGTACAAAAAACAGTGAAAAAACAAAAAAAAATAAAAATGACTAAAGGAAATATGATATTCAAACGTTATCTTTAAAAGTGAATAGTGTATCCAATCGAAAAGTTGGTGCAATCGCAATGAGTTATTACTCATGAAAATAAAAAGTCACATTTCATTTTCTCGGAATGCAACTTTGCAGTCTGATTTCATTTTCTCGGAATGCAGCTTTGCAGTCTGATTATTCTTCCACAGAATGTAATTATGCAATCGTGCACATTTCATGTACGATTGCTAGGTATAATGTTTTATGAAAAGGTTTTGTACAATTAGTCTTAAGAAAGATTCAGAAGAATACCTAAAGAATAAAGAATATTTTTTTTTATTTCAAAACAAGTTTTCAACATCGTAACTTGCGCAGTCGGTAGGATATATAACGATATATTGACGCTTAAAGATAAACGCAATAGTACGTTTTAACGTTTTGATCGCGAACACAAAAAAAAGTTACATCGATATTTAAAGATAAATACGGTAACAAATACAATAGTACGTCTTAACGTTTTGATCGCGAACACAAAAAAAAAGTTACATCGATATTTAAAGATAAAAACGGTAACGAATACAGTAGTGCGTCTCAGCGTTTCAACCGCGAACAAAAATAAAGCAAGAAAACGAGTACTAGGTCTATCACACTCCAAATCATACCCATTATTTGTGTCTTCATCGCTCATTAGTGTTTTATTATTTTCAAAATAATTTAAAAGAAAGGAACTCTCGTCCTTATTTCAACAAACTCTTAATCAACAAGTGAAACTATTTGCAAGAGAAAGCCATCTCAACGAGTTTTAATCAACAACAAACAACTAAGGGAGGAACTCTCGTCCTTATTTCAACAAACTTTTAATCAACAAGTGAAACAATTTGAAGGAGAAAATCATCTCAACAAGTCTTAATCAACAACAACAGCAAACAACTAAGGGCTGACTATATATATACATATACATATATACATATTTTTTTTTTCTCTTGTCCTTGCCGTATTGATAAATATATTAAACTTTTTTTATTTACTATTTTATGTACATTTACTAAGTTTAAAACAACGAATAAACCTTTGTGTATAATGTTATAATATGAATGAAAGTGGTTCAAGTGTAGAAGACATTTCAAGACAGTTAGAACAGGCTCAGCAAAAAAGCGATCAGATCACTGAAATATTAGGAAATTTTTTTCAAGAAAACAATATGCAAGAAAACAATATGCTGACTTTAAACATTAACCCCCTTAAGTATATTACGAAACTTCCAGACTTCAGCGGAGATTTTCGAGATTTACAAAATTTTATTGATTTAGTGGATAAAGTTCACCCAATTTTGACTAAATACGACGAATTAGCCCAGAGTATATTTTCGGATTGTTTAAAATCAAAACTCAAAGGGAAAGCTAGGGAAGTCATTGAAATCAATGTACACATAACTTTGTGGCCCGAGATAAGAGCGACTCTTATTAACAATTTCGGAGACAGGTTAACTCTTGAGGAACTCTTCGATGAGTTGAGAGCAGTTAAATTCAGAACGAACAGCATAGATTTCTTTAACGACATAAAAACAGTTTTAAGACGCCTCAATGTGAAAACGAAGCAAATTTTCGAAAGTTCGGTAAATACTTCGAGTCTAATTAACTCCAACATACAAAACAACAAGTTATCAGCTCTGGTTATTTTTAGAAATAAGATACCTGAGCCCATGCGCTCACTACTATGTTGTAGGAACCCGACAGACCTAGAAGGAGCAATGAATATCCTATACGAATGTGGATACGCCCATTATAATCCATTTACTAAATCCACATACCCGCAATTACATGCTGACATTAAGTCACACAATATTCGACCGATAAATTCAAATGCATTTCGGCAACCTAAGCCATTTGACAACCCGAACAGTAGAACTTCATTCGATCAATATCGATCAAACAATACAAACACATCATGGCAATCAAGGCCACCTAACAACAATCGATATATCAAACCTCCGTTTGATCACTATAAATCAGACAACCCCAGTACATCATGGCAATCTAGACCATCTAATAATAATCAGTACATCAAACCCCCATTCGATCATTTTAGACCAACGAACAAAAATAATAATAACAACAACTATAATAACCATAATAATTCGATCCATAATGGTAATCAAAATCCTTTTAAGAGTAACAATAATTATGAACCTATGGAAATAGGATTAACACAGAAAAGAAATAAAAGAAACGGTAATAACAACTACTATAGAAATAATAACAATATTTCAAACAATAACACCGAAAACTATTGTACAGAAGCTGGAAATTTTCTCTTAGAAGCCTCGGATGCGAATTACCTTATATAATAGTAGCATCAAAGTGGAGACCTTTGAAATTTATAATCGACACGGGCGCTACCCACTCAATTATTAATTCAAACACATGTCATCCTAAATGGCATATTACTTTAACCAAACCTGTAGACTTAAAAACACTAAGCCATAATGTCACGATAAAAGAAAAAGTGCAGATTCCTTTATTCAGTGAACTAGGTGATAATAACGAAAGAATAGAATTGTTTATTTGTCAGTTTCACAACGAGTTCGACGGTTTGATAGGAAACAATATTCTTTCTCCCTTAAAAGCACACATAGATTATGAAAATAATTTGTTAAAAACTGGAGATAAAATAATAACACTCCATTTTAACAGAAATAGTAGTTCCGAAGTTAAATTAATTGATGTAGATATACCCGTGCAACATAAACAAGGATTAGGATATATAAAAGAAACGATTTTAGCAAACAGTTTGAGAGTAGAGGAAGGAATCTACAACATAGACTATTATGTCATGTTTGCAAAAGCAGAAGTTGTTGGAAACAACACACATTTAATCCCCTTTGAAGATAAAGTGGATATCGAAAAAGTAGATTTCAACAACTTCAATATAATAGAAAAACATCCCGAAAACTTATCGTTATTAGACCAAATAAGAACTAATCATCTTAATAGTGAGGAAAAAAATTAGTTAATAAAATTGATCACACAATACAGTGATATTTCCTACAATGAAAACACCAAACTTTCATTTAAAAGTGAAATAAAACATATAATAAGAACAACGGACAATGTTCCAATTCAGAGCAAGAGTTATAGGTATCCAAGTTAACACGGTCAATGTAACATAAACATAAACACAAAAATGCTAAGTAATCATAAGCATTACTCTCAAGTAGAATTCTATCGATTCTACATCACCCTCAATCGCAGCGATCAAAGTCCACTATCAAAGTCCACGATCAAAGTCCAAAGTACAAACAACTGTATAAACAAAGAGGGAACGATGACCATAAAACTACAGCCTCATCATCAACTACCATCACCCATTTGGATGGGATACGACATGTAAACTTAAAGTATCAAAGTCCACGATCAAAGTCCAAAGTACAAACAACTGTATAAACAAAGAGGGAACGATGACCATAAAACTACAGCCTCATCATCAACTACCATCACCCATTTGGATGGGATACGACATGTAAACTTTAAGTATCTTAGACTTTAAGTTCAGTTTTATAATACACTTGTCAAAGAACAGTTCGTTCTCTACGGTTTAAACAAGCCACTTAGGATAAAGAAAAATAAAGAATACTTTTTTAAAACTTATCCTGTGGTGTAAGAAATATAATTGGCGCCCAACAACGTGGGGCAAGTGAATAAAACTCAAAAAAAAAAAAAAATTTTTGAAGTTAAAGTGAAGAAATTATTAAATCCCTTTTAAAAAAGCAAAAACAGTCGAAAAAGTTAATAAAAGAAAAAGAATTATTAACGAAAGTGAAATTTGTGACTACGATTGACAATCAATAACTATTTAAAAATTAAAAATCAAACAAACAGTGAGAGAAGTGAAAGAAGGACAGGAAGGAAAGAAGGAAGAACAAAAATAAAAATCTAACAACAAGGAAGCAGGAAACAGCAACAAAAAACAATCTACAAAGTGCATAAAATTACTGAAAGTAAGAAATATTTTAAAATATACATATATATATATATTTGCATTTATATAAAATATCTTTAAAAACTGAATTAAATAATTAAAAGTGAATTCATATACATATATAAATTAAACTGAAGGAATTATATATAAATTAAACTGGAAGAACTAGTAGATAAATTTGCTAAAATGCCGACACCTAGTGAAGAAATTATATCTCGTATTGTTATAGAGACAACATCGTCCTTGAGAGATGAAATTGAGAGTTTGCGAAATCAACTTTCTGCTTTAACTTGCAATAGTAACGTTTCAGAACATAAACCTGAAACAATAAATGACAGTATAAATTGTGTTGAGTCTCTAGATGTAATAAAATCATTACCTGAGTTCGCAGGTGATGAAAATTCTTATGTTAGTTGGCGAGAAGCCGCTAATAATTCCATGATTCTCTACACGAGAGGAAGTAGGAAATACTTTGCGGCATTGACAATTTTAAGAAACAAAATTGTTAAAAATGCAAACAATACCCTGACAAACCATGGAACTGTGCTAAACTTTGATGCAATTTTGAGTCGTCTCGATTTTGCATATGCGGATAAACGTCCAATCCATATGATTGAACAAGAGATGAGTGTTTTGAGACAGGGATCTTCATCCTTGGTAGACTATTATAATGAAGTCAACAAAAAGTTGACGTTACTAATTAATAAAACTATAATGACTCATGGACAGGAAAATATAACTAAAGAACTTAATGAAGCTCATAGGCGAAATGCTCTTAGAATCTTCATTACTGGCCTGAACGGCCCAATAAGTAACATTTTATTCTCGTTAAACCCTAGCGATCTACCCAACGCTCTAGCTAAAGCTCAAGAATTAGAGTCAAATAATCAGAGAGCTCAATTTGCACTTCAATTCAATAGAAGTAGCAATACTAATAATAGTTCTTCTCACAATAATAATAACAACCATAATAACAACCATAATAACAATAACTTAAGATTTCCGAAGAGATCTGTTTGGGAACCAAATCCAAACCATCGTCAGCCCCGACCACAGCCAATGGTATTAGGTAGCTCTAATTCAAGAATACAAAATCAAAGACAGAATTTCAATGGAAATTGGCGACCCCATAATCCTAATTTCAATCATCACAATAACGAAAGAACTAATCCTTTTAGACAGGATTATAACAGAAACACTTACGCAGATAAAAGACCACATGGTTCGCAAAATAGTGCTCAACCACCATTAAAAAACCAGAGAGTAAATAATATTAATGAGGAAGTTTTTTTAGACGATCGCCGTGTCAGTTGCCCTTCATTTACAGAAACCAATCAGGTCAGCAACTAAAAATTTTAATTGACACGGGAGCCACGAGTTGCTATTGTAAACCAAATGTTTTACAAGATAGAAGAAAGTTAGCTATAAATAAAAGAATACGTACAGTAAATGGGGACTCAATTATAACTCATTACTATATAGCCTATATTTTTGATAGGGAAGTCGTGTTTTATGAAATTCAAAATCTCGAAAGCGATTTATTGATAGGTTATAGACTACTAAAAGAAGCTTCCATAAAATTGGACTTTGAAAACAGTGTCTTAATTTATAATAATAAAAGAGAAAAAATATTTTTATCAGAGAACATGAGTAATATAGGATCAGAAAAAAGTGTAAACGAATTAAATAATACAAAGGAATCAGAGATAGAAAACGATTCTGATATTGAGAGATTAAAAAATATAGTTGTTAAGAGAATTGAAGAAATACATTCAAATATAGATTTGAACTCATTATTACGAACGGATGTGAAGGCAAATATAAGGACAACAGTCGAAACCCCTATATGGAGTAGACAATATCCCTATCCACTGTCAGTTAATGCATTCGTAAATAAAGAAATTAAAAATTTACTAGAGGCAGGAATAATTCGCCAGAGTAAAAGTCCGTACAATTCACCGATTTGGGTTGTACCAAAAAAAGGTTTAAATGAAGACGGTAGTCCAAAATTAAGAATGGTCATTGATTATAAAAAATTAAATGAAAAGACCATAGCGGATAAGTATCCAATACCAGAAAGTAATGTAATTTTAGCAAACTTAGGGAAAGCAAAATATTTTTCTACCATAGATTTAGAATCGGGCTTCCATCAAATACTGATGAAAGAATCAGATATTGAAAAAACAGCCTTCAGTATAAATAACGGAAAATATGAATTCTTGCGAATGCCATTCGGCTTGAAAAATGCTCCGAGTATTTTCCAAAGAGCAATGGACAATATCCTACGAGATTTTATAGGAAAAACATGTCATGTCTACATGGATGACATTATAATTTATTCCGAAAATTTGAATGAACATTCAAAGCATCTGAATGAAATTATAAATATATTGAAAAAAGCTAATATGAAGATTTCTTTGGAGAAATCTAAATTTTATAAGGAAGAAACTGAATTTTTAGGCTACATTGTAGCCCACAATATTATAAAAACTGACCCTAAAAAAATAGAGACTATAGAAAATTTTCCGCAACCAAAAACCTTAAGGCAATTAAGAAGTTTCTTAGGGATGACAGGTTATTACCGAAAGTTCGTAAAAAATTATGCTTCAATAACGAAACCTTTAACTAAATACTTAGCCGGAGAAAACGGGAGAATATCAAAAAACTTATCAAAAAAAACTAACTTAACACTTGACGAAGAAGCTATTTTAGCCTTCAAGACTTTGAAAAGTCATCTAATAAACCAAATTGAGCTGGTTCAACCAGACTTTGACAAGACATTTATACTAACAACTGACGCTTCCAATAATGCTATTGCAGGAGTTTTAAGCCAGGAAGGCAAACCTATTACATTTATTTCAAAAACATTAAATAAAACTGAACTCAACTACGCTACTAACGAAAAGGAACTATACGCAATAGTATGGTCCTTAAAAAATTTAAGAAATTACCTTTACGGAGTTTCTAATCTTGAGATCCATACGGATCATCAACCGCTTACGTTTGCAGTATCTGTAAGAAACCCGAATGCAAAAATGAAACGATGGCACGCATTCATTGAGGAGTTTGCTCCTAAAATAATATACAAGCCAGGTGCTACAAATGTAGTCGCTGATGCGCTATCTAGACAATATTTAAACCACATTTCAGACGAAGATAATTCGAGTACTGCTACACAACACTCCGCTGAGAGCAGCGACAATTTAGACATTAAAGAAACCCCCAAACCTTTGAACCAATTCAAACAACAAATCCTTTTAACTCAAGGATTATTCACTGTACACGAACAGATACGTAATTTCAATAGAACAAGACATTTAATTGAGTATGACACTCCGGAAAATCTAATTGTTATTCTGAAACAATATTTACAGCCTGGAACTGTTGCAATTCATTGCACACCAGAAGATTTATATAATATCAAACAAATATTAAAAGAAACTTTCAATAATAAATTCTTATATACCAAGAATTTTCCTATAGATATAACGAACGAAGAAGACCAACAAATTATAATACAACAAACGCACGTAAGAGCTCACCGTAGCTATCAAGAAAATTTAAAACAAATTTACACGGCATACTATTGGCCACAAATGACCAAACAATTCAAAGAATTTGTTAGAAGTTGCGAAATTTGTAATCGTAATAAATATGAAAGGCATCCTTTTAAGGCTCCAATTGGAGAGGCTCCAATTGCTAAGAAAGAGGGGGAGCAGTTGCACTTAGACATTTTCTTTGCCCAAAAATTAAAATTTTTAACATGTATAGATTCTTATTCAAAATTCTTAGTTATCAAACAAATTGAAGACAGGACAAAATTAGACGAAAAAGTATTAGAACTATTACAAAGCTTTCCAGAAGCCAAACATCTTTGTGTCGATAACGAACCAGGCTTTTCAACACCCCAATTCAAAACATTAATGCAAAGACTAGGAATTCAAATATTTTTCTGTGATCCAAAACACAGTACTTCTAACGGACAAGTGGAACGAGTTCACTCTACACTTATAGAAATAGCTAGATGTTTGAAAGAAGAATTTCACTTAATAAGTGACTTAGAATCAATATTTAGAGCAGTACATCAGTACAATAAAACAATTCATTCAGTCACAAACAAAAGACCCTTTGAAGTCTTATTTAATAAGTCAAACGAGGACTTACAACCAAAGCTTTTATCAGCTCAGCAAAAAATGTTGAAACGAAATAAGCCAAATACAAAGATAAGGACATACAAAGAAAACGATATCATTTACGAAAAAATAATAGGGGTTAGAAATAAACTTCAGCCAAGATATCGGAAACAAAAAGTAAAGACAGACTTAGGAAACAAAGTATTAATTTACAAAAACGACCGAATAATACATAAAGATAATATTAAAATTTGAATCTTTTTCAGAAAATGATTCTACAATTTACAATAACTTTCATCCTAATGATGCAATTACATAACGGACAAGGACAAAGACTAGAAGTACAGTACTTAAACGACGGTCAGGGATTTGTATTAGTTAAAAGCGATGAGCTTCAAATCATCAATAATTATACAAAAATCCTTTACACAATAAATTTAGACTCATGGAGTAAAAACTTAGAATTAATAAGAACTAATATAGGGAACTTCAGTTTTTGCAACCATTACCCAAGTATGTTACACAATTTTAAAGCACTTGAAGAAGAAATAAATAATCTTCTACCACATCATACCAGAACAAAAAGAGGCTTATTTGATATTTTAGGTAAAGGGTTGAAATTTATAGCAGGCACAATGGATGCCGATGATGCATTAGATATCAAACAAAAATTAGAAATCAACGAAAAAAATAATAAGAACATAATTGATAGCCTTAATGATCAAGTTAAAATTAATGATCAATTCAATATCGCAATGAGAGCGGTAACCGACCATATTAATAAACAGCAAAAACAAATAAGTAACCAATTAACAAATCTTGGAAGAACAGCTAAAGACGTAACAATAGAGCATATGCAACATACTTTCCAAATTCAATATGATATCCAACTTCTTAGAGATCAAGTTAGAAAAGTTAAAGAAAATTTAATGATGTGCAGGTTAGGCACATTAGGAAGAGACATTTTGACCTCACACGATTTTAAAACATATAATATAACATTAAGAGATTTAATGTTCATTAAAAGTTCGGCCATTTTTCATGAAGAAAGAATAATTTTTGTGGTAATGATACCAAACTTTTGTAATAATACATATCATAAGATGATACTGGAACCCGTTCCAAATAAAAATAATTTAGAATTAGACATACCACACAGAGAACTAATATTAAGTGATGATATCTGGTACAAATACACGAATGATCAAATTGTATTAAAAAAACAATTAAAAAGAATTAACGATGAATGTATAAATAACTTACTTAAAGAAAATCCGATTTGTAACTTTACAGTCAATAGAGAAATAGAAATTAAACAGTTAAATAACAACATTGTAGTAACTAAAAATATTCCAAGAACTAAACTGATACATAATTGTAACACATATGAAACCATGTTATATGGCAATACTCTTATTAATTTTGGAAATTGTAAACTATGCTTAAATAATAATACTTACGAAAATATAATCATTACCGAAAATTTTGTATTACCTATTTTTAAAGATGTAAAAGTGAAAAACATAAATGTGAACATAAGTCTTCCAGAACTCCATTATAAAAATATTGAGAATAGAAAAATTCTAGAACAAATCAAAGTCAATAATATTGTATCCAACAGTTTATCTTTCAGTTTTATTGCGACAATAATAATTGCACTGTCAGTACTTTTCTTTTGCTTCTTTTCAAAATCAAAACAATCAATAAATAATATTTTTAACGACGAAATCAATGTCGACGAGATAAACAAAAATATTCAACGTCTCTCAGAAGATATACAAGACGCGGGTCGCATCATTTAAGAAAGAGGGGAGTTAACACGGTCAATGTAACATAAACATAAACACAAAAATGCTAAGTAATCATAAGCATTACTCTCAAGTAGAATTCTATCGATTCTACATCACCCTCAATCGCAGCGATCAAAGTCCACTATCAAAGTCCACGATCAAAGTCCAAAGTACAAACAACTGTATAAACAAAGAGGGAACGATGACCATAAAACTACAGCCTCATCATCAACTACCATCACCCATTTGGATGGGATACGACATGTAAACTTAAAGTATCAAAGTCCACGATCAAAGTCCAAAGTACAAACAACTGTATAAACAAAGAGGGAACGATGACCATAAAACTACAGCCTCATCATCAACTACCATCACCCATTTGGATGGGATACGACATGTAAACTTTAAGTATCTTAGACTTTAAGTTCAGTTTTATAATACACTTGTCAAAGAACAGTTCGTTCTCTACGGTTTAAACAAGCCACTTAGGATAAAGAAAAATAAAGAATACTTTTTTAAAACTTATCCTGTGGTGTAAGAAGTATAATTTCCATTTATCCATAAAGAAGAAGTTAATAAACAGATAAAAGAAATGTTAGACAATAATATCATTCGTCACAGCAACTCACCTTATTCGGCGCCCATATGGATTGTCCCTAAGAAGGTTGACGCCAGTGGGAAACCAAAATGGAGGTTGGTGATTGACTACAGAAAGCTCAATCAAGTGACAATCGATGACAAATACCCGATCCCGAACATTGACGACATACTAGAAAAACTTGGCAGATGCCAACATTTTACTACACTCGATCTTGCAAAGGGATTTCATCAGATTGAAATTCACTAAGATGATATACATAAAACCGCTTTTAGTATTGAGAATGGACATTATGAGTTCTAACGAATGCCATTCGGACTAAAAACAGAACCAGCCACATTTCAGAGGCTTATGAACAATGTTTTAGGAGATTATATCAATAAAATCTGTCTCGTTTATGTCGATGACATAATCGTCTTTTCGACCTCGCTTCATTAACACATAGTATCTCTGACAAAGATCTTTAAACGACTAAGAGAAGCTAACTTAAAAATACAACTGGACAAATCGGAATTTCTTAAGAAAGAAACCGAATTTCTTGGACACGTTGTTACTCCCGAGGGTATTAAACCAAACCCAAAGAAAATCGAATGCATAAAAAGTTACCCTATACCAAAAACAACTAAAGAAATAAAACAATTTTTAGGTCTAACTGGCTATTATCGAAAGTTTATCAAAGACTATTCAAGGATAGCAAAGCCAATGACACTCTATCTTAAGAAGGATACCAAGATAAACATTTCTGACTATGAATATTGTAGAGACCTCTTGCTACACCAAAAACAAATTTCCATCGATATGGCTATTTTCATTGCAACAGCAATGTGTTTCCGCCTTTAACTACAGGCACCCCGAATTTGGGATTCTGGTCCAGGAGAACCTTTCGCCCAGATTATGGCAAACATTTTAACCGTCCATAGATGGGTGAGTTTTGACCAGAAAATTATCAAACAGAGTTATTCATAAAGAACAAATCATCCTTTTTCAAGAAAGTCAAAAATTTAATTTTTGTGGTCAAAAAATGGCACTTGTTATCGCATTTGTAGTTTCGCTATGATTCTGGGCGGGAGAAATATCTGAATAGACCAGATCATTTTCCAACTCAATTTGGATGCTAATGAAGCTACATGGAAGTTGAGTTGAAACTGAGTCGTTTTCACCAACTTGGTGTATCTAAATATTCAGAGAGAAAAAATACTCAACAGGCATTAGAACAATAACATTTCTCTACGAGAGCTTCTGAATTGCCTTTTAAATTATAAAATTTATTAGAAAACGACTTAATGTATGTACATAGATATCAAAAGGTTTTTTTTCCTTCTCAATAATTTTCTACCCAACTTAAACTCAATCCCCGTGTAAACACCGATTCAACTTGTCGCCAAAATTATAGCGACAGCGAAATGCGATGATATGGAGAAGTAACGCCAAGTTAAGAGGAAGGCAGACACACAAAAAGATTTGGGCAATACCATTATTCTACAAACTAATTTCCTCGTGGTTGGTCGTCAGAACGAAGTGAAAGAAAAGCAGCAAAAAATTAAAATCGAAGTGCGCGCCAGTGGCAATAAAGGAAGAAGAAAAACTCTGTTGAACGCGCTTAGTTAATGGTCGCAAAAGTTATTTCGTGTGCCGTCCATAAAGAATAATTGTCAAATATTTTGCTGGATGTGACGAGCCGATTATATATAGCAATCGAGGTTCCACAAAAGCCAACCAGAACACCATCTCTCGCCGCCACCAAAAAAAGAAGAAAAGGGAGGCATCCGCACCAGACGTCAGCACATGAAGCAACCAATTCTACGACCGGCTGTGACGATCCGATTGAAAATCAACCCGTTCAATCGAGGTTCCACATAAGCTGTAGTGCACCTTCAGCAACCCCTGCGCAGGAAGCCAAGTAAGTAGTAAAAACTTTAGTTTACATACTTAACCACGTGCAGCACCATCGTCGTCGACTGCCCACAAAAATTGGTCTAACTGCAACTGCGCATTCGAAAAGTTGTGACGATCCGATTGAAATCTCAATCGACGTTCCACACAAGCCACCTCCGCTGTCTGGAGGAAGTAATAGTCACCACCAGCATCTTCTGCAGCTGATTGTGAAGAGCCGATTGTCTAATAATCGAAGTGCCACAGTACTCATCGACCGCCGCTACTTACAACGTACCAAATCATCACCATCATCAGCACCTCAGTCGTCATCCGCCTACCTACCTAAAATTAGCTGACCTTCAACTACATCTACGACTGGCTGTGACGATCCGATTGAAATCTCAATCGACGTTCCGCATAAGACCATCGACTTTCTCACTGCAAACCAAAAACAACAAAACCACCACCAGAGTAAGTACTAACCAACATCGCATGCCAAAGTTTCGACTAGCTGTGACGATCCGATTGAAATTTGTAAATTTCACTCGATGCTCCACATAAGCCTATGTATGTATATAATATAACCCGAGTAATCTGCACCTGCGTTGGATATACATATAAATTTGGTTGGTTTGGTACATTATATACGAGTGGTACCTTGGCTGGTTTCACACCTCAATTTTGCTGGTTTTGTTGTGGGAAATTTCAAGGGCGCATTTTCCGTGCACGTTTTGGGAACTGCTATCATCCATCTCGCTGTCGTCGTCGCCATCGTCGCCATCGTCGCCATCGTCGCCATCTAATGGAGTTAATTAAGTATCTTTAAATTTTTTTTTTAAATAGTTTTTCAATTGCCATGAAATTTTAAAGCGACCATACTTTATCAAATGTGAACTTATTGCCAATGCATTTCTTCTTTTAATAACCATTACTAGATAAAAGAGCTTCGTCAATTCGAACCCGGAAAGGAATGCGGTGCACCTCATCTCCCCTGTTTTGACTTGAATGAGTCGTATAAAAAAAATTATAAACCAAAATTCACTTGAAATAAAAGGGCGAAAATAAAATGCAAACTTTCTTTGTGTAACACTTTTCAACTATATTCTTGTATATAATTTTCACACCGAATATCTTTGATCTGACCTCTAATCGTTTACATATTTACATTTCATTGGAAGTATTCTACGTTTTTGTTTATGTTATTGACATTTGACATTTCTTGTGGAAGCAAAGTTTAAGTATTGTTCCATTAATTATTTTATTTGAACATTTATAATATTTTATATTTCAATGTACTTTCGTACATTCTCCCGCCTCGGAATGGTGAATGGTACAATTTTGATGTCGCAGAAATATAGTAGTATGGCATCACCGTTTCCATTTATTTCAGCCACAAAGTATACTACATTTATATACTCTGTGATTTCAGCATAGACGTCGATTCCAATATGTTCCAATATGACCACTCAGCAGTCAGCACTCAGGTAGACATGTAAATATATAACAATGTTAGTGCATAATAAAAAAATAGAGTAACAAGACTATGATTACAGACATGCATATGCATACTACGTAAACACATTTTACAAACGAAGTAGTGTTTTTTCATTCACGCTTCAATGAAATTTTGATATGTTGCTGGTAGTAAGCGTAGTACAGAAGTACTATTGACGAATTGTATTTTGCAACCAGCAATGTGTGGCATTCAATGCCATTCATGTCCATATCCATCTAATGTAAATTATTATGTCGTGTATTTTCAATGGTGCGGGTCGTTGTGGTAATCGCGTCGTGAAATTTTTTTTTTTTTGTGTTGTTTAGTGTTTTAAATTAATTAATTTATTAATTGTAATTAAATGTGACGAGATTAGTTAATCCAGGTGAGTTTTTTTTTGTTAAATAATTGAATGATTCGAATTGAAATTGATAATTTTGATGAATGTGGTTTGTTGAAAGTGTGTAGAATGTGGTACATATTTCGATTACCCAGCGCGCGCGAAATTTGTATGTAATGTGTGTGTGCGCATGGGTAATTTTATTAATTTCATTCCCTTTAGATTTTAATTTACGTGGTTTAAATGCATTAAATTCATTGATATTTATATTAATGAAATACATATGTATATAAGTGAAATGTACATCTCAATGGTGGGCTTGAACGCCGTTATTCTCCAAAAGAATTACCTACATACATATGTAAATATAAGAAATTCGGTTTTTTGTGCAATCAGCTATGTTATTTACATAAGCATTAGTGATGCTGTAGCTGTTTCGTGTTTGCCTATAGTAGATTTGTTGAATAGGCTCGTGTGTATTCTGTGTTTTTTCGCGGTTCGTGTTAAGTACATAATGTTAATGTGCTAGCGTGTGTAAGCGAAATACCTTGTTCAATTTAAATTGGTGATGAACAAGTGTTGTCTTCTTCTAGTTAGAGAAGAATGCGACTTCTAACTAGAAAATTGTTGTTTACGTTTTGGTGTTATAAACAACTCGCGATATTTAGTTATTTATTTATAAGAAGTTGATTAAGTTTTAGGAGTGATTTAATCCAATTTAAGTGAAGTTGCTTTGGTGTTTTTCTCCATTTATAATCATTTAGTGGACTGTAGTGTTGAATATAGAAAAGTGTTGTGTTGTGCAGTGGTTTGTCAAATGCATTTTGCCGACGGCATTTGACATTTCGCAGTTGACTTAAATTTATTTTCGTGTGGATTGTGTTTGCATTTTACGTAGAAGATCTGTTTTCTGTGCAAGTTGACTTGGCTCAGAATTTAATATTTTACTAATTGTGATTTAAAATTTGAAGTGATCTTTTGTAAATTGTGTATTTTAAGCATTAAGTTTAATGATATATGCATGCGTTGTTGCAGTGCAATAACTTTTATTAAAGAACATGCATTGTTACAGTGTTCTATGTTTTTTTTTTTTTATATAAGTTTAATTTTGTGATGAATTGTATTCATGGCGATTGTTTGTAAATTTTTGTTTCTTTTAATAAAGATGATTTAAAACAAAGTTCTTGTTTGAATTATTATTCCTTTTAAACAGCTTTCAGGTGCCTTAAAGATGAGTTGATTGGTGTATTTGAACAGCTTTATAGGTGTTTGAAGATGTGTTGATTGCTGTTTTGAATGATATGTGTTTTACAGATGCCTTAAAGTTGGGTTGATTGCTGTTTCAAATGAATGTGTTTTACCGGTGTTTTTTAGTAGGTTTTAGATTTTCTATTAATTTTTATTTCCTTTTATTATAGTAGTTTTAATTTTGTGCGCGAGAGATCAAATTATGTCGATTTCTTCCGAAGATTTATTCGTTGGCAATAAGCAAATTTTTGTGATAGGCCTCTTCAATTGTCCGTTTTGTGTTTTTACCGTCACGACGCGTATCAATCCGTCCGATCCGGCGTGGGTTTCTTGAATTCTTGCAAGATTCCAATAGGTCGATGGAAGTCGCTCATCTTTGAGAAGAACCAAGTCTCCTACCTTCGGCATTTCTTTAATCTGCGTCCATTTTGGTCGTTGCTGAAGCCTTGCGAGGTATTCGGAATTCCATTTTCGCCAGAATCCTTCTGCTAAAACCTGGACACGTTTCCAGCGATCTGCATGTGTGATGTTGATATTTAATTCGCCTTGTGGTAATGTAATGATTCACCGACTAGAAAGTGTGCGGGGGTGAGTGTATTTAAATCGTCTAAGCTGTCGGAGAGAGGGCAAAGAGGCCTCGAATTTAAACAAGCTTCTATTTGAGCTAGAAGCGTCATGAGTTCCTCGAAAGTTAGCCTTTCCGTTCCAACGACTCGTTTTAAGTGGTACTTGGCCGATTTCACACCCGCTTCCCATAATCCACCGAAGTGTGGAGAAGCTGGGGGAATAAAGTGCCATTCGGTACCGTGATTCGCTAAGTCTTCCGCAATTTCCTTCCAATCGTGTTGTGCTTCTTTTAATAATTTTACTAACTCGTTGTTAGCACCAACAAAATTAGTTCCGCAGTCACTATATACCTTCGTACAGATTCCTCTTCTGGCAGTAAATCTTTTAAACGATGCCAAAAACGCTTGTGTTGTAAGGTCTGACACGACCTCCAGATGAATAGCCTTTGTTGCTAAGCAGATAAATACTGCAAAATATCCTTTAAGAATTTTCGCTCCGCGTGCCTTCCAGGACTTAATCTCGATGGGACCTGCATAATCCACACCAGTATGACTAAACGGTCTAGACATACACACTCTCGCTGCAGGCAAATTTCCCATTAGTTGCTGCATTTCAGATGCCTTTTGTCGATAACATGAAGGACACCTGTGTAGCTGGTATTTAACGCTTCTTCTTATTTGCCCAATCCAGTAACGTTGTCGAATGTAGCTAATCATTTGCTGGATACCGCCGTGAAGTGTATTTTTATGAGCATCTCGGACAACCAAATTCGTAAAATGATGGTTGTTTTGAAGCAATATCGGATGTTGGGCATCATAAGGAAGTAGAGAATTCTCCAAACGTCCTCCCACTCGCAGTACTCCGGTAGCATCGATAAAAGCATTTAACGCACTTAACGGTTTGGGTGTTTTATCATCGCGAATTTGTTGCATTTCGTTTGCGAACATTTCCTTTTGGGCTGCCTTAACGATGAGTAGATTGGCAGCTTGCAACTCATTAGGTTTTAGTGGACCTGAAATGGGCCCCAGTTTGGGTCTACATTTTGCTACAAATCGACAACAGGTGGCAACAACTCTAATAACTTTGAGAAGGCTCGAAAAGTTACATATAATTTGTAGTATACTATCACCTTCTATTGCGTTTATGCTCAAAACCTTGATATTTCGTTGCGACGAAAATTAATCAGACAAGTTTACGACACGCAAAGCAAAAAACTTACTGCTTGTCTGCAACTGTTGCTGCTAATGCTGCTGCTACTGCTGCTACTGCTGCTACTGCTGATACTGCTGCTAACGCTGCTTCTCCCAACGCCAAAACTGCTGATCGAATACTTATGTCGATTTGTAGTGTCTCCTCTGGACACTTGTTTAGAAATAAGTTAAATTAAACCACTTTTTTAACGAAAAACACTTGTTAAGAACAAAGTATATTTTAAGTTTATTTAATTAATGTTAAGCAACGAAAAAACTACTTTTTAAATGTACTTTTAAGTCACTAAATGCAGATTGTAAAATCTTTTTCCTTATGGGGGTATATACAAGGCCATCGTTTTCAAACTCTTCAGCCGGTTTTGGTAGAACGTCCTAGATATTTTTAGGTTTTGTTTTGTTGATGATACGTATCAACTTAAATGTGAAGTTCGATATGCAATACCAACACTAAAAGGTTATTATAAACTATTTCACAGTAGTCAACAACTTAGATATAATTTGCTTTATTTAAACTAAGATTTTAGTTAATTTATTAGCAACTGAAAACCAAAATAATTCCTTCCACATCGCACAAAAAATATGAAATGTCAAAAAAAAAAATGTTCACACATTTCTGCTCATAGAAATTTCTTCGGCTAGAATGTGTAGCATGGGGAAATTGTTTACTCTCTCACCGAGAGAGTTTTGTGTCAAAAACTAGTTGTTTTTAAAATATTCGAACAAAACGTGTGGTATAATGTGGATGAATGTGTTTAAATGTGCGGTTGTGGGTGCGTACTCGAACGCTACTATTATAAGAAGATATGATTGCTTGTTTACAAACAAAATTTTTTTTTATCTATGTATGTAGGTACTACCTAAGTCGCAATGTTTTAGTTTGACAAAAATAAATAGAATTCTGAATATTTTGAATATTTCGTAGTTCATAATTCCGGTTTTGATTGGATGAGAATTATATTGGTTGATTTTCGTGTTCACGTAGATTTAGTTGTGGATATGAGTTCTAGTTCTCAATAAGAGGCAATATAGGGATGTGTAGGGTCGGGGTAGGATGGTAGGGATAGGATAGTTTTGCGTATGTGACAGAGTGGTCGCATGCGTTTGTATAAGGGGCCGTTGCTTAATAGGTAGAGCATAGCATAGGCGTAGGACGAAGGGAAGGGATAGCTCTGAGAGGTTATTTACAGCTTTTCCTCTCACTAAATATCAATGTCAGTTTTGTTGGTGAATGTGAAGCGAAATTCGGGCCGTAGGAAAGCAAAGTTTTGGCTAGACTTAGGCAGGCAGGGAAAAAAAAGTAACCCATGTCTGGGGCTAGCAGCAAGATCCCTCACCCACCGATGAGCTACCGGGAGGTGAATTTTGCCTGAGCTGCAAGTGCCTAGACACCCTTTCATCACTTTTGGCCTAATGTTCCTGTTGCTTAGGTCAGGAAGGCAAGTAGAAGTGATAACAGGTTGGCGGAATCGGCTTTGGGGATTGAATTCCGATTTAGGTCGGTGACGTTCGTTACAGGTGGCGCCCAACGTGGGGCCCGAAATTTTGCGTTATAGTTCATAGTCGCTTAAAACAAAATTTAAAAATTCAAAAATTTATTTTCAATTTTTCCATCTTTTCTATAGTTGATGAAACTTGACCAGTAAATGGAATGAAGGCGTTTCACATTTATGAATGATTGCAAGTTTTATCAATAACAGAATATTATACTTCTCTAGACACGTTCGGTACTTACAAATGTTATATGGCCGATAGATTCAGTGACTTTTAAGATTCAACATCTATGACTATGAAAGCGTGATGTCATAGGTGCTTTTGCGAGTATTGAAACAGAAGCGGCAAAAATGGGTTTGATGGTTAATGAGGGCAAAACGAAGTATATGCTGTCATCAAACAAGGACACAGAACATCGACGAATTGGACAAAACGTCACAATAGACAGACATAACTTCGAGGTAGTACAGGACTTCGTCTACCTAGGATCCGCTGTAGACACGGACAACAACATCAGTGCGGAGATCAAACGGAGAATAACTCTTGCCAACCGTTGCTTCTTTGGGTTAAGAAGGCAATTGAGAAACAAAAACCAAGGTGACCTTGTATAAGACCTTAATCATCCCAGTCCTGCTGTACGGCGCGGAAGCATGGACTTTATCGAAAGCGGATGAGGAAACTCTTGGTCGTTTCGAAAGAAAAATTCTCCGAATGATCTTTGGTCCCGTATGCGAAGACAATGTGTGGAGAAGAAGATACAACAACGAGCTGTATGAGCTGTACCGCGACATGGGCATAGCCAGAAGAGTACGCATCGCGAGGCTACGATGGTTGGGCCATGTAGAGCGGATGGACCCAAACGCTCCGGCTCGTCGGGTGTTCGAAAGCACATTGCAGGGAAATCGCGGAAGGGGAAGACCTCGTCTTAGGTGGCGCAATCAAGTGGATGAAGACCTCAACCGACTTGGAGTGCGAAACTGGAGAGAGCTCGCCCGAGATCGAAATCGTTATAGGAGGATGTTGGTTGAGGCTCAGGTTCACCCCGAACTGTAATGCCCACCTAAGTAAGTAAGTATCTATGACTGTTGCATATAATATTTTGTGAAAATTTCTTTCGTCGTTTAGGTTAACGAGTGTTCACGTCCGGTAAGTGAATTTGAGTGTGATTTTCACTTATGGCTGTTGCGTGGCATAACGTTTTATCCATCAGAGAGTAAAGTCAAGCTTACGACAAGCGAGACCGATCGTTGAGTTGAAATAGTTCCTCATTTTAGATTGCAGCTCATTTTAAATTTGCTTGATATTTTGTTGAACTTGAAGAATTTCACGTTGATATTTAGAATAATTCCCGTCCCTATCTAATTTTTCTCTGACCACACACATCCCTTATGCGGATGAAAATATTACAAAAAATAAAACATATTTAAGGATATTACGATAAGGAACAGAAAATAGTATTTTGAAGTATTAAAATATTGGTTCATTTAGGAATTTTGATTAAGTTTCGAAAATTTAGTTTTGAGTAGAGAAAAAATTATTTACGTGTACAGTACATAGATACGAATAAGTATATACATATTTGGAAGCAGTAGTTTATTGTTTCGTAATAATAACCTTCTTATAAAAAAAAAAAAACAGTTTTAGATAAATTGAAGATATTGCATTTTAAAAGGAAAGAAAATATAATTTTCAAATATAACAAATCGGTTCAAAGCGATTGAATCATATTTGAATTTTTGGGTTTCGAAAGTAAAGTTATCAAGGTTAATAGTTTTACTTGCAGTTTTGTTTTACATACTTGAATTTTATATACATATAGGTATACATAAAAGGAAAAATAGACATTTAGGTTCTTTAAGACGTTACATTTTCTTGAAGAAAAGAAACTATTTTGAATTAATAAGTCGATTCAAAGATATTGAATAACTTTGAAGATTTCTTTTAGTTTCAAAAATTTAAAGTTCAATTTGAACAATATTTAAGTAAATTTGAAAATAGTTTTGTTGCACAAAACTGAATTCTTTATAAAGTTAGAAATTCGAGTTGATATTAGTTACTAGGAGATATGTCCCATCCTGAAGATAGGCCTCACAGTACAAGATATCCTAGTCGAACCACAAGACAGACTTATTCAAATTTAAACCAGAATAGACAGTATAATAAGCGTAAATCAAAGAATCTTCCTGAAATGGCAGATTCCCAAGCTAATGAAGGAGTTGCTCCTTCCGTTGATCCAACTGTAAACGTTTCAGACCCTCGTCAATCACCCAGTTTGTTTGGTGCAGTTGGAGGTTTACCGGCGGTACCAACACCATTTAGACCTAATGTTGCTAATGAAGATGACAATAGTAACGGAGAAGTTGAGAGATTTGAACATTACGTTCACGACGTTGTTTCGGGAACTATAGCTCTCAGTCGCACTGAGGACCTTAGGTTTATTCAAGAAGAACTTGATAAGACAAGACAAATTCTTCGTCAAGAGTTGGCGTCTATAGTCACTGAGGCTCTCAATAAATCCTCGAGCAGCCCCATAAATAGAAACCCAACCGCTGAAAGGGACTTGGCCTCTTTTCCAACTCCCAACGTACCAAATATTCCTGCGGGAGGTACTTCAGCTAACCCTCACCGGGCTAACCCAGCTATGAATGAACCAATTTATCCCAATTTATTTATGCCTCGCAGCTCCAATGAAGACCATTTCTTATCTCAGTTCAGAAATTTGAATATTAGTGACCCTTCACCCCCAACAGGGTCAGATCTTCCAACAACATTCCATGCTTCTTACTTTGGTGGAAGGTATCCAAATTATCACAAGTGGGATTTACACTATGATAATAAAAACATGGATGTTGATGACTTCTTATTTCGTTTGGAAACGCTTAAAACGGCTTATTGTGTTTCTTATGATGATGTTGTGAAAAATTTTCACTTTTTCGTAACGGGACCAGTTAAAACTTGGTACTGGATTTATGTGAAAAGAAATCCTTCAGTGAATTGGTCTACCTTGCGACTGGCACTCATAGAACAGTACCGAAGTCTTGACACCGATTTTGAACTGTCACGGCGAATGTCTGATAGAAGACAAGGTCCTTTTGAATCCTTTGATTCTTTCTACGAAGACCTTATGGTTTGAATTCCAAACTCCGAAATCCAAAAACCGACCGAGAGTTCATCGAAATTTTAAAACAAAACGTTAAAAGGAAGTTGGGAGAGCAACTCATTACTTTCAATACACATAGTATCGCTGAAATGGTTCATGTCTGCCGCACCATCGAAAAGTTTATAAACGACCACGAAGTTCCACCTTAAAAAACTTCAACCAAATCCTCCGTTTCGCAAAGTAATAAGTGAAATTTCAGATCCCTTAGATACTGAACCATAAGTTTCGCAGTCTCAAATTGAGGCCGTCAATTTTTCTCGTCGTGATCCAAGTTCTATTAAATGTTGGAACTGCAACGAATAAGGACATACTTATATCTATTGTCCACTTGATCAGTGCATTCTATTTTGTTATAAATGTGGTCTCGAGAATACGACCGTCCCTAAATGCCCTAAGTGTTCGGGAAACGTTTCAAGGAGCACTCTTTCGACCGGAGAGAAGTGCTCAAAGAAACCGGATCCGGCTAACTAATTCAAAACGAAGATCAGTCTTCTTCTTTCAGAGTATTGCAACGCTCTGAAAATCTCCTTCCTCTTAGGGATATACAGCAAGGAAAGCCAAAGATAGCCCAACAGCCACCGAAAAGCCTTCATCAACGCCTAGAAGAATATTATTAAGCTAGAAATCGAATTTTCGGTACTACTAGTGCCCCGATCTCGTCGAAAGTAAATCGGTTAAGGGAACGTTTTCGTAGTAAATGATAACTATACCGGTCTATTGCTACAACTACATTATTATGTTCAGATAAGGACCCGCGCCCATACGTCACGGTACAAATGTTTGACAGAGATTGGCTTGGCCTATTAGATAGTGGTGCCAGTGTAAGTTGCATAGGTTCCAAAGGTGTCCAGTTCTTAAAAGAGAACAGTATAGCTCTAAAAAAAATTTCTGCAGCAGTAACAACAGCTGATGGTAAGAAACAGGATATTGTGGGAACGGTAGTAGTTAAAATAAAATTCAAAAGGTTAATTAGAGACCTTACGCTTTTGGTAGTTTCATCTTTAACCCAAGAATTGTATCTTGGCATTGACTTTTGTGAAAAATTCAATATTGCCCCGGACTTGATCCCAAAAACTCAAAGTCATTCATTAGAGTTAGAAACCATTTCATTAAGCAACGGTGTTTTTGGGAAATGAGTGTCAGAGAGAAAGTGCGCTCTCGGTTGCACATGAGCTGACAGATGAAGAGTCGTTGGAGTCATAAACATGTTTCCTTCATTTTCAAAGAAAAGTTTGGGGAAAACGTGTTTGGAAGAGCACATAATAGATACCGGGGACCATGCGCCAATATAACAGCGCCACTACCCCGTGTCTCCAGCGGTAGAAGCTCTGCTAGACGTGCAATTGAAGCGCATGCTTGATATGGACGTTATCGAAAAAGTAAAAGCTCCTGGAGCTCCCCCGTCGTTCTCGTCAAACGTGGAGAGAAAATCGGACACTCTGAAGAAAGGAGTAAAGTTTAACTTTGGGGTGAAGGCTATCAAGTCATTTAATGCGATTAAAGAAATGCTAACATCGAAGCCAGTTTTAGTCAATCCCGACTATACGAAACAGTTTATTCTTCTTTGCGATGCTTCGTCAACTGGAATAGGGGCAGTCTTGTACCAAAAAGACGATAATGGGGATGAAAGACCTATCTTTTACTTTTCGCACAAACTTAACGATGCCCAGAAGAATTGTTCCGTTACGGAGCGAGAGTGCTTAGCAGCCGTATTGGGTATAAAGAAATTCAGACCTTACATCGAGGGGTACAAATTCAAGGTGATTACAGACCATGCCAGCCTGAAGTGGCTTATGGGCTTGAAGGACCTAAGAGGAAGATTGAACCGGTGGAGCCTAGAGCTGCAAGGATATGTTTTCGACATAGAGCACCGGAAAGGCAGTCTAAATGTAGTACCTGATGCACTCTCCCGTGCATATGAAATTGAAGCGATAGGGTTCGCCTCGAAAAAATCTTGCGAAGTGCTGCATTTAGACTTGTCTGACCCGAGCTTTCAGTCGACAGAGTATCGGCAAATTTTAGAGACAGTCGAAAAGAATAAATATCAGTTGCCTGACCTTCGTCTTTCCGGCGGTTATGTTTACAAAAAGGTAAGGCATAGCACTGGCAACCCGCTTCAAGATGATCTAACTTGGAAGCTGTGGGTTCCTCCGGGACTCGTCAATGACTTGGTCCGTCTTGCGCGTTGTCCACCGACAGCTGCGTATGGTGGTTTGGCCAAGACTCTTTATGGATTGAGACAGCAGTTTTACTGGCCAAATATGGCTACGCAAGTCAAGGAATTTTTCTCTAACTGCGATATCTGTAAGACTACTAAAGCACCTAATATGATTCTTAGAGCTCCAATGGGAAAAGCCTTTACAGTAGATCGTCCTTTCCAACACTTTTTATAGACTTTTTGGGACCTTACCTGCGCTGTAAATCTGGAAACAACCATATATTTGTTGTATTGGACCAACTTACAAAATTTGTATTTATTAAAGCTCTTAAAAAAGCAACGTCCGACACCGCTCTTAATTTTCTTCGCCAGGGAATTTTCCTAACCTTTGGTGTTCCCGAAACCCTTTTATCAGATAATGGAAAACAATTTATTAGTAAGAAGTTTGGTAAATGCATGAACAATTTTGGAATAATGATTTGAAAACCGCTTCCTATTCGCCCCAGGCCAACGCCAGTGAGCGGGTCAACCGTTCCATTTTGGCGGCTATCCGTTCATATATCGACACTGACCAATCGAATTGGGACGTTAATCTTCCTTATATCGGTTCGGCATTAAGAACTGCGGTGCACTCGGCGATAGGTATGTCACCTTACGAGGCACTATTTGGGCAGCGAATGATGGAGCACAGTAGCGATTACTCAATTTTAAGGGACTTAGACGGACTTAACAACTCAGAGTTAGAAATTTTACCAAAAGCATCCAAAATGAACATTCTGCATTCTTACATTACAGATTCTCTCGAAAGTCGTCAAGCTCATCAAACCTATGAAAAGGTTTATAACACCCGGAGTACCGCGTTCAAATTCAAAGTTGGAGAAACGGTTTATAAGAGAAATTTCGTATTAAGTGATGCAAATAAGGGAATCAATGCAAAGCTTTCTCCAAAGTTCTGCAAGGCAATAATTCACAAGGCAATAGGTAATAATTTGTTCGAGTTGGTTGATGAAGCTGGTAAAAGCTTAGGAGTAGCGCATACAAAAGATATCCGAAGACAGACGATCAGATAATTTATATAAACAAAGAAGATTTAGTATTTAAAAGAAGTAGGTATAGTAGTAGAAAACTATCTAGCAAAAGAAGCCCGACTAGATCAGCCTGAACACGAGACTCTTGAGATGTAAGGGGTACCAGTATTCGTTCGACTACCAATCGTTTCCATTCTTGAAATTTTATTCACCTGGGTTCTAAAATTTCAAGTTTTGTAGAAACCTCTTGCTACACCAAAAACAAATTTCCATCGATATGGCTATTTTCATTGCAACAGCAATGTGTTTCCGCCTTTAACTACAGGCACCCCGAATTTGGGATTCTGGTCCAGGAGAACCTTTCGCCCAGATTATGGCAAAAATTTTAACCGTCCATAGATGGGTGAGTTTTGACCAGAAAATTATCAAACAGAGTTATTCATAACGAACAAATCATCCTTTTTCAAGAAAGTCAAAAATTTAATTTTTGTGGTCAAAAAATGGCACTTGTTATCGCATTTGTAGTTTCGCTATGATTCTGGGCGGGAGAAATATTTGAATAGACCAGATCATTTTCCAACTCAATTTGGATGCTAATGAAGCTACATGGAAGTTGAGTTGAAACTGAGTCGTTTTCACCAACTTGGTGTATCTAAATATTCAGAGAGAAAAAATACTCAACAGGCATTAGAACAATAACATTTCTCTACGAGAGCTTCTGAATTGCCTTTTAAATTATAAAATTTATTAGAAAACGACTTAATGTATGTACATAGATATCAAAAGGTTTTTTTTCCTTCTCAATAATTTTCAACCCAACTTAAACTCAATCCCCGTGTAAACACCGATTCAACTTGTCGCCAAAATTATAGCGACAGCGAAATGCGATGATATGGAGAAGTAACGCCAAGTTAAGAGGAAGGCAGACACAAAAAGATTAGGGCAATACCATTATTCTACAAACTAATTTCCTCGTGGTTGGTCGTCAGAACGAAGTGAAAGAAAAGAAAAGCAGCAAAAAATTAAAATCGAAGTGCGCGCCAGTGGCAATAAAGGAAGAAGAAAAACTCTGTTAAACGCGCTTAGTTAATGGTCGCAAAAGTTATTTCGTGTGCCGTCCATAAAGAATAATTGTCAAATATTTTGCTGGATGTGACGAGTCGATTATATATAGCAATCGAGGTCCCACAAAAGCCAACCAGAACACCATCTCTCGCCGCCACCAAAAAAAGAAAAGAAAAGAGGCATCCGCACCAGACGTCAGCACATGAAGCAACCAATTCTACGACCGGCTGTGACGATCCGATTGAAAATCAACCCGTTCAATCGAGGTTCCACATAAGCTGTAGTGCACCTTCAGCAACCCCTGCGCAGGAAGCCAAGTAAGTAGTAAAAACTTTAGTTTACATACTTAACCACGTGCAGCAACATCGTCGTCGACTGCCCACAAAAATTGGCCTAACTGCAATT
Organism: Melanostoma scalare; assembly: GCA_949752695.1. Taxonomy (NCBI): domain Eukaryota; kingdom Metazoa; phylum Arthropoda; class Insecta; order Diptera; family Syrphidae; genus Melanostoma; species Melanostoma scalare. The sequence continues at coordinate 113,660,667 of OX456984.1, read as the reverse complement.
GCGCATTCGAAAAGCTGTGACGATCCGATTGAAATCTCAATCGACGTTCCAAACAAGCCACCTCCGCTGTCTGGAGGAAGTAATAGTCACCACCAGCATCTTCTGCAGCTGATTGTGAAGAGCCGATTGTCTAATAATCGAAGTGCCACAGTACTCATCGACCGCCGCTACTTACAACGTACCAAATCATCACCATCATCAGCACCTCAGTCGTCATCCGCCTACCTACCTAAAATTAGCTGACCTCCAACTACATCTACGACTGGCTGTGACGATCCGATTGAAATCTCAATCGACGTTCCACATAAGACCATCGACTTTCTCACTGCAAACCAAAAACAACAAAACCACCACCAGAGTAAGTACTAACCAACATCGCATGCCACATCTTCGACTAGCTGTGACGATCCGATTGAAATTTGTAAATTTCACTAGATGTTCCACATAAGCCTATGTATGTATATAATATAACTCGAGTAATCTGCACCTGCGTTGGATATACATATAAATTTGGTTGGTTTGGTACATATATACGAGTTGTACCTTGGCTGGTTTCACACCTCAATTTTGCTGGTTTTGTTGTGGGAAACTTCAAGGGCGCATTTTCCGTGCACGTTTTGGGAACTGCTATCATCCATCTCGCTGTCGTCGTCGCCATCGTCGCCATCTAATGGAGTTAATTAAGTATCTTTAAATTTTTTTTTTTAAATAGTTTTTCAATTGCCATGAAATTCTAAAGCGACCATACTTTATCAAATGTGAACTTATTGCTAGAGCTTTCTCAATTCGAACCCGGAAAGGAATGCGGTGCACCTCATCTCCCCCTTCTTGGAAGCGGATTGGGAAAGGGAAGCTAGTACCTGGTAGAAAGTAGTGAGTCCCATTGAAAAGGGTAAGTCGTTTGATGTTATATTGACAAAATAAAAGAAGAGACATTTGAATTAAGTTAGGTAAAGAGTTTTCTATTGATTGTTTCCAAATTAAATTTCTTTTGCTGGTAAAGGAGTGGCAACACTGGTGCACAAGTGATTGGTTTAGTCAAATTAAGCTCGTAGATAGTATTTTTGAATTTAAAATAAATTTAAATATTAATAAATTATAGAACGTTGCTTGCAAAATAGAGCTTTGTTCAAAACGTCCATCAAATAAAATTTTATAACGTTGCGGTAAGATAATTAATCAAATAATTTTCGTTGAACATTGAAACAAAAATCATTGAGGGAAACAAAGAAAAGTCAACTGTCATTGTTCACAAGGAATGAATAAACGTCCTGCATCTGAGCTTTCGCCAATTAAAATGGAAGAATTGTGACGATACGCCACAATTTTCTGCACCGCCGCCAAACTACTTACTGATCACCCTACGCTTTGCACCCTCCACCATCCGTAATACGAGTACCAAGAAACAATCTACGCAGGCACATGAAAATACACACCTCTAAACAGCAACCGCCGAAAGCCCACCATGTGTGCATACACACTATTCGGTTTTGCACACCTTATAAGTTGGACTCCATATAAAAATAAATACCAACAAGCAGCGGCACGTAAGCTGCCATCGACCATCGAATTTATTTTTCCAAGGGTCTGCTCGCCATGGAATGTATGTAGTGACCTTGGTAGGTAAAAACGAAAACCGAGCATGTGCATGATCGGTGACGAGTAAATATTACACTCGTTTGATAAACCTCACACTCGCTCCCTACCAGAAAATCAATAAGTAGAGGTGAAATTTTGCCGAAAATGGAGAGAAGATTTGTCAACTATTTGTTGTTAGGGGCAATACCACTACAACTTTAATAATTTTCATCTTCTCCATTCCCCGACCGTCCTGAGTGAAATTGCTGGAATAGTGTCCCTCCTAACAGAGGCCGCCAGTCAAATTCACATTATTATTGAGTTCACTGGAATAGTGTTCCTCCTAACAGAGGCCGCCAGTCAACTCCCCGACTACTCTCGAATTCGTTGGAATAGTGTTCCTCCTAACAGAGGCCGCCAGTCAATTCACCGCAAAGCACAAGACCGCTTGTGTAAATTTTGCAAAAACAAACACTCGAATTAACCGAAAAGGAGTTCCTCCTAACAGAGGCCGTCGGTTAGTTCCTCTGTCGTGGCCATTACAGCCACTCCTCCCCCGTTGTTCCATCAAGCGTCGCCTCTTCCTATAGACGACGTTCCTAATCACATTTACGTTCTTTTATTATTACAGGAGCGCAGCTGTCAGTAAAACCCGCCCCGGTCAACTCAACCTCGTACCGAGTTCGAACTTCCGTGCCGTCCGAAAGCCAAGCGAATAACATACGAGAAGCGTCAGCCAGCCGAAACGCCCCGCAAGTACCAAGTCGGCGAGCCTGCGCCGCAACCCATCTACTCGTACTGTGCTAACACTGAAGAGAAAACCAATTAAATTCAAACATTGTAAAAACTCCTTTAATTTTCCATTTGTTTATTTTCGAAGAATAATAAAATAAATAAGATTGTAACTCGTAAATTGACTCGTCTCGCCTCGTCATTTTAGAGGTTGGACTACTGCCCCCAAGTTTTAGAGCTTCCTTGGGAAGAAACCTTGGTCCCACTGAGCCCTACCCTAGCTGGGAATAAAGAAGCCTCACAAATTGGCGCCCGAGCAGGGACATTGCTAAGCGTTCAACCCCCGACCGCCCGTTACCTGGAACTGACGCATTGTCCACCGACCGCAGCCGCCCACCGCCGACCGAACCCCGTCCAACATGACAAGTAATGAAAACGCACCCGCAACGTCCGATCAGACCTCCGACCATTCCGAGGAAGACTTCAATCCATACGAGAACCTGGGGTTCATATACTTTTTGAAAAAGCCAGAGCTCGTCGAGACGCTTAGTCTGCGAGGATTAAACACCACCGGCACCGTACGCGATTTACGCCAGCGGTTGAGTCAACACCTGAAGGAGTTACGAGCCCATAAGTCCACCCAGAACTTATGCACGGAGTGGGAGAGGAAAATTGAGGCTCGGAACGACGCCGAAGAAGAAGACACCACCATCCCAATGGACGCACGCAAAGCTAAACAGTCCGTTTACCAGACCAGCCTGCAAGTGCCTCTACTTCAACCTGCTAACATAACATCACCGCCGTCCACGTCACAATTGGTATACCGACAGCAACACTTCGAACGCGCTACGTCGGCTCCTCCGACTAGTCGCCCTAACGACAATGAAACAGCCCGTAGACACCCGTCCGACCCCCCTGTCCAACACCGGTTCCCGTTGAGTTACGAAGCGGAGTTAATGAACGTCGTGCGTAAGTGGGGTCTACGCTTCGATTCTTCCGGCCAGCCTTTGGAATTCTTAGAGAGGATCGAAGAACTCGCACAGTGCTACGAAATCCCTCTTGACCAGATGGTGCGCACCCTTCCGGACATCTTCAAGGGTTCCGCTCTCGAATGGCTGCGGATCAACCGAAACGACTTCCATGATTGGCACGCCTTCCGTCGCTCCTTCATCAGCTACTTCCTTCCGTCACGTTACTACGTCAAGTTAGAAGATGAGATTTTACGGAAACGCCAAGGCTTACGTGAGAAAGCTAAGGATTATATCCGCTCATTTTTATACTTGATCCGCCAGCATCCACGTATGACGGCCGCCGAACATCTAGATAGGATATATGACAACCTCCGACCGGAGTATCGTCTATACATCAAAAGAAAGGATTTCCGTAGTTTAGAAGAGCTGATGGAGTTAACCGACGAGTTCGAGTTCATCCAAAAAGAGGACCGACCCAGCGCCAACGCCGCAGCCCCACCTAAGTCTAATCCCTTCGCCGTTCCCCGTGTAAGAATACCGCCGCCCGCACGCTTTCCAGAGACCGACGCTATAGTACCGCACGGCCAAGTACCATCACCTCCGAGTACTGATTACAACAGGAACACCCACTGCTGGCAGTGTAAGCAGCGGGGGCACATGAAAAAGGATTGCCGGCGGCCGTTCCGGTTGTTTTGCTCTTTTTGTGGTACAGATGGCCGACTTACGAAGGACTGTCCGTGCCATCAGAACCCAGTCGCAGTGGCGCGGATAGCGGTCAGAACTGACCCCCGTCTCTTCATACGAATACCCACCGCCGACCAAACTTATTTCGCCTTAGTGGATACCGGCTCCACCCGATCCTTTATCGGCAAAGAACTTAGAGACGAATGCATACGGTTAGGTATCCCATCACGGAACCAAGCACACGTTGTAGAGCTAGCTGACGGTCACTCGACACAAACGTCAGAACACTACAGCATTAGCTTGCACGTGAATAACCGAACGATTACGGGTGAGGCCTTGTACATGCCTAATTTAGCGGAGGACGCCATTCTGGGAATGGATTTCTTAGGTCAGGCAGGTTGTAAATTAACTTTGGGAGGGCAGGAAATCTCCAGCGGAAAAGAGAGGAGCCCCCGGTCGCCCGATATCCTATGTGCGCTCACCGAAGAACTGGGATGCCAGCAAGGTACAAACGAAAAACAAGACCTACAACTGGACGCCCACCTAAAGGAATTTCTAGCCGAAGAGTTACCTCGATTTAACGAGACAAAGGGTATATCCACCGTATTACCGCACGTCATACGCTTGAAGAACACCGAGCCGTTCAAACAGCGGTACTATCCGCGCAACCCCGCCATGCAGCAAATCATAAATGAGGAAATCGACGACTTATTAGCATCAGGGAAAATCAGCCCGTCCAAAAGCCCGTATAGTTCGCCGGTAGTACTTGTACGTAAGAAGGAAGGGTCATGGAGGGTATGCGTTGACTTCCGTCAGCTCAACGAAATTTCGTTTAAAGACGCTTACCCTTTACCATACATTTCGTCTATTCTAGACAAGCTGCGTGGAGCTCGATACCTATCAACCATCGATCTCAAACAAGGCTATTGGCAGATCGCGTTGAAAGCCGAATGCCTTCCGTATACCGCATTCACCGTCCCAGGCCGCGGCTTGTTCGAGTGGAATGTAATGCCTTGTGGGTTACATTCGGCCGGAGCTACATTCCAAAGGGCCATGGACGAAATCTTCGGGCACGATATGGAGGATCATGTGTTGGTGTACCTAGACGACATAATCATAATCAGCAAAACATTCGACGACCACCTTCGCCATGTGGGAGAGGTATTTCGAAGATTACGCGCTGCAAATCTAAAAATAAATCCGGACAAATGCCACTTTTGCCGGCCTAGCCTGAAGTACCTAGGGCACGTCATATGCAAAGACGGTATTAGTACTGACCCTGATAAAGTGTCCGCCGTGCGAGACTTAAAGGCCCCTACGAGCGTACGAGAACTCAGGCGTATTTTAGGCATTTGCTCCTGGTATCGCCGGTTTATTCGAGATTTTTCCACCATCGCAACACCCCTCACGTCCCTCTTGAAGAAATCAATTAAATGGGTATGGACAGAAGAGCAACAGGCTGCCTTCGATACGCTCAAGACCAGGTTAACAGAAGCGCCCGTGTTAGCATGTCCCGACTTTTCACAACCATTCACGCTACAGACCGACGCCAGCCAATATGGCCTGGGCGTGGTATTGACACAAAAGTCAGAGGGACACGAAAAGGTAATCGCATACGCCAGCCGAACGTTGACCGATCTCGAGGTAAAATATGCTGCCACCGAGAAAGAATGTTTAGCGATTCTGTGGGGAATACGTAAGATGCGCCCTTATTTAGAAGGATATCATTTCAACGTCATCACCGACCACCATTCGCTCAAATGGCTGCACTCGCTCGAAAACCCATCGGGAAGATTGGCAAGGTGGGCCTTGGAGTTACAACAGTACGACTTCGACATCCAGTACCGGAAAGGAGCGTTAAACGTAGTGGCTGACGCACTATCACGGGACCCTCTGACAATAACCGAGATCGACCGACTAGCCGTGATGCGTGACGCCAATCCCGAATGGGTCCAGGTTAAATACGAGCAAGTGAGACAAACACCCGAAAAATTCCCCGATTTCCGTATCACCGACAACCGACTGTACCGCCGCTTCACCAGCACCAACCCGTTGTCCGACCCTGGCACCGACGATTGGAAATTGTGCGTACCCCTCGCCGAACGACCCCAGGTACTGTACGAAAACCACGACGTAGTGACGGCTGGGCATTTGGGCATCGCCAAAACCACCTCCCGCGTTATGTTAAAGTATCATTGGCCGGGGATGTGTCGCGATATCGCCAAATACGTCCGCAACTGCCAAACCTGCAACCAATACAAGCCCTCCCAACAAAAACCCAGCGGCCTCATGCACACGACTCAAACTGAGGGGCCGTGGGATGTAGTAAGCGTAGACTTCGTAGGGCCCCTGCCTCGATCGATGAAAGGCAACACCGTGATCCTGGTTTTTACCGATAAATTCACTAAGTGGGTAGAAGCCGTTCCCCTTCCCGCTGCGACTACCGTAAGCTTGATGAAGGCCATCCGTGAGAGGGTTTTCACTCTGTTCGGAATTCCGAAAATGGTGCTTTCCGACAACGGGAGCCAATTCATCAGCCATTCATTCCGAGGGTTGCTGTCCGATTTAGGCATAGTTCACCGCCTCACTGCCCCGTACACTCCGCAGGAGAATCCGACTGAGCGAGTAAACCGCGTGTTGAAAACAATGATCGCCCAATACATCCAAGGCAACCAAAGACATTGGGACGATCACATCCCCGAATTAACCTTTGCAATGAACACAAGCCGCCACGAATCAACTGGTTATTCTCCGGCCTTGTTAAATTTCGGTAGAGAATTAAGAATGCCCAGTACCATGGGGAAAGAGGATAGCCGCGATGGATCGATAGACGATATCAACGTAAGAGCAGAGCGCATGAAAGATTTATTCGAACTCGTTAAAATAAATCTCCAGCAGGCTGCTCAAACACAAGCGAAACATTACAACCTCCGACACCGCCCCTGGCGCCCCCTTGTCGGCGATAAGGTCTACAAACGTCACCGAGTTCTCTCTTCAGGAGTAAACTATTTCGCAGAGAAATTAGCTCCTCGCTATGAAGGACCTTACGAGGTAACAAAAATACTGTCTCCCGTTATTGTGGCATTGCGGAAAAGAGACACTAAAGGCAACATCACGAACGTTCGGGCCCATTCTCACCAGTCAGTCCTCAACCGCCGTCACGAACAGACCATCCCAGAAGCGACCAGAAGCACAGATTTCCCCCGTGACGGAAGCATTTTCCAGCCTAGGACCGACCATCCAAGGGAATCAACTCCATAACACGACCAGCAGCCAACCCCAAATTAAACCTCGACACAATGCCAGCTCCGCCATCAGCCGATCCATGCCAACACAAACGTACCGCCCCGGCCCGGCCACGACCCCCACCTCGAGACGCTACCACCGTAGTAGTCACGTTGGGGGGAAAGACGGCACAGCCCACAACATCTCGCCGAGTAACGACTAGGACACCACCGAGCACCGGAGCCGCGCCAATTCACCCTCCGCTATCCCCACCGCACGTCATGGCACAGGTGCGGGCAACTAAACGCCGAGCCGAGGCGTTATGGGCTGAACGGCTCGCGGCCGTCGGAGTACCCAGTACCAGCCATCTTCCCGAAATACGGCGCGCCCCGGTGGCGCAAAGTTGGGTACTACATAAGCTAGACCTGACTCCCCCAGAAGTCGCACCGCGAGTTCACGCTCGACTTGCAGCCGCACGCATGACGCCAGAACAAGTACGACGCGACCCAAGGACAGCTAGATACGCTCCCTGCGTCCAAACCCCGCCGCCGGTAAAGAAGCCAATCACAAGCAACGCTACCCAACCAACAGACGAATTATTTGCCGCTCCGACACGCGCAAACCAGTGCTCAGCTATCAGACCACCCGGCATCAACGTTAGCGCGGCGTTCCTCCGACGTCAGCAACGTAAACGAGCAGCAGAACGAGCCGCCGAAGGGGCCCAACAGCAATAGTACGAAATACTCTGGCAGTCGAAATTTAAAAGGACCGAGCATTTATGAGTTGCATTTTTTTTTTCCTTTCTTATTAGTATTATTTTTTTTTACACTTGTTTAAAGTGCTTCAAGAATGAGTTTGTTTTGTTAATGTTTTTTTACAAGAAGTTTTGTTTAATTGGTTTTCCTATTAAAAAAAAAAAAAAAAAAAATAAAAAAAAAAATTCGCAAAGAGAGTTCGTAATTTTTATATGAGATGCCGAAGACGAGAGGGTTCTCGTCTTATAAAGTAAGGGGGGTCTGTGACGATACGCCACAATTTTCTGCACCGCCGCCAAACTACTTACTGATCACCCTACGCTTTGCACCCTCCACCATCCGTAATACGAGTACCAAGAAACAATCTACGCAGGCACATGAAAATACACACCTCTAAACAGCAACCGCCGAAAGCCCACCATGTGTGCATACACACTATTCGGTTTTGCACACCTAATAAGTTGGACTCCATATAAAAATAAATACCAACAAGCAGCGGCACGTAAGCTGCCATCGACCATCGAATTTATTTTTCCAAGGGTCTGCTCGCCATGGAATGTATGTAGTGACCTTGGTAGGTAAAAACGAAAACCGAGCATGTGCATGATCGGTGACGAGTAAATATTACACTCGTTTGATAAACCTCACACTCGCTCCCTACCAGAAAATCAATAAGTAGAGGTGAAATTTTGCCGAAAATGGAGAGAAGATTTGTCAACTATTTGTTGTTAGGGGCAATACCACTACAACTTTAATAATTTTCATCTTCTCCATTCCCCGACCGTCCTGAGTGAAATTGCTGGAATAGTGTCCCTCCTAACAGAGGCCGCCAGTCAAATTCACATTATTATTGAGTTCACTGGAATAGTGTTCCTCCTAACAGAGGCCGCCAGTCAACTCCCCGACTACTCTCGAATTCATTGGAATAGTGTTCCTCCTAACAGAGGCCGCCAGTCAATTCACCGCAAAGCACAAGACCGCTTGTGTAAATTTTGCAAAAACAAACACTCGAATTAACCGAAAAGGAGTTCCTCCTAACAGAGGCCGTCGGTTAGTTCCTCTGTCGTGGCCATTACAGCCACTCCTCCCCCGTTGTTCCATCAAGCGTCGCCTCTTCCTATAGACGACGTTCCTAATCACATTTACGTTCTTTTATTATTACAGGAGCGCAGCTGTTAGTAAAACCCGCCCCGGTCAACTCAACCTCGTACCGAGTTCGAACTTCCGTGCCGTCCGAAAGCCAAGCGAATAACATACGAGAAGCGTCAGCCAGCCGAAACGCCCCGCAAGTACCAAGTCGGCGAGCCTGCGCCGCAACCCATCTACTCGTACTGTGCTAACACTGAAGAGAAAACCAATTAAATTCAAACATTGTAAAAACTCCTTTAATTTTCCATTTGTTTATTTTCGAAGAATAATAAAATAAATAAGATTGTAACTCGTAAATTGACTCGTCTCGCCTCGTCATTTTAGAAGTTGGACTACTGCCCCCAAGTTTTAGAGCTTCCTTGGGAAGAAACCTTGGTCCCACTGAGCCCTACCCTAGCTGGGAATAAAGAAGCCTCACAGAATTTATGAAGAAATCTAAACATAATTCTAAAGTGTCCGATTTGACCATCGAACAACTCGGTTTTATTTTCGATTTCAAACAAAAAGACTTGGCCAAAAAAACTGACATTGATGAGCTACGCGATGACTTAGGCGCTCTAAGAATAGAAAATAATGAGCTTAAAACTCAAGTTAAAGCACTTCAATCAAAAGTTAACAATTTAGAAATGGAAATGGAAAACGTTCATAAACTAACCACAGATAAAAATCTAATTGTGAAAATCATAGCAAACAATCAAATTGAACAAAAACAACAAGTGGCTGACATTTGCAAAAATCTATCAAATGGCACAATTAATGAAATAAAACACGAAGAAATTAAAGAAATCAAGTCTTGGGATCCGAAATTTAAAAATTTTATTATTAAATTTAATAACAAAGAAGAAGTTTTTTCAGTTTTAAAGAACACACAAAAATTAAAAAACACATCCATCTCAATCCAGAAAGATTTTCCTCCTAGTGTCAGAAGACGAAGAGCACAGTTGCTTGGCATCCGAAGAAAACTTATAAAGAGCGATAGCGTTAAGACAAAGTATTCGTCAAAAACGATAAACTTATTATTGATCGAAACATTTTTACTTGGGATAATTCATTGGGATTAAGATGCGGTAGTGATTGCGGATTCACGAAAATAATGAAAATGTTCAATTTGGCAGATGAATTCTTTTCGAGTTGTTTACCAACAAACAACGAGGTTAAGAATGAGAAAACGTTGACAGATACAAGTGGTGTTGTTGCTGAAATGTCAACAACTTCACACCAATAGCGCAGGGATGTCAGTGAGGAAAAAATAAAAAACAAAATAAGTATTTGTAATTTACGTATTGTCGCATATAATGTGGGTGGTTTAAATAATAAATTGATTTTTCCCACTTTTATTAACTATTTGTTGAATTACGATTTAATATTTCTTTTTGAAACACATATTATTGAAGACAAATGTGTAGGATTTGAAAAGTACTTTAGTACATATAAATGCTTTTGGATACCAGCAAAAAAAACTGCAAAATGGGGAAGAGGAAGCGGAGGAGCAATGGTTGCTATTAAAAGAAATTTATCTTGGAAATATAAAATCCACCAATATAATGATTATTACTTTTATATAGAAAACAAAGAAAAAGTTTACGGTAAAATGTATATTATACCCATATATGTAAATTGTTCTAAATGGACTTTGGATTTCAACAGTTTATACGATATGTTAAGCACTTTACAGACGCATAATTTAATACTAATTGGTGACTTAAACGCCAGAACCAGTAATTTAGAGCCAACTTTCAATAAGACAACTCAGCAAAGAAAGGCAAAAGATCAGAAAGTAAACTCTGAAGGAAAAAATTTATTGGAACTTTGCAATGATTTTGGGCTTAGTATGTTAAATGGATGTTGCTTTGGAGATTCAGAGGGTGAATTAACTTTTATTGGGAAGCAAGGTGGTTCTACAATAGACTATTTTCTTGCTGGTGGAGACTGGTATTCCACCATTAAAGATTTCCGAGTGGGGGATCTTAATCTATCTGATCATCTTCCAATTTCGATCGAAATTGGATTAGATATCAACGATAACTCCCCGACTGTATTACATAATAACAGCGGAGTTTTAAAATGGAATAATAAATACACAGAACAAATACATATGAGAACAAATGACATTTTACTAAGAAAGGAGTCAATATTAAGGATCAAATACTTTCCAATACTAGAACTTGAAAAAGTTATTATGGATGTAGCTAGTCAAATGAAAAAACCCACCACCTGCAAAAAAAGAAATGATTGGTATGATTTCTCCTGCGAAAAACTTCGAAAAAAATCCTTATCCTTATTGAATTTGCTACGGAAATATAATACATCGAGCTTTAAGTCGGCATATGTGGAGGCTAATAAGGAATATAAACGAGTTTGCAAAGTAAAAAAATTGATGTTTGAAGAAAACTTAGCTAAATCGCTGGGTGAGTGCAAGAATTCGAAGGAGTTTTGGACTCTTACTAAAAAAATCAATGGAAATATTGTAATAAAACAGGATTCATTAATAAACGTGGATGCTTTAAGAGAACATTTTAACAAACTTTTAAATACACCATTGACGGAGGAAAGTTTTATTTTTCAATATGCACGTCCCTATCAGCGAAATAACTATTTAGACTCGGATATAAACAAAGAGGAACTGGAAGTAGTCTTAAAATCAATGAAAGATGGCAAAGCGGCTGGCTCAAATAATATTCCTGTCGAATTCTTCAAATATAACTCGCTTGGTCTTAAAGAAAAGTTAGCTGAAGCTTTGAATACAATTTTTAACTTTGGAATTCCTCCAGATCACTTTTACGAAGCTCTGATATGGCCCATTCTAAAAAAGGGAGATCCTTCCGATCCCAAAAACTACAGAGGCATTTCTTTTCTTAATGCATCACTGAAAATATACACTTCTCTTCTATGTGAAAGGCTTAGAAACTGGGTAGAAAACCATAACATTTTAAGCGAGTACCAAGCTGGATTTCGCAAGGGTTACTCAACGGTAGACAACATATTCGTTCTGACTGGTCTGGCTAGAATCAAAATCAGCAACAACAAAAAACTTTACGCCTTTTTCGTCGATTTTAGAGCAGCCTTTGACACAATTGACAGAAATGCGCTGTTATTTAAATTGTATAATTTAGGAGTGTCAACTAAATTTATTAATGCATTGGAAAAGCTGTACCAACAATCATTTGCACAAGTATATGACGGGAAGGAAAAATCAGAGAAACTGGAAACAAACCGTGGTCTAAAGCAAGGCTGCAATCTTAGTCCGTTGCTTTTTGCGCTATATCTGGACGACCTGATACAGTGGTTATCCTGTGGTGTTAGAATTGGTGCGGCCACAATTAAAGTTATAATGTACGCAGATGATATTGTGATATTAGCAGAATCTATAACCTCACTACAGCTGATGATAAATAGGATAGCAGATTATTGTAAGACATGGAGCTTAGAAGTGAACATTGACAAGTCAAAGGTTATGATCTTTCAAAATGGAAGTGGTAAAGCTTCAAGAGCAGAACAATGGAAGTTCGATGGAAGAGATCTAGAAGTTGTTAAGCAATACTGTTATTTAGGCATGGAGTTAACTTTTAATCTTAATATGGAAAAACACTTCAAATCGAAAGCAGACAAAGCTAAAACTGCTATATGTGCAAATTGGCAAAAGATTTTTTATAATAAGAATATTGCTCTAAGTTCCAAATATAGGGTCTTCAATGCAACAGCACAATCAGTCTTATTTTATGGAGCACAAGTTTGGGGGGCCTATAAATTCGATGCTGTGGAAAACATACTATGTTTTTTTCTTAGGAAAATCTTCTCGCTGCCAATTACTACACCAAAATATATGTTTTACCTAGAAAGCAGTCTGTCTACGCTATTCATATCAACCCTCAAGCTTAATGCTGATTACCTGATTAGGATAACTAATATGAAAGACACAAGACTTCCCAAGTTGGTCTGGCAGTATGCGGTGCAGTTCCAGAAATGTTGGTACCAAGATTGGAAAAAGTTGGCAGCGGACTGTGGTATTACCTTCAACCAGGCAGGATTGAATAATTTAGCACTGAAGAAATCACTTTATGAAATTATACAGCTAACGGATGAAGACGAAAGGTATGCTTTCAAAGAAAGAGCACGAGCATCAACGGAAAGGTCGTTTTACTCGAAACTCACATACAACCTGAATGAACGGAACTACTTCACCCCGAATTTCTCAGTGGATACCATCAGCACTATTTTCAAAGTAAGAGGGGAGATGCTGCGACTCAACTTTGTTCCTCATCGCAGTGATTTAGCAAAGATTTGCAGTCTCTGCAACCTGAACGCGAAAGAAGATGTTGGCCATTTTCTGGGAGTTTGTCCAGTACTGAGGGAGATAAGAAGAGCAGTTTTTGGTAAACATTTGTTGGAAGAGAATGAAGTTCTGAGTATTCTTAATGGTGAAAACTGGATGCATCTAATGGCGTACTGTAAGAAGGCGATATCATACCGAACTAAAATAATTGATGAGTGCTTCTAAGAATGTGTTTTATCTAAACTAAAAATTAAAAAAAAAAAAAAAAAAAATCAATAGTTAATCTAAGCTTTCCGCACAATATTTTTCGTTTTAGCTAAACTCAAAGCCTAAAAACTAAGCTAAAGTAACCAAATAGTCATTTTAAGCGATCCGCACAACTTTTTTCGTTTTAGCTAAACTCAAAGCCCTAAATTTGTTTCTTTTTTGTTTAAATTTGTTGACATCATAAAGAAACTCTTCATATTTAATTTATCTTCTGAAATTTATTTTTAATTTGTTTGATTGAATCTTAATAAAACTACTGAGCAATTTTCAAGCTTAATTAATGCCATTCAGGCAGACGACATCATTTTTGTCATGCCTTTAGCTATTCATGATGTAAAAATTTAAAAAAGAAAAATTGTTTATATATAATTTATAATGAATAAATCTAATCTAATCTAAAATCTTTTGCTGGTTTCGTGAAATTTAAAGAACATATAAGAAGATATGATTGCTTGTTTTCAAACTAAATTTCTTTTGCTGGTTTCGTAAAATTGAAAGAACATATTATCTATAAGAAGATATGATTGCTTGTTTACAAACTAAATTTTTGTATGTAGGTACTACCTAAGTCGAAATGTTTTAGTTTGACAAAAATAAATAGAATTCTGAATATTTTGTATATTTCGTAGTTCATAATTCCGGTTTTGATTGGATGAGAATTATATTGGTTGATTTTCGTGTTCAGGTAGATTTAGTTGTGGATATAAGTTCTAGTTCTCAATAAGAGGCAATATAGGGATGTGTAGGGTCGGGGTAGGATGGTAGGGATAGGATAGTTTTGCGTATGTGACAGAGTGGTCGCATGCGTTTGTATAAGGGGCCGTTGCTTAATAGGTAGAGCATAGCATAGGCGTAGGACGAAGGGAAGGGATAGCTCTGAGAGGTTATTTACAGCTTTTCCTCTCACTAAATATCAATGTCAGTTTTGTTGGTGAATGTGAAGCGAAATTCGGGCCGTAGGAAAGCAAAGTTTTGGCTAGACTTAGGCAGGCAGGGAAAAAAAGTAACCCATGTCTGGGGCTAGCAGCAAGATCCCTCACCCATCGATGAGCTACCGGGAGGTGAATTTTGCCTGAGCTGCAAGTGCCTAGACACCCTTTCATCACTTTTGGCTTAAGGTTCCTGTTGCTTAGGTCAGGAAGGCAAGTAGAAGTGATAAGAGGTTGGCGGAATCGGCTTTGGGGATTGAATTCCGATTTAGGTCGGTGACGTTCGTTACAATATAATAAACCTTTCGAAACTCTTAAAACTTTGATAACAAATGATCCAATTTTAATATATCCAGACTTCACGAAAACATTTACCTTAACTACAGACGCAAGCAACTTTGCTATAGGCGCAGTGCTTTCTCAGAACAACCATCCAGTATAATTCGGAAGTCGTACTCTAAACGAGCATGAGATCAACTGTAGCACTATTGAAAAAGAGCTTCTCGCCATAGTCTGGGCGACTAAATATTATAGAACTTACCTATTTGGTAGACGTTTTGTTATAGAAACGGACCATAAGCCACTGACATGGCTATTTTCTATTAAAGAGCCAAACTCGAAACTCGTTAGATGGAGGCTAAAACTATCCGAATTCGACTTTGAAATAAAATATAAAAAAGGTACTCTTAATAGCAATGCTGATGCACTCTCCCGGATACCTAACACAGAAGTCAACTATGTACAAAACACTCCCATACCTAAAAGTAATTCGAGTATTAACGTTTTTAAAAACCAAATTGTAGTTGTAAAAATTCAGTCAGGTTCACAAAGAGTAAAACATTTAAAAATATTCGATAGAAACCGAACTACACTTTACACAAAAAATTTAAATAGACAAACAGCTATTATTCTACTAAAAAATCATTTCACACAAAAGAGCTTAAATGCAATCCTTATTGAAAACGAAGAATTTTACAATATAATAGAAAAAGTATTTCTGGAACATTTTTCAAATAATTCTAAATTTAAAATAATCCGATGTTCGAAACTCTTGGAAGACATAGTAGACGAAAGTAAATTATCAGATATTATAGAAAAAGAACATCTAAAAAATAATCATAGAGGAATTGAAGAAGTATACAAAGAAATAATGGTAAACTATTTCAATCCAAAATTAAAGCAGCGTATAACACAATTCATTAATAATTGCGATATATGTTACACAGAAAAATATGTCAGGAAGCCCCCAAAGCCACTATTAAGAATTACAGAAACTCCTTCAAAGCCACATGAAATTATTCATGTTGACGTATTTTATAGCTTGGAAAAATCATTGTTTTTGACAATCATAGATAAATTTTCGAAACATGCTTGTGCAATCAAAATAAATAGTAGGACTTGGAACGAATTCAAGAGAGCCCTCTCTTACTATTTTAGCCAATTCGGAAACGTAAGGACAATTATAGTAGACAATGAATTAGGATTTAAAGCAATTCCAATGAAAGAATATCTAGAAAATTGTAAGGTAGAAATCCACTACACATCCAATAGTAATCACACATCCAACTCTGACGTAGAAAGACTACACAACACAATAAACGAACATATCCGACTTTTAAAACATAACGAGAGTACTAAGGACGATACAGTAGAGGAAAAACTTTTAAAGATTATAACGTATTACAATAACACAATTCATTCTACAACAAATCGAAAACCGATTGAATTTGTTAATGGACGTATTCATCAAAACGAATACAAAGACATTCATGACACTATTATTAGAAAAAAACAAAAAGTTATTGACAAGTTAAACCAGAACCGAAAAGACGAAGAACTAGAAGACGGACAAAACTTTATCAAAGAAGTTAGAGGTGGGAAAAACCACTCTAAATACAGAAAACTGAATACTCAGAAAATAGACGATGACCACCTCATTGACATACGAAATAAACACAAATATTACAGAACTCACATTAAACCAAAAAAAAAAAAGAATATCAAACATTAACCAACAATTATAAGTGAAACATAACTCAATTTATTTCCAGAATATAAAGATGATGATGACGATGTTCAGTGTACTGCTAACATTTCTAACGATTACCAAAACTCAGGACATTCAACTTGCTGACCTTAACAACAATAATGGATACGTAACAATAAACTTAGGACAGACAAAAAAATTTAAAAATTATATAAAGATCCTTCATATAATTAACGTAACAGAATTCGAAATTACTAAACAACATATTCATAGTAACATCCACAAATTAGAAGACAAGACAGAGTTGTTAGGACCTATGTTTATGACCATCAAACAAAATCTTCTACTATTAGAAGCAAAGATACAAAACATAAGACCACATTACAAAACTAAGAGAGCACTCATGAACATTTTAGGTACAGGGTTAAAATACATAGCAGGCACCATGAATCAAGAAGATGAGACCCAAATTAAAGAAAAACTGGAACAATTAAGTTCAGAAAATAGAAATCTTATAAATGAAAGTAATAAACAAGTTGTCATAAATAACCTAATAACAGATCAAATTGCTAACATTACCAACCACATTAGGAAACAACAACGATCCATAGAAGCATATCTGAACACATATAACCAAGAACTCGTAGGAAAGGTACAAACAATCGAAACCGAACTCGAAGTCATGCAGTTCTTATATCAGATAAACAATGACATTTTACTTCTCAGAAATCACATCGATGACATAGAACAAGTCTTATTTTCAAGTAAATTAGGAATTTTAACGAAAAACATTCTGAGTCAAGAGGAATTAACTTTAGTTCCAGATTTGGAAAACTTAACCGAAATTAAATTAACGTATACAATCTACAAAGACCAGATCATTATCATACTACTGTTACCACAAATGTCTGATCATAGATTCTCACAAACACGCATAGAACCACTTTCAGATAAAGAAAACATGACAGTGATGTTTAAATTTAAAGACGTCCTGATGGATGAAGATAATAAAAGCATAATTTAAAAGGTTCGTTGCACTCTGCACCGAACCAACATAATTTCCTATTTACTACCCACATTGCACTTTTTTTCTTCATAAGAAATCAGTTAACACATTTTGTCACATTTCATTTTCTCGGAATGCAACTTTGCAGTCTGATTTCATTTTCTCGGAATGCAACTTTGCAGTCTGATTATTGATTCCACAGAATGAAATTATGCAATCGTGCACATTTCATGTACGATTGCTAGGCATAATGTTTTATGAAAAGGTTTTGTACAATTAGTCTTAAGATAGATTCAGAAGAATAAAGAATATTTTTTTTTATTTCAAAACAAGTTTTCAACATCGTAACTGTGATTCTCATGATGACCGGCATTGTGAAAGATAATTAAAATGTATTAATTGTGTCCAATATAACAAAAACCTAAAGTTTTTATATTGAACATGTGAATAGAAGTAACGAATGTCCGGTTTAAAAAAAAGTTATAATTGAAAAAATTAGCAACCAAATAATTATTTTTTAGTGTATTTTAATGTCCAAAGCTTAACAGCGAAGGAAAGAGTGTTGAAAGAAAAAATTAATACCGCTGCTTTGAGTGAAACTTGCTTAACAGAGAATAGTAATGATAATATAGAAAATTATATGATCCTATTTTATGACAGCTTATCAAAGCATATAGGAGGTGTTGCTATTTATGTGAAAGTCTACATTGTGAGAGACTTAGGGCCGGTTTGTTCAAGCTTGGTTATTTCTAATCAATGATTATTCCAGATGATAATCAAGGATTCGGTTTGTTCACGAAATATTTAATCAAGGAATCTCTGATCAGAGCTTTTGATCATAGATTTTGCTAACCAGGCAATTTTTCTGGGTTAGCTCCATTTAAACAACGATTAACTGAAATTCAGTTTGTTCAGGCTTAATTTTTGTTCAAATCACAGCTAATCCTTCAAAATAAAAAATTGTCAGGCTGACATATCACATAAAATATTTTTTTGGAAATCAATAAGCATCTTCACTGAATTGTTTAAAATAGATTAAATTCTTCTATAAATTTATTAATGAAGAGATTCTACCAGATGTGCATGAAGAAAACAGCACTTGTTTAATCAATTGATGTCGCCAGGATGAAATTAAATTCAAATGTCGATAGTTTTGGCAACCAAAAAAAAACTGACTCTATCATGAAAAAATGTATATGTATGTATTTTCAATAATTTCCTTGCTTAAGTTTTGACGTATAGACTGGAAAATGGAACGATTTTTGAATAACCCATGATTTGCTAACCAAGCTATGAAAAAGGTGAACAAACACTCTTTGGTGATCACAGAATCTTAATCATGGACTAAGAAGAATCCTTGATAACCAAATTGCTTATTTAACCCGCTCTGAACAAACCGGCCCTTAGTACGTTTGATGTGAATTGGGATATGTGGTGCCTCATTGTTAAGGAACGTTGTGATTCTTTGTGTTTTGTACTTGCTGAACTATTAAGATCTTCACCGTCATATAGACAATCTTGTGAAAATTTTAGTGAGTTGAGTAGGTATGTGGTGGAAGATAATAATAACCTGGCTATTTTCGGAGACTTCAACATTAACTGGTTTGATATAGCTAATATTTATAGGCTTGACTGTTAACAAATGCCAATGATCGAAGATGAAGTAGTCTTCTGCATTCCGTGTTCACCAGAGAAGGTATAGTTTTTGTAAAACCAACACAAGCAATCCAATCCATGTCAACACTCTTCTCTCACTGAACGCAATCTGCTACAAAGAACAAAGTGATAACATTACTACCAATACAATCAACCCGATGCTGAAGCTGATGCCGTGGCCGCCGGCGCCGTTGCTGATGATGCTGTTACCAGCTGATTTAAATTTTTACTAGTGGCTAGTTGTTGTTAAACTCTTTCTCTAACTTTTTCTATTTTCTCTCATGCTTTTCTCTTTTGTTTCTTTTAAGTGCGAAGTGCAAATCTTGTGAATCTTTTCTGAATTCGTTCAATTCTTTGTATCCCATTAGCATAAAATGGGCACCAAACTATAGAATAATATTTACGGAAGTACTAAATAATTATAAATAAGGTTTTAAGAGTGTAAGCATCTTTATAGTCTTTTGAATTACATCTTAAAAAACAAAGCATTGAATTACCTTTAGAAATAACAAGTAACTAATAGTAACTAATAGAAACTTAGAATCTACGAGCACATCAAGTTCCTTTACCACTTCAACTCTTAATAATATGTTTTGATTGAATTTATATGTATAATTCAGTGGCGACTCGTCAGGGTGTGCAAGGTGTGCATAGCACACCCTGATCTATCGAAAAAAGAAACCTCATCGAACACAGTCTAATTACAATAACACGCACAAATATGCACAATTATTCAACATATAAAACCTGCATCACACAGTCTACATTCATATTCTTCCTTCCAAATTTTTATTTCAAAACTCCTTTCCTTTGAGAAGCAAAACAAACTCGTACGAAATAGGGCTGTGCACATTTTCTGTTCATCCAAACTATACCACTATGTGCTAATGTCTGCAAGTTTTTCGCAGTATCCACTATCCATCCCTTTCGTCATTCGTCACTCACAATGCTCGCGATGAATTTGTAGTGAATTCGTGCGACGGTTTCTTATTTCCTTTTCTTTGCTATCTGTTCTGTTCTGTTTCTCTAAAGCGTCATAGGAGAAAGATACGTTGCATTAAATCGAAGCTCGTACGAAAAAAAGGAATGCACGAGCTGTGATGTTTTTTGTTTTCTTTTGTGGGTACAGTACACCACCGCCAAATTTCATAGGAAAAATAGGAAAAATGAAAATAAAAGGGTAAGTATTTTTTAAGTGGTTACAGTTTCGTGCGGTCTTATTTTGCTTGCGAAAGTTTTATGTTTCAATTGAATCAATTTTAGCAAAACATTATAACAATAAAACATTATAACAAAATAACGTCAGAACAATGAGTGAGAGTGAATTCGGAGATCGCGTAAGTAGTTTACTCGAAAAACCGTTTAGTTTTCATACTTATGACGAAAAAAAAACAATCACTGATGCAGGAAGGCCTACACCAGAATTAACAAATTTAAAATCTGTGTATAAAAAAAGTGGAAAGGAGTATGCTCGAAAATTTAATTTCGATTTATATAGACAACATGATTGGTTGACGGGGTCGGTTAAAAGAAATAAACTTTTTTGTTGGCCATGTTTAATTTTTCAAAATAATGAAAAGGAAAAAGTGTGGAGCACTACTGGTTATACTGATCTGAACCATTTGCATGAGAAGATCCCGAAACACGAACTTTCCGTTGCACACATAACGAATGCTCTGTCATTGAATACTTTTGGAAAAACTAGAATAGAGAATTTATTTGACCATCAAAAAAAAAATTTCTGCGCAATGTTTTAATGAAAATGTGTCAAAAAAATAGAAGGGCTTTCGAAGTTTTGATTGATGCAACTATTTTTTTGGCTGTTTTTTTTTCACTATCAGAACAGCTTATTTCAAGCTTGTGAAACAATGTATCTTTTCTTCAAGAGTTTTTTCACCCTTAAGTACTTAGAAATATGTATCACTGTCATCATTTAGCGAGGTGTTAGTTGTTAGTAAGCAAAAATTAAGTCAACAGTTAACACACTAAAGACAACAGAACTAAGAAATATTACAAAATTATTGATAAACATATACAAAAACAAATTAGATAGCTACATATAAACGTAAAATTAATTATTAAATATGACAATTATAAAGATATAAGAAACATAAAAAGAAACATAGTCAAGAGAGTGGAGCTCTGGTTCGAATTAAGGACTTTAACGTAGTTTTACTAATATGAAAATCTACTAGATTTGAGTTTAGGTTCAAAATTTTTATCATACGAGTAATAGGCTCATTCAATCCATAATTAGTTCTATGATAAGGACAGTGAAGTAACTCCAAGTTGCGCAGTTGGTATGAGCCTCCCCGGTAGTTAAAACCTATGCATGCGAGCAAGTCAGGAGCATCAATTTGTCCTGTTATGAGTTGGTGAATAAAGACTAAATCATTATTTATTCGGCGATGCGAAAGCAGTTGCATCTGCAAAAGTTGAATACGATGCTCATACGGTGGACGGTCATAAGGATCAGTCCAATGAAGTCCCTTAAGAGCAAATCTAATAAATCTTCGCTGTATACTTTCTATTCTTGAATTGTGGACTGCATAATAAGGAGACCATACTTGAGAGGCATATTCTAGATGATTATACAGCGAAAGAGTGACGTAGGGGTCCGTAAACTCCTTAGCCCATCTTTTAATAAAGCCTAGCATTGAATTTCCTTTACTAACAATGTAATTGAAATGAGATGTAAATTCTAAATTAGAGCTAAAGTAAACACCGATGTCCTTAATACTGGACACCTTGCATAATATTTGATGAGAAATCGAGTAATTATGCAAAGCCGGTGTACGTTTCTTCGAAAAAGTTATACTGACATTTGACATTTGCTTGTATTGAGAATCAATCCATTTTTATCGCACCATGTGGCAAAATTTTCAATATCAGATTGTAAAATAAGACGATCGGCTGCGCAGTCTATTTTCTTGAAAATGTTCATATCATCCGAAGATCAAAATTTCGCTCGATGACAAGCTAAAAGTAACATCATTAATGGCTAGTATAAAGAGGATAGGGCCAAGGTGACTACCTTGTGGTACTCCTGAGTGCGCCTTAAAGGAGTCTGAAAGAATGCTTCTAAATTTTACCACATATCATCTTTCAGTAAGGTACGATCTGATCCAATCAACGAAGGTCGAAGGGAATCCATATACATTTAGTTTAAACAATATAATATTGTGAGATAGGTTATCGAAAGCCTTTGAAAAGTCAGTATATATACAATCTAACTCTTGCCCGCTTTCAAGCGCGTTTGAACATTTATGAAGGAAATATACAAGGTTTGTTACTGTTGATCTTTTCTGTACAAAACCATGCTGCTGTTTGCAAATTATATTTTTAATATCGAAAGTTAAGCTTTCACAAACAAGCTGTTCAAATAATTTGGGGATACACGAAAGCTTAGATATGGGTCTGTAGTTAAGGATATCTGATTTAATACCTTTTTTAAATACAGGTGTAATAAAAGATCTTTTCCACAGTAAAGGGAATCGACCAGAATCTAACGATAATGAAAACAAATAATGAAGGGGAAATGCAATTTGGGACTTACAATTTTTTTAAATTATTGGAGGGATGCCATCAGGGCCAGCAGAGTAATCATCGTTCAAAGATGAAATATTGTTAAGGACTCTTTCTAGGATAATTGGAACATTATTAAAATTAACTTTAGGACATTTACGTAGAAACTCGAAGTAACTACGATCTATACCAACAGTAGAATCAGAGAAGGATTTGCAAAAATGATGAGCAAAAGCGTTGCAAATGTCGGATGTCTTTGTCAATGTGTCATTACCATATGTAAAGTTATCTGGGTATCCATCCGAATCTTTCTTTGAATTGACAAAGTTCCAGAAACTTTTTGGATCATCCCTTAATGAGTTGCCCATTCTGTGAACATAACTTGAGTACAGAGTTTTTGATAGTGATTTAAATTCATAAAAAAAAAAAAAGATGTAAGAAAGGTGATCAGATTCAGAACGCGTCTTAATGTAAGTCCGCCAAGCACTATTTCTTTTGTTGCGAAGCTTTTTTAGTTCCTTAGTGTACCATGGGTGATTAGAGCTCACATTCTTTGAAATTTTGAGGGGTATCGTATAGCTTTTTTCATGCAGTCGTTAAGAATAAAATAAAAGTAACTAACTGCTTCGTCAATATTAGTGAAAGCTGATATGTTATTAATATTAGATCTATTTAGTTCATCAGAAAGCATTTGAAAGTTAGTCTTTCGATAGTCAAATATATGCGAGCAGTCATATGAATTACTATAACTATGAATGTGACCGCTTAGGTCAAGGAATTAGATTTAAGAACGACAGTACTAACAGCGTCAGAGGTAAAGACTAAATCGAGATTTCGATTTAAAAAGTTTTTAATACAACTCACTTGTTGTAAGTCAGTAGAAATTAGATAATCCAATAAGATAAGCTCTTGTTGAGAGGATTCCAAGGAAGCTTTCTGAAATGAGCAGTCAATTGATGGAGACCAATCTATATAAGATAGATCAAAGTCACCCAGCAGTAAAATATTTTTATATCTAAAGAAGAAAGATTGTTTAAATAATCTAACACTAAAGCTACTTCATTGTAGGCAGGGGCATAACTTTTTGGGGGAATGTACGTGCCAATTACATAGACTGTCTTAGACTCAAAGGTTACTTCAATGCAAATTAGATCTATTGTTAAAGTAAAAGGAAAAGTGATATTAGACGACAAAAAGCTATTGCGACAAGCTATGAGAACACCGCCTCCTACGTCTGCGTCTACATGAGAATGGCGGTCCTTTCTAAATACTTGAAATTCTGAGTTAAAAAGTTCTTTATCCAGAATGCCTGAATGAAGCCAGGTTTCTGTAAGAACAAAAATATCATGGGCAAAAGCTTGAGAATTAATAAAAAAAAAATCAGTAGTTTTACTACGAAGCCCCCTTACATTCTGGTAAAATAGGGAAAGTCTTATTAGTTTTTTGAAACATTATTCACGATACTATTTTCAACACTTTTCTTCTTGGAAGAACCAACAAATTCTTTTAAAAGAGTGCCTGAAGGCCAGAAATTCGGGCTGCAAAGATAATCAAACTGTGACGGAGGGACAAACATTTTAAAGGACGAAACAAAACTGTTAGGTTTACTTATTTTGGTGCATCTAATAATTAAGTCATTAGATATGTTGTGGTTCATAGTTAGATGGGATATAATATCATTGGATGTTAAATCAGGCTTAAGGCGGGATACAAAAATTTGTTTTGGCTTGGGAACTGATTCTACTTGTTTGGGAATTGGAAATGGTTCAATAGGAGGATAATTCACATTAATGGTTTCGGGAACTGATTCTACTTGTTATTATGAGGTTTTTTTATGAGGTAGTTCGGTAATTTGATTATCAACACTAGAAGACCTACTAGAAACAACAGCTAAATCGACAGTTGTCGTTTCATTGTTATTATTTGTAGGACCAACACAGCTCCTCAGACATAAACGTTTTTCGGAAGAGTGAGTATCTTGCTTTTCCTTTTTAGACTTATTAGGTTTAGAAATATCTGAAGTAGACTGCACTAATAAGTCGATTGTTTTTGATGAGACATTAGGCAGAGGAGTATGCGGCTCTTCCAAATCATCAGTTGAGGTTTATATGTCAACCGAAAACTTGGGGGCTGAAAAGTTATTAAGGTTTGAAACCGCATCATTAAAATTATTACAGAGTTCATCTAATCCTTTCTTGATTTTGGTTATATCAGTCTTGAATGACGACATTTTAAATACAAGTTGGGATAGAGAGATTTTCCTGCAATCAGGACAGAACCAAACTGCAATTTTTGATGCGTCAACCTTTTCTATAAATAAGGTGGTTGACCCAACGCATTTAGCATGGTAAAACTTCCCACAAGGGCCGTAACAAGCAAAAAGGCATGCATTAGGGGAGGAGTCCAGACATTTCACCGCTGAGCATTCCATTTTAATTAAAGAATTTGAAAAAAAGTAAAAAAAAGAAAGAGAAAAACGGAAAGATTGAGAATAAAAGTTTAGTTTTAATTAAAGAAAAAAAAAAAAACGTTTGCTTGGATAGTACGAGATTTGAACCTGAGATGCTTGACACAACTATCTTTGCTCTGTTCAGTTTTAAATTCATTTTTATTGTATATCACTTATAACTACTTACATGCTAGCAAAAATGTTTAAACTAGCTTACATAATAACTTAATTAACTTACTGACCCTAGGCGGGTACTCTAAATTACGCAATAACTTATTTCTATTGCCTTTCGGCCTAAAGATACAATATAACTATTTCAACCTAGAACTAATATTAAAACTAAGAAAGTTTAAAAAACTTAGTTTCCAAGATCAATATTTTTTGGTTTTTCATAAAATTACTTACAACTTATTAAAACTACTTAAAACTAATTAACACTACTTAAAACTAGAGCAGCCATAGTAGCTTTTAATAATTTTTTTTTTTTTGTTTTTTGTGTTTTATAATTTTTTTTTGGGATTTTGTGTTTTTTCTATATTTTTTTTTTGAATTTTGGGGACGCACAGTCATTTTTACATTTTTTTTTTATTTTTGTTTTTTACAATTTTATTTTGATTTTCGACGCCGCAATAATTTTTATAATTTTTTTTTTTTTTAGTTTTTATAATTTTTTTGGTTGCCACTATGCCTACCCCCTATACCCTAAGTCTTACAAACTAAACCTTTGTAAGCCAGCCATAGGCGACTCGCTATCCGTAACATTTTCCCTATGTTGCTCAGACAACCACCAGAACATATTCGACGTTTTGATAACGTCCCGTCGATCGCGATCTAAAACCGCCCTACTGTACCGGAGGAGCTCTTCAACTTCTCCGCCTACTGCGGCGACGTCCCGGCTGTAAAGGAGCCGTCGTTCTACGGACTAACGGCAGACGTGGTAGATTAACGGAACCGCCAATCTGTCCTGTATCAAACCTATCATGTCAAAATAGAGGAAAGCCTCCGGTGGGACAAAGCCACTGAAACATGCTCTCTCCATATATTCTATGTTGGGGTAGTAAGCCCCAAATATCAGGCCATTGTTCGAAGACATCGCCCTTGCAGTGTGACCCCGAGTCAGTTTTATCATGAAGTTGTCGATTCTGTTTATTTGAGCCCCGTTGTAAAGGACCTCATTAGGATAATATTTTCCGTACTCCGACTCTGGTGTTCTGTGCAATCCCAGACAGGTACGCAGACACTGTCTCTCAAACACCCGAATCCTTTCCATTTGAGATGCTGTAACGTTGAACCACACAGGGCACCCATAGACAATCATTGGCCTTATGAGGGCCATGTAGCAAATCACCTTCACTCTGCTATCAAGTTGACTGCTGTGAAACAGTCGCCTTGTCAGAGCAAAAGCTCCTCTAGCCCTGGCCAGAGCCGCATCCATATGTTTGTTAAAATATAGATACTGATCTTGAATTTATTTATTATTGTACGAACAAATGAAAAAACTGAATAAAATCTAATCTAATCTTATCTAAATCTAGATACAGATCTAGCCAGATGCCCAGGTACTTGACTACTACTTTGCTTGGCAGTGGGTGGCCATGTAGATCAACGATCACCAGCTTTCGCCAGTTCTTTCTCGTATCCCATGAGGCCCGAGCCAACGAGGTTCTAAACACAATTGTTTCCGATTTCTGGAAGTTGATTTTCAACTTCCAGTCATCGCAATATTGCTGAATCTTATCGAAGTCACGCTGCAAAGTTATTCTGATCACCTCGATCTTTGGACCTGTTCTGTACGCGATTAGGTCATCGGCGTACGCTATGGCATGGTGAAGGGAACCAATTAGATCGCCGGTGAAAATGCTAAACAAAATAGGCGAATTCACCGCTCCTTGTTGCAGACCATTCTGTATTTTAAAAGTTCTGGTAGAAGTTTTATTGCAACTTTTCACAACAAACGTTCTACTATGAAGCATGTCATTCAGAATATATAGCAGTGGTTTACTCATGCCATATCTGATCAGCTTATAGAAAAGACCGTCGAACCAAACGGTATCGAAAGCCTTCTCCAAGTCAACCAGACATGCACCCGTACACGGATTTTTAGCTTTGTTTCATTGAATATCTGATACTAGTTTAGACGCGGTATGTGTGGTATCATGGCCCGCCTTAAAACCGAACTGATTTTCTGGAATAATATGTTTGTCCTCAGCCCATGTGGACAGAGCTCTATTGAGAACTTTCTCGAATACCTTGCTGATACTCGGGAGAAGACTAATTGACCGGAGATTTGCTGGATTGGAACCATCCTTCCCTTTTTTAAGGAGAGGATGGACCACTGCCGTCTTCCAACGCAATGGATAATATGCATTATTCAGCGCATTGTTGAACAAAGTGGTGTACATGTCCACCAAGGGAGGTTTCGCAGCACAACATTGGGTATGCCGTCGACTCCTGCTGACTTCTTTTTCTTTATTTTGTGAAAGATGTCCAAGAGGTCCATCTTAGTAACGAACAGGGTGTTATCCCCGTTTCGCTGGGCGATGACTGCATTTGCAAGTCGGTCGTCATTGAACCTAGTGAAACCAGGATTCTCGGATCGTCAATGCGAGATCTCGTCTCTAAGATAGAAGTGTCCAACGAAGGCTCTATTCTCAAGGTCGTAATTCAGGCGAATGCACTCATTCACCTTATATACTCGCTCGAAAACAGCACCCACCGTCTCTACCTTCTCTTGAGCATCTTCCACTATAAAGTGGTCATCATCCAAGATGGCCTCATCCGGATCTATCCCTATTGTCATAAGTAAGTTTCTGTTCTCTGTCGTCCTTTGGAGTTTAATACCCTGAAGGTCATTTTGATCTTTTCTCCTAAAAATTTTATTTATTTCCGGAAACATACTCGGGTTGTTGGACTGTACAGCCCGAATTTTGTTGTTCCAGAAAAGAGATATAGATATTCTGTAATTTTCTTTTATTAACTGTTGGAGATTTTTGATCTGTGACTTCAGAGTTCTAATCTCCAAATCGTGTCGGTCTGTAAACCTCCTGTGCAAGAGTTTGAGTCTTGACAGGCGTCTACTTTTTTGTTTGTAAAGTGCGTCTATTGTCGCGTTTCTGTACATGTTCGTAGAGTCATGTTGCCTATATTTAGGAATTGTCCTGACCATTGTGCTACGGATTGCATCCTCCATACGTTGCAGGTACCCATCGATCTCAACGTTCGACAGATTCCTGTTGCATGGCGGCGCAATACCGTTCGAACGAAGTTCCCTTGAGTAGGCACCGGAAAAGCGCGGCCAACGTGTCTTACCGTAGTTGTAAGAGTGCGTCGGCACGTACTCCTCCAGTTCCACAAGGTTGTTCGGAAGCAGTATGACGGCGGCAAGTCCACAGTGGTCACTGTCGTACTCAACCGTCGTCAAACAATTTTTCGTCCGTCGCAGAATGTCGTCGGTCAGTTTAAGTCTTGAGTCTAAAAGCAATAGATCCAAATAAGAGCCACTTCGAGGATATGAAGGCCTGTCAGTAGCCAGCAGATCGACTTTATACTCAATGCTGTGGAGCCCCAGCCAATTGAATAGCTGGGTCCCCCTTGGATTGGCTAATTGATTTCCCCAATCTTGGTGTTTAGCATTGTAATCACCGGCCAAAAGGAAATAGTTTTCTTCTGAGTTCAGTTTCAGACATCGAAAAAGTGTTTCAAGCTCTGTTATAAAACATGAATTTTGAGAAGCCTCCGGCGCATAGATCGCGACCACATACAAGCGCCTCCCCTGTTGGAGAGGGATGCAATCGATACACGCTTCAAGCAACTGGAATCGGCGTACTTCACCACTATATATTACTTTATGAGCAATGCCCTTACGTATGAAGATCGCAACCCCACCCGCGAAAGTCGAGTTGGGTCGGTCCCTCCTTACGATATTGTAATTATTATTCGTCAAATTGTGATGCTGGTTTAGCCTAGTTTCGCTAACCATACATACATCAGGACGTTGGTCTTTTAACAACTCAGAGAAGTTGGCTCGTCGTTCTACCCTAACTAGCGAATTCACATTCACGGCTAGGATCTTAAAAGGCCTCTCCGCAAGCGCGCCCGTTAACCCAAAAATTGCGCAAGCGAAGGCACTGCACGGTAGATCAAATCCACCCTACGCGCCTGCTCACTTATTTGCCGTGATAGTTCACTCATTTGTGCCTGAATGACACGCAGAGCGACCATCACCTCTGACTCCCCAGTAGCTGCCTTTGGCACAGATGGCTGTTCGGCCTCTTTCTGGGGAGGTTGTACCGTTTTCCCAGCTCCACCCGCCATTTGGGCGTAGGAGACTTGGAGAACGACGGCCCTTGGAGTCGGTCTGGCTGTATGCCATTGTAAAATGTCTCCGTGCCTGTTTATTTTTTCCCATCTTACCATCTGTTCTGAGTTCCGCTAAGAGCTCCTCTGGGTCAGAGGTAGGCTCTACCCCTTTCAAAAGCATACTTTTGGGCTTCTCCTCTTTGGGAGTATAAGTGAAATGTTCGGTGGTTGTTGTTTGCAGCAACGCCCGAACGATCTTGTGGTCACCAATGTTTTCACATTGGATCGCATGTCGATCTTGTCCTAAACGCTTAATAACAAATTTATCGCCTATGGCGGACTTACATAGGTTTAATGTTGCTTTCAGATCCATTCTGTGGGTGTTGATGGGGGCACCCTGCTCTTAGTTGCTGTCTTTCCTTGCTGCTGCTGTTGTTGTGCTGGCTGTTGTTGTTGTTGTTGTTGTCTCTGCTGCTGCTGCTGCTTTGGCACCGTCTCTCGTGGCTGCTTCGATGGCGCGGCTTTTTTAGCCGCGGTCCCCCGTTGCTGCTCTTGGGTAGCAGTTTTCTTTCCGTTTTGCTCCCCAGCTATTTTATTAGCTGTTGTGCTTTGTTGCTGCACGGGAGCTGTTTTTGCATTTGCCTTTGTTGTTGTTGGCTGTTGCTGTTTGTTGTTTGGTTGCAGTTGTTGTTTTTTTGCCTCGCTTTCTGCTAGTCTGCGGGCCACCTGTCTTTCTTTAATCTCTTCAATCTCCTTGTATAATACGTCTAATTAAAATATGAGGAAAACTAATGAACCAACAACCAACTTGCAAAAATAAAACACAAGATATTTTTTCTTTGGGAAAAAGCCATCGTGGCAAAAAACCCAATTTATTATATGCACGTCCGCTTGCACTGCTCTCTGTTTTACAACTAACTTGACTTCTACTCAGTTTGATCTCTCTTCTTATAATAATTACATTTACTCTTATATTAGTGTAGATTACAATGTATTGGTTAGATTAATATTTCATGGTATTGAACACTCGTACTCTGTACGATACAGTCCCAACGAAAAACATCTGGTTTTTTCTCTTCGGCGTGTATTGATCTTGCTGGCAGCTAGCCTCTTTAAACGTCCCTCCTTGCATTGCTATCATCACATGATTCACTTCTATCTTCACCTGCTCTTGGTTAACTATCCGCTCTTTCGTCACTCTGTAAAGAAATAAGATTGCCGTTGCCAGCAGCTTTCGATTATGATTAGCACTTTCGCTCGCTCTCCACCTATTCATCTCCTTGCTCTTTCGATAACTTGCTGAGACACCTGCCTATCCTTACCCTGCCTAAGTAACCCCTACCTACTTTATATCTGTTGTTCAACAGGTAAGATACATATCTTTTGGACTGGCCTCTTGAGCTGGCCTGTTTCAGTTTGCAGAACTACTGATCGCACTATTCCATCCTTGCTCTTGATTAACTCTTTAATTCGACCAATTAACCATTGCGCTGGTGGGAAATTTTCACTTTTAATTATGACCAGTTGGCCAACTTGCACAGGCTCTCTTTCCCTCCGCCACTTCTTTCGCTCTTGCAATGTCACAAGGTATTCTTCTCTCGATCTTTGCCAAAAATGTCCAACTATCGCCTTCCTTTCGCTAAAGAGCTTTACACCTCTCGAATTGCCTTCTTCTACTAATGATTAAGGCAACGGCACGTTTATAGCTTCGCCTATTAAGAAGTGTCCTGGCGTCAATGCTTGCATGTCTGTGGGATCATCGCTCAGTGGATGAATCGGCCGTGAATTTAGTATACCCTCTATCTCTATTAAGGGGTAATATCCACCAAATGCTAAAAAAAAGAAGGCTTTTTTCATGATCTTTCTAAAAGGACATTTGAGATGTAAGGTATATAAATAATATATCATTGGATTAAGCAACTCTTGAAAAATAGAAAAAAAAATTTTATTGTTGTTTTTTTTACAAAATGGCGGCTGTGCAGCGATTGCCGTGAACTGCTTTTTTAAAAAGTTCTTTTGCGGCGAGCAGTAGAAGTCGTACCCAACTCCACCTATAACAAAAAAAAAAAATTTTTCATTGTCTACATGAGTGTTGCTAGTGAAGTACACATGATTATATTTTTAGAAATTTTTTTCGCAAAATGGCGACGGTTTGAAATAAATTTTCTGTTTTCAACAAAAAAAATTCGACTTTAATTGTTTATAACTTTTTTTGTTGTAAACTAATCGCTAAAATCGTGTGTACTTCATTAGGTAATTTAATGAAGAAACTACAGTTAAAGTTTGAAGTCAATCGGATGTAAACTTTTTCAGTTACACTGCTCGCCGATTTCGAAAACATTGTCTACCTTAAAACGCGTTTAAAGTTTCAAAGTGCTATAATTCAGATTCGGAATAATATAGTCCTTAAAAATTTTTTTTTAACCTTCAGTCAGCTATCCCTGCGCCGTAAAATAGTCCTTCCCGGGCCTTATTTATTTAATTAAAAAATTTGGTGGATATTACCCCTTAATAATGTCACAAATTGCTCATACTCTAGCGTCCGCTGTCCTACTATACGCTTAAGGTGATATTTCATTGACTTCACCGCTGCTTCGTAGATACCGCCTTGGTGTGGTGCTGCTGGCACCATGAATGTCCACTCAGTACCCTTAATGCTCAGTTTGCTAAAAAGATCATCTTCTTGCCATCGCTTTAGCGCTTGCCTTAGGATTCTTGCTGCGCCAACAAATGACGTGCCATTATCGCTATACATTCGCTGGCAATAACCTCTCCTACTGATGAATCTCTCGTAACCTGCAAGAAATGAGACTGTCGTTAAATCCCTTATGACTTCAATGTGTGTTGCCCTCGTCTTCAAGCATATGAATACTGCTACCCATGCCTTACTGAACCTGAGACGTCGTCCATCCTTATCTAGGATCTTGACTGTAAAAGGCCCCGCATAATCAACCCCTGTGTGAAGAAATGGTTTTCCTGCACGCACCCTGTCAGCTGGTAATTCTGCCATCAACTGTTGCTCTAAACGAAAGTTGTAGCGAACACAAACGGTGCATTTGTGTATGTAGTTCCGCAACTCACTTCTCAATCTCGGAATCCAGTACTGTTGCCTTAAGTACTGCATCATTACCTGGCTTGCACCATGCTTCGTAATGCGATGTGCATTATCTATGAGCAACCATGCTAACCTGGATCCTTGCGGTATGATGGCTGGATGCCTTCCTTCATAGCATCCTTCTGCGTGATGAAGCCTTCCTCCTACTCGTAGCGTGTTTTCGTTATCAAACACCGGTTTAAGCGACTCTATCTTACTCTGTTCTGTTAGCTGCCCATCCTTGCGCAGGTGCGCCATGTCCTTGCCATATGCTTCTCGCTGTGCTCTATGTAACAAAAACTTCATGGCCCTAGCTCTCTCACTGGCTGTTGGTGTTCTTGTTAAAATGTTCACTTCCCGTTTCATGTTGCCTCTCCTTTTACGTGTTCTACCTTCCTTTACCTTGTACCTAGCCTGGTCTATAAATCTCATGACATATGCCAATATGTTTATTGCTCTCTCCAATTTCCACGCATATTCCTCTATGGGAACCGTCACTTGTTCTTTCGCTGACCAAATCCCTAATCCCTTGGTAACGACTAGCGCTATGCGCACGTTCATCTCACTTGCTACCGCTGGCGGAGCTTCTTTCTCGATGTGATTGACTGGCCACTCATTTTCACCTGAAGCTAACCACGATGGCTCTTGCTGCCATAGCTTACTTCTCACTAGCTCTTCAGGATATAGTCCTCTGCTTAGTAGATCCGCTGGATTCTCCTTAGTCCCAACATGACGCCACGCTTTGATATCCGTATTAGTTTGTATGGAAGACACTCGATTTCCAACATACGTCTTCATATCTCGAGGTATTTTACGCAACCAATGCAGAACCACCATCGAGTCTGTCCAGAGAATATAGTTTGTCCTTTCCCAATCCATCGCCTTGCAAAGTTCTATCAATAGTCTCCCCAGTAGCTCAGCTGCTGCTAACTCTAACCGCGGAATGGTTATCGTTTTTAAAGGTGCCACTCTAGTCTTTGCTACGATTAACTTGCTTGTTACCCTTCCGCTAGGATGCTCAACTCGCAAATAAATAACTGCGCCATACGCTGTTGTCGATGCATCCGAGAATCCATGTACTTGCATTCGCAAACCTCGTGATGCCCCTATCCATCTATCGATTCTAAACATCTCCAATGCTTTAATGCCCTTCCATAATATCCTCCACTTATCTTCAATCTCCTTTGATACCTCATCATCCCAAGCAATCCCTGTCCGCAATATATCTTGTATCAGAATTTTCCCTAATATCACCACGGGTGCGATATAACCATTGGGATCATACAATTGTGCCATACAACTTAGTAAACTCCGCTTTGTCAACTTTCCTATCACCTCTGGCGTCTTGACTACAAATGTGAATTGATCATCCTCTACTAACCATTGCAGTCCTAAAACCTTTGCTTGTTCAATTTTGTCAAAGACCATCAACTGGTCCTTTTCGCTATCCAATCGACTTGTTAACCACTTGCTGTTTGATTTCCATTTCCTCAATTCAAAACCAGCTGTCTTTAATACCTTATCCAAGTCCCTTGCTAATGTTATCGCTTCCTTGTCACTATCGCATCCAGATACACAGTCATCCATGTAGAAGTCGTTCAGGACCACTCTCTCTACTTCAGGGAACATTGCGCTTGCATCCCTTGCACATTGTATCATGTAACTACCGTCAGCCAATACTCTTGAAGTTTCTCTCGTGGCGATTCTCTCCAGAAGATCCTTTGCAGATCCCATTGATGTGGTGCTATTCGTACTTGCCTGAACATCATTTTGATATCGGCACTAAAAGCTATTCTGTGCCGTCTAAACCGCATAACTATCTCAAAAAGGTCTCGCTGTAACTTTTCACCTAGTTGCTGTACCTCATTCAGCGATATTCCCTTATCAGTCCGACAACTACAATCAAACACTACGCTAAACTTCTTTGTTACGCAATGATGTGGTATGTAATATATCGTATTGCTTTCTCCTACAGAACTGTCGACCCTTTTCATATGCCCTAGCTCTTCATATTCTCGCATGAATTCAACATATTGACCCCTTATTGCTGGCTCTCTTGCCAACCTTCTTTCAAGATAAAGAAACCTTCTTAGCGCTATTGCCTTAGAACACCCTATACTCTTCACACTATCCTTGATGGGAATATTAACCACAAAACGCCCATCATTATCCCTCCTTGCTGTCTTAACGAAGTTTTCTTCGACCGCCTCTTCTTCTGCAGTTCGCACCTTACACGATTCTATTTGGTCCATCTGCCACATCTGTCGTACTAGGCCATCCAGCTTATCTAGTTCTGCACATTTTAGTGCTGGTACCTCTTCTACCTGATCACGCTCTAGCCTGGGAGAAGTCCCAAATACCACTGTACCAAAAGTTGTCTCTATCATAGCAACAGTGCCTATGCATCGCGATGTTGCATTCACCATCATCTTTGCAAACACGCTTATCCCTAATATCATATCCACTTGATCGCTTTTCCAATAGGCAGGATCCGCTGGAGGTTGTCTAACAATTTCTTTGACTGGCACGCTAGCCTGTGGTGTCACTAATGACCAATCTATGTCTTTTGGCAGAACCCAGAAATCCTCTTCGATGAAATATTTGGATTCAAACCAGGGAGTTATCCTAATTCGAACCTGTTTTCGTAGCTGCATTCCTTTACCCTCTATACCAACAATTTTGCGCGACAATTGTTTGACAGGAATCTTGAGTGCCTGTACAATTTTTTCGGGTATCAGATTCGGCTGAGCCCCTGAATCTAACAACGCCCTAATTGGCCCTAACAACCTACCACAATTCTCTAACCTAATAGCAACTGTGGGTAATAATACGCTTATCCTACCTTTTTCTACATTCATCCCTAGAGAAAAGACGTTTGAATACATTGCATTTTCTGTTTTAAATTTTTCATTTTTAAATTTTATAAAGGTACCTTTATTCTCATTTTTACGCTGATTCGCCTGGCTTCCAGCTGGCTGTCATGGATTCCTTCTTTTGAAGGCGGTGGCATTCACCCTTGCCGGCTCGTTCCGTCTAGGCCTCCAATTTGGGCACAATGTGCTATTGTGCATCGTCCGTGGTGGACATCTCGGGCAGGATGTCTGATAACATGCCGCTGGCTCGTGCCCCTGCTTTAAACAATTTTCGCACAGCTTCTTCTCACGCACTACATTCAATCGAGCTACTTGCCCTAACATCAGGAACCTCTCGCATCGGTAAAGCTGGTGTCCCTCGCCGCACATCTCGCACCAATGTCCGCTTCTTTTCGGCATATTGTACTCACTTGCTTGCCCTTTCGTAACTGCTGTAGCCGCCATCTTGCTGTCCTCGCGCTTATTTTCACTTTCAAATCGGCTGTAACGATTGCTGGACCCTTCTCGGTGGCCTCCTCTAGTGTTATCGATTCCCCTTGCTCGCTGGTTAGTAGTTACTAAAGTATTCGCTTCCGCTTGCCTGTCTAAGAATTCGAGCATGTCTTTTGCCGCTGGCGTCTCCGACTGTCGGTGCAGCTCCCACTGCCTGGCCGTGTCCATATCTAATCTTTCGTGGAGCATCAGTACAATGAACATGTCCCACTGTTCCACTGGCAATCCTTGTGCATGAAGCTGGCGCAGTGTCTCATGCGTAATATTTGACATCTTTTGCAGGTCTTCAGCTCGCGGTACACCTTGCAGCTTCGGCAGCTTGACGAATTGATCTAACAGCTCCCGGCATGTTTGATATTTTTTATTGTATAGCTGTTGCATATGGTCCCACGCCTCGGCATAATTGTTGTCCGTGAGCTGCCATTCGCCCATTGTTTGCGCCGCCTTGCCAACAAGAGATTTGTTCAGGTGCTGAAATTTGAAAGCTGGCGTGATTTCTTGATTATTGTGCACCGCTGCCACAAATCTGTCGTGGAACCCTTGCCACTTTCGCAATGAGCCGTCAAATTCGCCCCATGTATTTTTTAATTCCTGAACAGCTGGCATCCTGACCTGGACTTCGATATTCTGACTCGCCATTGTTATTCCACCTGCCTCACTTGCTGCCTCTACATTTAGTTTCTCGAGCTGTCCCCTTAGCTTCGCTTTCGTTGTCAGGTATAGCCTTTCCACTGTCGCTTGCTGTTCCTCTATGCCATCCGCTTTCTGCCCCTTTGCGCATATCCACTTTAAATTGTTTTTTGACATTTGCTCCCATATTTCGCCAAGATGCTCCAGCATCACCCTGAGCATCTCCCTGTCGTCGCTGTCCAGCGTCTCTTGCCGTGCGAATGTCACCACCCTTTCCATGCCCTTTAGCTGGCTCTTGAATATGGCCTCATGGGTCATCCTATGAACAAAAATAAATTAAGCTAAATGATCAAAGCATATGCCCTTGTGAGCAATCAATATATGTGTTCTAATTATTTGCTAATAGCTTTCGTGCTTGCGAATAGTGAATTTGGATGTGATATGTCCCTACTGTAGGTCCCCTGGCTTTTCCCTTATCATTAACACTTGCCTTGTAATTCTTACTTGACCTACACGCTATCAGCCCTTTCGTATGCATGCAGCTTTTCGACTCCTTTTCATGTCTTCAGGTCTCGCGATAACCTGGAATATAAATCTAAGTAACCAACTTTCCATGCTCCTTGCCTTCTAC
This sequence comes from Melanostoma scalare, assembly GCA_949752695.1. Taxonomy (NCBI): domain Eukaryota; kingdom Metazoa; phylum Arthropoda; class Insecta; order Diptera; family Syrphidae; genus Melanostoma; species Melanostoma scalare. The sequence goes on along the minus strand of OX456984.1, from coordinate 113,623,462 downwards.
CTTCGCTCATACTAGCACGGTTACGGACCTTTCGCACTTTCGTTCAAATGTGCACATTCTATTACCCCTACCTACTAATTCCTGCCTATCACTTGTGTGTCTGCATCGTATTTCTGGCCAAACAAAATTATAAAAACACGAAACCCTGTGCCATCACAATATTTCACTGCGCAATTGTTCACACTACATTCTCAGTCAACACACTATACGCCACTCTCTCACTATCAACACTTTCCCGGTCCGGTTGGTTCGCTGAAAAACACAAAATCTTTTCAATCAAATGCACAAAATATTTTAATGGCAATATAAATCCTAATACCAAAGCCTCTACGATGCATTACACAACAACAACACAAAATATTAAAACAAACCAGAATAAATTCATATATTTATGTATACCCCTATTATCACTTCACTATTCGCTATTCACTTGCCTGTCTGCTTGCTTTCACTATTTGCACTTTTATAATCGATATTGATTTACTTGCTCTTACCTTATCGTATCTTTAATGTTTGTATTTATTAAAACTGAATATTTCTCTTTGAACCAAAAATAAGAATCGCTACTGCACTAGTTTATTGCTCAACGTTCACTTTTCTTATGACCCAACAACCAACTGTAGCTGTCGTGCCTTGCTGTTGCTGTACATTCTTTTTATGTACTCACCACTACCAACGATATCTCGTACCCATGCAAGGGGTTGCTATCGCTTGCAAGGCTACAACTCTTTGGTCACGTAGGCCATCGGTCGTTCGCTTTCTCATACATGCAGTGTCTTGTTTGCTTGTGCGGTGGTGCGGTCATAACTTTTGTGTGTTACTCAGGCAGTCGTTGCGACTACCTGGTAATTTTCCATTCGAGTTTTTTTATTGTTCCTTATATGGCTTCTGGCTGTCTATTTTTAACACACTTTGTGTGCTCTTTGCATTTTCCTTTCAATGCGTCGTCGTTTGTATTTATTTTGCTGTAGGGAGAATTTTTAGTTTTGTAAATTTCTTACCCTGCTACCTTTCGTATGCTGGCTGTCGTTCTATGTATGTACGTCGTAGTTTGTCACTATCTCCTTTCGCACCTTTCGCACTTTTGACTTCCAGCTTATGGTTTTTTTTGTATATAGTTATTGTGCCCTCGCGCAACACTTTCAGTTTATTATTTTAATGTATATGTATTCGTATTCACTGTATGCACTCACGTCATTTACACTCTCGGCTTATGTTTTATACATGCAATATATACACTTAATCGCGTCGCTGTTTCGCTATCCGGGTCGATTCGGACCAAAATGTATAATACGTCTAATTAAAATATGAGGAAAATTAATGAGCCGACAACCAACTTGCAAAAATAAAACAAGATATTTTTTCTTTGGGAAAAGCCATCATGGCAAAAAACCCAATTTATTATATGCACGTCCGCTTGCACTGCTCTCTGTTTTACAACTAACTTGACTTCTACTCAGTTTGATCTCTCTTCTTATAATAGTTACATTTACTCTTATATTAGTGTAGATTACAAAGTATTGGTTAGATTAATATTTCATGGTATTGAACACTCGTACTGTGTACGATACACTCCTTGTACAATTTCTCCAAAATGCTAGATATCGTACGAAGTCTCTTGTCTTCTTCATTGTTATCGGAATTCCGCTCCTCGTCCACACCGTCGCCTTCGTCTGCCAATGCAGCGAACGAATTCCCACTACCGGTGTAACGGCCCTCGCCACCGTTGGATTCGTATTCATATGTCGAATTTAGGCTTTCGATGCTATCGCTGCTGGTCGACATCTCGTCATCGTCGACCTCCTTATCTTTTGTTGTTTTTTGTCTGCGGGACACCTAATTCGGCTTGGCTTTTAAGCGCCGCCTCTTCTTTGCAGTTGTTGTTGCTGCTGTTGCTGCTACCGCAATTTCCATTGCGGTTGTTGCCGCTGCTTTGCTTGTTGTTGTTGATTTTAGTGTTGGATTTTCATCCAACACTTTTTTTGTTGTTGATGGACCGCTATGGTCTATCACAGACGACTCTGTCGCTTTTTTTCTGCTTCTTTACGGATTTTCTCCTTAATTAACGCGATTTGTTTCAAAACAAGAATAAAAATTGGAGGCCCCGGCTGGGAGTTGAACCCAGGTTGCTCCACACTGGGTGCCTGCTGCGCTACTCGCTCGGCTTATTGAAAAATCACTGACCTTAACTCAACTAAAGCACTCCACTTGAAAATATACCACAGCTAAAGTCGTCAACACGTCTACAGTCGATAGCTGTTGCTGAACGACTGGGAACTATCTTCGCTCTAACCAACTACGCCGTGGAGCAATTTAAAATTTGCACTACAAAAAAAATAATTAAAAATTTAAAAATTATGATTATAAAACACAAAAAAATCTTTCATGCAGTAATTATGATAATTCAAGCAACGTAAAGTGCTCAAGAGACTTGCACTTGAATTATCACTCAATTAAGGTTACGTATTTTTTCTGGCTGTTCATGAGTTGCCATTTAGGGATCACGACGAATCCAATCTGTCTTTAAATAAAGGTAATTTTAAGGACATATGTGAATATACCGGTAAATACAATCAAGAATTTCAACAATTCTTGGAAACTTCCACAGTTTTTAAGGGAACCTCTGCAACTATTCAAAATGATTTAATTGAAGCAGTGAGCGATGTATTGAAAATGGAGATTAAAAGAGAGATTCAGGAAACCGAGTTTGTCGCAGTGCAATTTGACGAAACTACAGATATCTCTCGAAAAGCACAACTTTCGTCAATAATTCGCTATGTAAAAGAAAACGGAGAGTGTGAAGAACGTTTTTATAAATTTTTTGATGTAAGTAATGACCAAAGCGCTGATGCAATTGCAAAAGTTGTTTTACATGTAATTGACGAGCTAGTCATTGGTGCAAAACTTGTTGCTCAGACTTATGATGGTGCACCTTTAATGTCTGGTCCAATCAATGGAGTGCAGGCACAGATAAAAAAAGTTTATAATCATGCTCTCTTCATCCATGTTAAATCTAGTGCTTTCTAAATCAGTTCAAAGTGTGAAAGAAACAAAACAGTTTTTTGCTACTTTAAGTAGTTTAGCATAATTTTTTTCAACATCAGCAAAAAGAGATACTTTATTAAAAGAAACGCTAAACAAAAAAATACCATCAGTTTGTAATGTTAAGTGGTCTTTTAACTCACGGTTACTCAATTTAGTTGAAAAAGAAAGACTGAACTTAATTGCTGTGTTTGAATACATAATTGACGATGTAGTACAAAGTTGGGGCGAAAATACATCAGTTATTGCTCGCGGTTACTTACAATTCTTAAGCGAGTTTAAAACTATTTTTTTTTATATCTATTTTCATCTATATTCGCACAAACCGACGTGTTATATAATTTGCTTCAACAGAAATCATTAGATATTGAAAAGTGCATAAAAGAAATTGTGAAATGTACAGAATTCTTTAAAAAAATCATTGGAAATCAAGACTTCGAAATTCATTTTCAGAAAACTTTTGATTTATTTGGAAGTTTGCCAGTCAAACGTTCTGAAAACAAAGACTTCTTCAAACAAATCTATGCCATTATATTCGAAAAAGTTTTATTTGAAATAAGTGCGCGGTACAAAGATTTAAGAAACATTAAGTTTGTACAGTTAGACTACGTTGCAAAATTTCCTAATGATCTCTTACTTTCCCTTAAAGAAAACTATGCAAATTTTTTGAAAATTAGTTATTTAAAGTTGGAAAATGAATTAAAAGTACTTTATCGTTCTGAATGCTACAATCAAAAAAATGTAACGGAAATTGCAAATTTAATTATGTCTGCTAACTTAAAGCAAACATTTTCTGAATGCTTAAGACTGTGTCATTTAATCATGACAATTCCTTCAACAACAGCAACAACAGAAAGAAGCTTTTCAACATAAAAACGAATAAAGCACTATGGGAGTAGACCGACTTTCTGCGTTGTCTTCCATTACTATTGAAAAGGAATTCCTGATATCTTTGCGGAGATATCAAAGTTTCAATTTTGTTGAGTTTTGTTGATTGAGCTCAGAATCCAACTGTATGGAAAAAGAATCTTAGAGGAAGCGGAAATGAGAACTATTTTGAATGGATCCGATTGGAAGAAAATGTACTGCTATTGTCAAAAAGCTTTAAAATACAGAAAATCAATCATAGAAGAAACTTTTTAATAACAACGCTATTGTAACTTTGTCAAACTTGGGCAGACGGCATTATAAAGCCATGTCTTAGACTTAAATGTATTAAACATAAAATTGTTATTATAAACAAATTGAAGGAAATAAATAAACTTTATCTATCTAAATCTATCTATCTAATTTTGTTGAGAAGGTGATTGAAGAGTTTGTAAAGAAAAATCGAAGAATCGATTTAATATATAAAAAACTATAATTAATTACGTTTTTATTAAGTTTTTGTTGGAGTATAATTTTTTAAGTTTTTGTTCTTTGTTCTTACCATAATTAATTATGTTGTTTATTAAGTTTTTGTTGGAGTATAATTTTTTAAGTTTTGTTACGTTCTTTGGAAAGTTTTTTTTAATAAAAAAAAAATTATGACATTTTTGTTGTTGATTTTTATGTGTATCGAGAAAATAATAAATAAGGAGTTCTCTCAGAGGAGATTTTGCCACAATCGCAATAAATTGATATTAAAAAAATATATTATTTTCAAGACCTGCACAACCATCTAAATAACTCACGCGACGCCACTGGTATAATTTATAGTGTTAAATGATCTAGTTGCACTAAAAATCTTAGGTACATTTGGAAAAATTCAATTCTAGGTGATTATAATTGCACCAGCCTAGGAAAAGATCTATCTCCATTTGTAAATTGGAACAATCATTTATCGAACTGATAGAATAACAAACTTTAACATCGTCGGCATACATTAGACAAATGGACTTTCAGAAGGTCAGTGGTAAATCATTAATAAAAAGGAGGAGAGCAATGGACCTAGATGGCTCCCCTGAGGAAGACTTGAGCCAACTATAATTGGTTTGGAGTAAAGCCCCACCAATATCGACAATTTGTCTTCTATTAGATAGGTATGACTTAAGCCATAGTATAGTAAAATATTTATCACAACCTAACATGGCGGAGCAAAATCGCATCGTCAACTCCAAGTGGTGCCCGCTGGATAGCCAACTAACGACGAGCGTTGGATCAATTGATCCACGAGCTGTGTCACCTGAGTTATCTTTTCAGGAACTAGGAGCAAAGAAAGAAAAATATCACTCTGAATGTACCAGCCCAACAATAAATCCAAGAGCGTCTGACACATATTGTGCGGCACACTGGTCAGCGTCTGATCCCAGTGGGACGGCTGAATATAAAATGCGAATAGAAGTAACTGACCTATTTGTATCATAAAAAAAAAGTTTAAATAATTAATGGCAATGAACAAAACAAACAGATTTATTACCCCAGGTAGCACTACAGCAAAACTGGAAAATCCACTCTCTAAAGAGATCGGTCCTACGGATTCTGGGGAGGACCACTCATTGCTTAAAAATTTTGAAAAACGGAGTACGAAAATTGAGAGAACTCCCCCAAAAAACTATTCCCTAAGGGTTACACCATCGAAAACCCCAACAAAGCAAATGACGTAAAAGTCATTAGCCAAAAAGAAACCAATGTCTCTGAAATGATCGACACTACAGGACAACAGAGTTTCAAAGAAATCAAAGAAAACTGCCAAACCGAATCAAAAGATTACTTTGATGAATGGCAAAAAGAAATAGCAGCAACAAAGAAACTTGAAGCCTTAGTTCAAAGTCTCCAGGAGCAAGTAAAAAGACTCGAAGAAAAGGTGTCCATATTTGACAAGGCACACAAGTCTACGGTTCAGACAAGTCGACAAGATACTGTTACTGTCAATCAAACTGACGAAGAGGAACTTTTATTTGAAACTGAAAGAAAGAAATAAGCGCACTGCTAAAAACAAAAAGCGGAAGGTAGCCCCGAATTGCATACAAGGAACCAGCAAACCTCGAAAACTGAAAATAAAAAAGACTTAGGTACTACAAAGAATAATGCAAATAATGTGCTAGCCAATGCTAAACCGAAGTCTTTGTCTCAAGGCAACAGAAAAACTGTACCACCACCAATTATGATCACAGGAGTCCCAAATTTTGGAGATCTTAAGAAAATTATTGAGAAATGTACTAAAAAAGCATGCAAATATACATCGTATAACAAAGACAATTGGAAAGTCAACGTCGAGGAAAATGATGACTATAGACTGGTCACTGAGGAACTAAGCAAACATAAAATCCAGTGGCACTCGTATGAAAACAAATCCACAAGACCAACAAAAGTAGTAGCCAGAGGCCTACATTCATCATGTTCTCCAAAAGAATTAGCAGAAGACCTTGTTCAAGCAGGCTCAGCTTTTTTTTCAGTTTGAAATTCATTTTTATTTTTTATCACTTATAACTACTTACATGCTATCAAAAATGTTTAAACTAGCTTACATAATAACTTAATTAACTTACTGACCCTAGGCGGATACTCTAAATTACTCAGTAATTTAATTCTAATGCCTTTCGGCCTAAAGATACAATATATATTTCAACCTATAACGAGAATTATAAACTAAGAAAATTTAAAAAACTTAGTTTTTCTGATCAATTTTTTTGGTTTTTCTTAAAATTACTTACAACTAACTAAAACTACTTAAAACTGCTTAAAACTACTTAAAACAAGAGCAGCCACAGTAGCTTTTTTTTTTTTTTTTTTTATAATTTATTTTGGGTTTTTGTTTGTATTTTTTCTATGTTTTTGGGTTTTTGATGCCGCTTTTATGTTCAAGCAGGCTTCCAAGCCCTTAATGCAGTCAATCTTATTAAGAATGAGACTACTAAGAACTCTGCTGGGGAACCAATAATAATAAAGAGATCCCTGCCTTTATTCACGCTATTTTTCGACAGCAAACAAAGTCTTGAAAATGTCTATAGCATTCGATCAATCTTGGGCATAAAAGTCAAAATTGAACCACTGCGAAAATCGAAAATCGTTCCACAGTGTAAACGATGCCAAGCATTTGGCAAGACCCACAAATATTGCAACTGCGAGTTTGCTTGTGTCAAGTGTGAAGGAAAACACGCAACTAAAAACTGTCCATCAAGCAAAGAACAGGAAGCAAAATGTGTAAACTGTCAAGGTAATCAACCTGCAAGCTATAGAGGCTGTCCAGTTGCTAAAAGATTTCAAAAATCCAAAAGCAAAATGACATCCGGTGAAATAAAACCTAGCAATTCAGCAAACACAAAAAGAACTCCTGAAGCTGAAGATAAAGGTAAGAAAGAACTTCCGAAGGAAGCTGTTAAAAGCAAAAGCGACGAAAATAAATCCTACTCACAGATTGTTAAAAACGTGCGGAAGAATGAAGAAACTTCCATTAAAGAAATTCTTGAACTTATTCTTAAAAGAATTGACAATAAGGATTTGAACATCAAACCGCTAAGTGAAGAAGTCGCTCTTAAAAAACAATGATGGACAGAACACTAAAAATTGGAACATGGAATACAAACGGTCTTTTACACCATTTATCAGAATTAAAAATCTTCTTAGACATCGAACACATAGATATTTGTCTGGTGTCCGAAACTCATTTCTCAAGTGGACTGGTTCTTGATGATTTTATATCAAACTATATTTGCTACCACGCTCCTCATCCAGCTGATAATGCTAGAGGTGGATCGGCAATCCTGATAAAAAAGAGTTGAAGCTATGTTTACAAATGAGAATATGCAAGTAAAAATAATTAGTATTGGTATCTAACCTAACCTAACCTGGCATCAATATACTGCCCGCCAAAGCGTTCCCCGACTGAAGATGATTATACAGAACTGCTAATTCTACTAGGACATAACTTCCTTGTTGGCGGTGACTTCAATGCTAAGCACACCCATTGGGGATCCAGACTTATAACATCAAAGGGCAGAAGGCTTTACAAAGCATGCCTCAAATACTGCTAGTTTTATTCTTCCAGATCACCAACTTTCTGGCCATCGGATACTAGTAAAATACCAGACCTTGTTTACTTTTTCATAGTTAAAGGCATCAAACGAAACCACATAAGAGTCGAAGGTAATTATGACTTATCATCAGATCATACACCGGTGATTTTATCACTTAATGAATCAGAGATAATGGAAAAAAGTAATCCTAAGCTTGTAAATAATGAAACAAACTGGAGTGAATTCAGAGAAAAGCTTGAAAGCTATATAAATCTCAGATCCCCTATGGAAACAAAAGAGCAAATCGACCTTGAAGTAGAACAATTCATTGCCGATCTTCAACAAGCTGCAGAAGAAAGTACACCAACTTACTCGAGTAGGAGACAAACTGAAACAAAATACCCTGTCGAGATGAGAGAGTTGATATTAGAGAAGAGAAGAGCTCGAAGAAAATGGCAAAATACTAGATTTCCAGACGACAAAACAGCGTTTAACCGTCTAAGCAACGAACTGAAAAAACAAATCTACGAATTCAAAAATGATTCATTAAGTAGATTCCTGAAAAATTTAACGACAGATGCTTCAACCGATTATTCGATCTGGAAAGCAGCTAAGCGCCTGAAAAGACCGCAGTTACAAAACAGGTCAATAAAATATCTAAACGGGAATTGGATCGGAAATCCGAAAGAAAAAGCTAACCTGTTTGCAGAACATCTTGCGGATGTTTTTAAGCCATTCCCTGCAAATACATCTGAAAACAGCTTACAGTTTATTGATAAAGTCGATGAAGTTGACATATAAAAAGTATGTGTAGAAATCAACTATCGAACAAAAAATCACCTGGGTACGATCTAATAACTGCTCTGTTATGAAAGAAATGCCATCAAAAGCCTTCATAAATCTCAAATTAATAATAAATGCATGCCTAAAGACCCAATATGTCCCACATCATTGGAAAATTGCTGAAGTAATTGTTATACCAAAGCAAGGTAAGCCACCAACAGAAGTGGCGTCCTACAGACCAATATCGCTTATACCAATAATGGCAAAAGTCTTTGAAAAATTGCTACTGAAAAGAAAGTCATAGAAGAAAGAAATCTAATCCCAAATCATCAGTTTGGATTTAGAAATAAACATTCCACGATAGACCTAGTTCATAGAATAACGGATGCAGTTGAAAAAGCATTAGAAGAAAAACAAGTATGTTCGGCCATATTTTTAGATGTTGCTCAAGCATTCGACAAGGTATGGCATGAGGGGCTAGAGTATAAACTGCAAAGGGACCTACCCAGGCAGTACTACGAAATACTAAAATCTTATATCTCAAACCGGCTCTTCAGAGTACGGTATGATCAAGAATATTCAAAGCTAAGTAAAATACAAGCCGGTTTTCCACAAGGAAGCGTCCTAGGACCTACCCTGTATTTGCTATATAAGTTAGAAAAGTTTATGTTATTTTAATTTAAAAAAAACTTTATTTATCAAATCAAACTGGCAGCGTTTCTGCCTCTTACACAACTGAACAATGTTTTCTTAAAATCTATATCTTAAATACTAAAATTGTGCTTGCCTAAGCCATCCTAAGCCTCGTGCACTGGTGTCTATGGAATGCGGCAGGTGTTGAGTATTAGGTGTCACAGACGCAGACTCGCAGTAAAATGAGTTGAATCGTGGGATTCTGGTTCGAAGAATATTTCTTATTAATTGTGGCGTTAACTCCTCCACCTTTTAGAATCGAACGCCCTCGTTCGATACCACTGATTTTAATATCTTTACAGCTTCCTCTACGCCAATTGTTCTGGGTGTTGAAATTGGTTGCTCCACCGAAACGTTTACTGCTGTATTCGAGGTTTCCGCTTTGATGACTGATTCCCTCATTGCAATTTCTTCTCTCTTAACCTCGCGTTTGCGAATGTTGCAAAGCTTCAAATCGTTTCCCGATATTTTAAAGAGAATGAATATGACTGCCAAGACTGCGATGGCTGCTAATAGCAACATGGCCATGCTCTTCTTTTGATTGGAGATTTCCAGCATTTGAATGTACCGGGTGTTGTTGGTTTCGATCTCCTTAATCATTTCCAAGGAGAGTAGTTCTTCAAGCTTGGGTCTGATTGCAGAAGGTTGTAGCAGGGCCGGAAGGGACTTGTGTTCTGTAACCTCAGTTGCGGTGAAGGTATATTTTTCGGCTTTTATGGTAGCGTTGTGAAAGTGGATGATGTAGGTTCCGTTCAGTGGAACTCGATTTTCGTCTATTTCTATATTACCGTCAAACTGGTTTAGAAGGATGACACCAGGAGTTAGTTCTTCTACGGCGGGGACGTGTTGATTGTTTATTTGTGTGCAGGAAGGCGGGCGGCTGGATAATAAATGGCTAATGCACTTGTCGTTACTTACATCTATAATAGAAATCTGTTTACAAATAGAAAGTTTGTTAATAGTCTTACAATTATCGATTAACCCATAGATTGCTTTTCGGCACTGCAAAATTTCCTTAAAATCTAACTTAATTATGTTTTTTCCTCTTTTTACCGGCTTTATTAGCAATTTTTTACATATTTCTGGGTCGGCTACTGGCAAACTTAGGATGTATAGTAATATTGAATTGTTTGATGCTATTTTTACATTAGCGAATTCTATTGCTTCAATAATATTATCATAAGGCATGTTTTCTCTGTTTATTACTTGTTCAATTAATTTAATTTCAGTGTTGGATAAAATATATGTGTTAACAACGCCAGTTTTTGCCCATTGTATGGCATATTCAATATTAATTATTTCCTCTTTTAACATATCTAGTTTAAATTTCAAGTTTAATAGGAGTTTTTGCTTAAGGCTTGCTTCCGAACTTCTTACAATTTCGTTTTATTTAACAACAAGCTGTTAACAATCCTTTGTTGGTTGTTATTTGACAGTACATTATTAACTTTCTCCTCTACTATCTCAAAGTCGTGCCGGTCTGGTGTTCCAGCGATCCACTTCCAGGCGGAACCAAGGAGATCTATTGAGCGTTTATTTCTTAACTTGGGAAAGAAGCGGTTAAGGTGAATTTGTATCTTTTGGATCTCGTGGGATAGGAACGGAAACATGGGATGTGGAAGGTTACCGAAATCGCGTATACTTAGGTCTATTTTCTTTAAGGATTCTTGATATTGATCAATTTCAATGACGTGTATAATTTTGAATGTTCCGGTCTGCACTTTTGCAGAACCGGAATTTATTGCTATCAGTTGGGCGTTAGAGTAATCCAGCATTTTGACATCCGCGATGATGGGTGCAACGCAGAGCCTAAAAAATTTAATTCCTTATTAACGACTTATGAATTACTCTGCCAGATGTGGTTAAAATCGTCGTTGACCTATTTTCTGAAACTACTTCCTTTCTGTACCTTGCAGAAAGCTTATTGCCTAATCTCTTATTTATTTTAACATATATTACGTCGCCTGCGCTATGACAGAACCTGAGTTCAACGAGGTGATAGGTTGGGAAAACAATATTGAAACTCATTGAAGAGATTTCGCCTACCTGTAGAACAATCTGATTTTTAAATACATTAAGGGGGACTTCCACACTGTGTATTAAGTTGTGGGACGAACTGTCGTCACTGTGCTCGGTGACCGTAAGCGAATTTACTAGCGAGTTTATCTGGGGAGGACGTGAAAGAGCGTCTGCTACCATGTTTGTTTTACCCGGTTTATATTGCAGTTCATAGTCGTACTCCTTCAGAATAGCCTTCCACCGCTTCATCTTGCTGTTATTGTTTTTGCTGCTGAGAGCATATGTGAGAGGCTGGTGATCTGTGTATATTTTTACATGCACAGATCCATATAGGTACTGGCGTAAGGCATTTAGTGCCCATATAATTGCCAACATTTCCTTCTCATTGGCTGCGTACCCCTCCTCGGTTTTACCAAGTGTACGGGAGATAAATGTTATTGGCCTATCCTGTTGAGCCGCACCAAGAGCGAAGTTGGACGCGTCTGTAGTTAGCTCAAATGGCTTCGTAAAGTTTGGATATGAAAGAACTACGTCTTCAGAAGCGAGAGTGCTTTTAATTTTTTCAAATGAATCAATTTCTTCGGGGCCGAGATAGATAAGCTTCTTGGCAGATTGGGTTTTGGACATACGTCCCTCTTCCCCTCTTAAAAGAGCTGTCAGGGGCTTCGTAAGCTTCGCGTAATCCTTCACAAAGCGACGATAATACCCTGACAGTCCAAGGAATGATCGTAGATCTTTCAACGTTTGAGGTTTTGGGAAATCCTGTATTGCCCTTACCTTTGCAGGGTTAGTTTTTATTCCTTCGGATGAGATAATAAATCCCAGGAATTCCACTTCGTTCTTAAAAAAAATGACACTTGTTCAATTGAACTTTCATATTTAGGTTAGGTTAGGTTAAAATGGCTGCCAGGAAAACAACTGACACACTTAGACCAGTATTAGGTCCATTGTGATACCATAATAAGTTAAGTGAGGAAGAACCACACTTAACAGAAAAAACTTTCATATTTGCTTCATCGAGTGTTTTGAAGATGTCTACTATGTGTTTGGCATGATCGCTTTCGCTTTTACTAAATATCACTATGTCGTCTATGTAGACATAGCAGATCTTGCCTATGTGGTCCCGCAAGATATCGTCGAGAGCCCTCTGGAAAATTGCTGGGGCGTTTTTCAGCCCGAAAGGGAGCCTGGTAAATTCAAATTTACCACTATTTATGGAGAAGGCAGTCTTCTCGATGTCAGATTCCTTCAAGGGAATCTGATGGAAGCCGCTTTTCAGGTCTAGAACGCTGAAAAATTTGTTTTCTCCCAATTGCGATAAAACCTAATTTATGTTGGGAATTGGGTAACGGTCGGCTATGGTGATACCGTTCAATTTCCGGTAGTCAATCACCATTCTGTATTGCTTTTTTCCTTCGGGATCAGACTTTTTGGGTACGATCCACACCGGGGAATTATACGGCGACCTAGAAGGTCTAATAATTCCATCAGCTAGTAGGCTTTGGATTTGTTCCTCGACCTCGGATTTGAGAGCCATTGGGAAAGGATAGTACTTGCTGTAAGTAGGAGCATCGGTAGATGTCCGAATTTCCCCTACGACTTTCGTAGTGAAAGTCAATTTCTGGTTAGGTTCAGAAAAAAGGTTTGGACAGCAACTTATGGCTGAGCTAATAAGCTTCTTTTGCTGTTCTGTCATGTGATCAGAATGTGTTGTGAGGGTGTTAACTCCTGGTGCTTTTAACTGCCTTATCTTAATCTTAATGGAGTTTAAAATTTTCATAGTAATGTTTTTGGTATCTATGATTGCAGATAGTTGTTTAAGACTATCGTTGCCAATAATACCATTGAATGTTTTTAATGTAGGCAATAGGTAGAATTTTAAGCCTAAATTCTGATTGTTGAACAGATGGATGGTTGTATGTTGAGTTATCTCAACATCTCCAGCTATAGACTTAGCAAAAAAAGGATTTTCATTTTGCTGAGGATTCTCAACAATTCCTGGTTGGATATAATTTTTTGAGGATCCTGTATCTATCAGGAATCTAAAAGTCTCACCTTTTTTTTGATTTGCATTCAAAATATGGCAGGGAGGAGTCGCAGAGCCCGATGAAGTTAATGTCAAAGTTAATGCCAAAGTTCTGCCGGTTTCGGTTGTGAATATCTCTGGCCGGGTTACTAGTCCCTTGGGTGAAAGGTTCCTGTTTTACAGGTTGACCCTGTGAGAAAGGTCTTGCAAATCTATCGTTCTGATTATTGAAACTTCTTTGTTGGAAGTTTGGTTGGCTACGGCCAAACCCTTGATTATGCTGATTTGGTCGATAGGGTTGAGGCTGAGTGAAATTAGAAGGATTTGCCCGATTGGGTTGGAAGTCCGGGTATTGTTTACGGTGTCCAGGATTGGTATTCCTTGGAGGAAACGTGTTGGAGTAGGTTGTGGAGCAAATTTTTTTCTTATTGCTCCTTGAGTGTTCTGAACGTATTGGGATCTATAATGCTGGTTTTCGTATTTTTGGCAGAGGTGTAAGGCTGTGGGAAGGTCTGCGGGTTCTTTCATGCCGAGAAGATCGGACAGATTACCCTTCAATCCCCTTACAAAGGTATCGAGAGCCTTGTCCCGATACGTTTGAACCAATAACCTCATCGCCTCTTGACCGATGTCCATGCAGGCAATGTTATTGGTTATTAACGTGAGTTGCCAGGTTACCGTTTGGTAAAATTCCTGGATGGTTTGATTACCTTGAACCAGCCCAGACAGTTGATATTCGAGGGTTGTGATATCCCTCTTGTCGGCATAGTGTGTTGCCAAACAGTCAACGATACTGTTCCACTCAAGGGGCGTACCGTTAGCTTCCAAAGCAGCGTCAGCCTGACCTATAATTTTGTTACGGAAGTATCCCGTAATACTTCATGGTATTCCTCATTGGTTCGTAAAGTTTTAATACCCGGTCTACACTTCTTTTCCACGAAGAAAACTCGGAAGCCTCTCCCGAAAAGTTTCTCAAACTTTTTACCACGTCTGGAATTTTTTCTAGCTCACTGACGGACTGGTTTTGATTTACTGAAAAGGGATTCAATTGTTGCTCGAGTACTCGACCAACAATTGATGTAAAGCATCTAATTCGGCGGAAGACCTAACGTCTTCAGCCGGAAGTTGATTATCTAATGAACGTCTACCATTCTGGTGACCATTGAAATTGGAAGATGATGCAGCGCTTGCCGCGGTTACGTAAGTTGGTGGGGTATTATTGCTGCCAGAAGGGCTATAGGTAGTTATTGGATTAGGTTCGGCCTGGTCTGGATCTGACGTAGCACCAGCTCCTCCCCTTGTTAAAACCATTTCTACTTTAATTTTCTTAATTTCACTTCACAAATATGTTAGATTTAACTAATTTCTTAATTTTTATTATTTCTTTAAGCTTTTCACTTTGGGTTTACTCAATTTTGACTAAAATTAATTGCTCCTAGACTAATGGTTCAGTTTTATAATTTTCAAATTTGAAGTTTCAGTTTCACTTTCCTAATTAATTATTTCGTTTCAATTCTCTTTTCAATTACTTAAAGCTAATTTCAAAATTCCACTTTCTCTTGGTATGCTTAGTTCTATTTAATGATTCACAAAATTTTCAATTGGTTATAACTTAATCTTAATCTTACATCAACCAGAATGCGACGACGGCCATGGGGATGAATTCCTTTTTGCTATGACCACTACTCGGGATCCCTCGTTGACTCCTTTAATTGCTCGCGATTCACTGATTCTACTCTTGTTTTACTTTTGAGTTCACTTATTACTAGTCTTTCTTTTGCACTGATTTTACTTTTGTTTTACTTATTAATCCACTTATTACTAGTCTTCTTTTTGCTCGGGCGCCAGTTAGAAAAGTTTATGTTATTTTAATTTAAAAAAAACTTTATTTATCAAATCAAACTGGCAGCGTTTCTGCCTATTACACAACTGAACAATGTTTTCTTAAAATCTATATCTTAAATACTAAAATTGTGCTTGCCTAAGCCATCCTAAGCCTCGTGCACTGGTGTCTATGGAATGCGGCAGGTGTTGAATATTAGGTGTCACAGACGCAGACTCGCAGTAAAATGAGTTGAATCGTGGGATTCTGGTTCGAAGAATATTTCTCATTAATTGTGGCGTTAACTTATACAAGGGATATTCCAGTGGATAACAACAATGGCTACTTTTGCAGATGATACTGCAATTTTGGCATCCAGTAAGTGCGTCGTCAAGGCTGCTGAGAAACTGCAAAATGCCGTCGACACCGTTAGTGATTGGACCAAAAAATGGCGTATCAAGCTCAATGAAGCTAAATCTGCACATATAAACTTTACAAATAGAAAGTTAAGCTACGTACAAATATTCATCAACAATCAAGCTGTACCTTACGCCAACACGGCCAAATACCTTGGGATGAATTTGGATGCAAAGCTAAAATGGAAAGAGCATATCAAAAAGAAAAGGGAAGAGCTCAACTTGAAATATAGAAAAATGTACTGGTTACTCGGTAGAAATTCTGACCTATCTGTCGAAAATAAAATAATGCTTTATAAACAAGTACTTAGACTTGTTTGGACCTATGGAATCCAATTATGGGGCTGTACAAAGAAAACAAATACTGAAATCATCCAAAAGTTCCAAAACAAAGTCCTTCGTGGAATAGTAAATGCACCATGGTATATAAGAAATAGCGATTTACATCGTGACCTACAAATAGAAATGGTTACAGAAGTTGTAAGAAAACATGCTGTATCGCACAATCAGCGACTGCATAGTTATATCAACTCTGAAATGGAGTCCGTATTAAATACGAGAGGCAATGTTCGGAGATTAAGAAGAACCAAGCCACACGAGCATTAAAAGTTTAAGCTTCCCTTAAAGCGGTTATATTATTGAGAAAGAAAAATCTGTTGTCGATCGTTCATAGATTGGTTCTGATTACGAGGAGTTTTTACTGAGGTAAGAATCCCACACTACTTGGTGTCGAATACTGCCAAGTGTCTTTTGAAGATTTGCTACTGCGACAAAAAAAAAAAAAAAAAACAACAACCTAAAATCTTCAGCTACAAGTAAATCGTGATGGACTCGGTCGAGTGCTTTAATAACATCGACTTGGTGCCCTTTTTCTATTTCATTTAAGCAAAAGTTAGTGAAACACACAAAGAATTGTAGCAGTGGAGCGACCTTTTATGAAACCGTGTTGAATCTTTCCCAAAAGTTTTGGTATATCTGAAGTTTACGAAACTGGCGTATAATTTTGGAACCAGACAGGATTAATAAATGATACTTTCCATTCATATACCAACTCTCCTGACGAAAGAGATTTATTTTAGAGGAGAGTGAGAGGAAAACAAATAGATGAGAAACATCTTGATAAGAGGAAGGGGGGGGGGGGGGGGGGCGAAATTGAATCGTAGTCTGCTTTTTTAGAAACATCTATTTTACATAAGGCATCTAAAACTTCATTTCAAATATTTGAGGAAGCATAAAATTAATACAAGGCTTAAAATTTGAATACATAGAACTTAGACCTTCGATTGAGTCTGTATAATATGATGATTCAAAAAAATCTGCAAAAAGATGACAAGAAGACTGTAAATCATTAGATTTTTCATTTTCATATTCCATTGACTGTGGGAAGTGTGATACATTTTTACGCTTTGAATTAATAAAAATCCAGAATGATTTGTTGTTTGCTTTTATGTTTGTTTGATTCAATTGCACTTATAAATTCCTTGTACAAAAAGCAATTAAGAAAATCAAATTCTTTTCTGAGTTGAAGAAACCGAGTTCTACCTCCATTCAGGCCCGTAAATTTAAAACGCTTGAAGGCTTTGTTTTTGGCATTTTCCAGATTCTTTAATCTACTATTATGCCATGGTAGCTTAAATGTTCTCTTTTATTAGAAATTGGGACGAATGGTTCTATAGCTTCGAAAAGAGTATTTTTAAACCTTGTGTACATGTCTGTAAGGGAACTATTTTGAAATATACTTTTCCAATCAAATGTATTATAAAAGTTATTTAATACAAAGAAGTCAGCTTTCATAAAGTTAAATTTTTTTCTTCGATAGGTGAAAAATTTGCATACTTATAAAATTCAAGATTTACCTCAAATACAATATGGTTAATAGAGTTATTTGATAATGGGAATTAAACAGCTTCTATATGATATTTTAAATCGTTATTACATAATAAAAACAAGATCAAGAATTCTACCCAGGTAGTTGTTATTGTTATTAATTTGCAAGAGATCAAGAGCAACTAAATTTCAAACTTCACTATTTGCGTTAAATGGATATAACTTTTGTTCGTGTTCTAAAAAATACCAACCGATCTCACCAAGATTGAAGTCGCCCAATATACAAGGAAACTGTTCGGTTGTCAATTCATTAACCGCCAAGGCGTTTCCCGACTGAAGATGATTATACAGCACTGCTAAGTCTACTAGAACATAACTTCCTTGTTGGCGGTGACTTCAATGCTAAGCACACCCATTGGGGATCCAGACTTATAACAACAAAAGGCAGAAGGCTTTACAAAGCATGCCTCAAATACAATTGCGAGTTTTATTCTTCCAGATCACCAGCTTACTGGCCATCAGATACTAGTTAAATACCAGACCTTGTTGACTTTTCGTAGTTCAAGGTATCAAATGAAACCATATAAGAGTCGAAGGCAATTATGACTTATCATCAGATCATACACCGGTGATTTTATCACTTAATGAATCAGAGATAATGGAAAAAAGTAATCCTTAGCTTGTAAATAATGAAACAAACTGGAGTGAATTCAGAGAAAAGCTTGAAAGCTATATAAATCTCAGATCCCCTATGGAAACAAAAGAGCAAATCGATCTTGAAGTAGAACAATTCATTGCCGATCTTCAACAAGCTGCAGAAGAAAGTACACCAACATACTCGAGTAGGAGACAAACTGAAACAAAATATCCTGTCGAGATGAGAGAGTTGATATTGGAGAAAAGAATAGCTCGAAAAAAATGGCAAAATACTAGATTTCCAGACGACAAAACAGCGTTTAACCGTCTAAGCAACGAACTGAAAAAACAAATCTACGAATTCAAAAACGATTTATTAAGTAGATTCCTGAAAAATTTAACTGATGCTTCAACCGATTATTCGCTATGGAATGCAGCAAAGCGCCTGAAAAGTAGCTACAAAACCCGCCGATAAATACTTTAGACGGGAATTGGATCGGAAATCCGAAAGAAAAAGCTAAACTGTTTGCAGAAAATCTTTCGAATGTTTTTAAGCCATTCCCAGCAAACACATCTGAAAATAGCTAACAGTTTATTGATAAAGTAGATGAATCTGAAATACCATTTGTCAGACTCAAAGAAATAAAAAGTATGTGTTGAAATTAACTATCGAACAAAAAATCACCTGGGTACGATCTAATAACTGCTCAGGTTATGAAAGCAATGCCATCAAAGGCCTTCATAAAACTCAAATTAATAATAAATGCATGCCTAAAGACCCAATGTGTCCCACATCATTGGAAAATTACTGAAGTAATTGTTATACCAAAGCAAGGTAAGCCACCAACAAAAGTGACGTCTTACAGACCTAGTGGCGTAGATAGGGGGGGATCAAGGGGATATATCCCCCCATTGGGATCGATAATAATTGTTCAACATAGTCAGTCATGAATCAAATAAGTTAAGCAAACACACTCTGAAATTTATTATGGACCTACTTTCTACGGCGTGAATTAAGTTTCATTAGTACTCACAGGATTCTACATTCTATAAATACAAAGTCAACTTCGTCTCAAAGAAATTATTATTTCGGCAAATAACCTAATCTTTTTAATTTCTTTTTTATATCGATTTTCCACGACAGGTGTGAAAAAAATCTTAAAATCTCTAATGCAGCAGTTTACGAAACATTACTGTATTAACAATCCAGGTGATGCTCTTGCAAAGCTTATGGTAGAAAATCTTCAAAGTTGTGATCTGGACATTTCTTTTTTGATCAGCCAAGGGTATTCGTCAAAAATTTGCTTAGCATGATCTGTACGTCCATTATGCAGCACATTCCTTGAACCTTCCTTATCTGTTTCCATCAAAATACCAGCCATTAAGTGTATTAGACTTATGTCGTTTTCCATTGGTCATTCGGAAGCCTTCTGAACGCTTCTCAAACCATTGGCATCAAATGACAGTTCCTCTCCTCGAAAAAAGAGAAATTTGATTCTTGATTTGAAGAAGGAAGCGAAGACAGAAGCACTCACACACTGAAACACTGTTGACAACAAATTGACAAATATCATTTGACACCTCTAAAAATTGAAAAAAAGTGACCTGAAAACAATTATTAATTAATTAATTTTGTGAGATGAGTTCTAAAAACATTTTAAGACATATTCCTGTGGTTTTAAGTGAATTATGAAAAAAATGAAAAAAAAAGCGCTCGACGTTTCACACCGATACACAATACAAGCAACGAAACATCAAAACAAATAAAAGTGTTACTTTGGCATCCCGGATCGGAGAGTTTTTCCGGATTACCAATGGAAAACGACATTAATCAAAGAGAGGTGTACTTTATGTGATTGCTTTATTACAACTGTCGTCATACTTGATAGCTAAATGACAATAGGGCTTTTCGCGATAGTGTCACTGTCAAAAGAGAGAGAAAAAAAAATTGACAGCTAAAGTCACTTGTATGAAAACATTCTTGGCGGTACTAGGCAAAAACATAAAATTATTTCAGAATTGTTATTTAGTGAAGTGAATTTGAAATAAAAAAATTGAAACAGTGTGTATATCGAAATTGCGAACTCTTAAGAACAAAATGATATAAAAGTTTTGTGAAAATACCCTTGAGTTGTTGTGTGAAACAGTGTTCAAATTGGTTCAAACCATACAGTGAACACAGAAAACTGTAGACTTCAGTTTTCCACGACTGTGGAATAGAACTCCTAGATTGAAAAATCGCTAAGAGGAAAGGCGCAGGCCGTTGTTGGCTCCTATCAAACATCTGAACATTAAATTGGCTTGTTTCTGTTCCACACATTTTATTTCAGGTACCTTTGTATACATGGTTATAAGGTATATTAGATGCTTGATTATAGTAAGAACTCCTAGTAAGAACAATCTAAATACAGATTGGGTATTGTTTATCTAGATTTCTGAATTTTTGCGTGTATAAGCTTGGTACCCAATCTGGAATTAGATTATCCAAAAGTTTTGCATTCTTCCCTGGAGTTTTTATTAATGATCTACTTGTTTACAACCTTCAACCAGATATTTTTCTTCCTGAAATGAAATGTCTGGAATAGACACGAGCCAATTTAGTGTTCAGATGTTTCAGATGTTTCCTCTTACCACATTCTGTGCCTTTCCTCTGAGAGAACTTAGAAATTCTGTTTTATACTCGAGGAAAACTATAGGATCTACGGATTTCTGTCTTCATTGTATGGTTTGAACATTGTTTTAGACAGCGATTCGCGGGCATCTTCACAACACTTTTATATTGTTTTGTTTTTAAAACGTCACAGTTTTGATAAACACAATTTTTTTCCTTTTTTCATGAACCTACGTCTTTGAAAAACTAATTTAAACTACATATTTCATATTTCTACGTACTGCCGCCAGCAATACTTTCATACAAGTGACAATTTGACGTTTAAGAAATACGAGGTATAATTAGAAAGAGATAGCTTCGCGAAAAGCCCTATTCGGTATCTTACAATAATAGAGTGGAGAGTATATGAGAGTATGGGGTGTGTTTGGTTTAAACCATCTCTACATCTCCCCTTTTAATTAAATTGATTTTATCTTAATTTAATATAAATGATCCATAAATTACATTTTTTTTAAATTATCTTACATTTAAATATTGTCTACTTAATTCATAAAATTATAAGTTCATATATAAGAATAAACAAAATAAACATGTATATACAATATACATATCTGTAATTGATTAATGATTTTGTTTGTACTTTTTCTGTTCAGTTCTCCAATTTATTAAATTCATTTACTATTCTATGAAACAATCTCTACATAGTTCCCAAACTGGATACAAAATTACAATAATTCTTGTTTTGCCTTTTCTTTTATTTATTTTCGCGGTCTAAGAAAAAACGAATTTCTTCGTAAAGTTCGTCCGTCTACAAGTTCAATACGACCGCGGCGTCTTTAAATGTTTGTATTTGACTTTTCCTGGTATCCAAATTTTATCTACCTTAGCCCAGACTGCGTCACCATTTTCAAAAACACTTTGAATTTCGGTGGTTTTATCATAATTGAATATATTTTTACTTGCGATTATAGGTACTATAAGGCAAGTCTTGCAATCGTGCAGAAAAAAAAATTTGAGATAACAATTAAATATGACATTACGATGATAGAGAAAACGAAAAAAGTGGGTCCTGCAATTCTGTCTGCCTGTCTGTGTGTCTGTCTGTCTGTGTGTCTGTCTGTCTGTATATGGATCTACAGCCTGAACTAATAGACCGATTTCCTTCAAAATTTGCAGTTAGGGTCTGTGGAGCAGTCTACAGAGGGGTTTTTGGAATTGAGTCTCTAGGTCTTGAAATAACGGTACCTGCCATACAACCGATATGATAATACTTATTTTTCTCAAAAACGGCTCCAACGATTTCAATAAAATTTTGTGTGAGCTATTAATTTTGGATTGTCTTTCTTATGATGTCGAAAATTTTTTTGGAAAAAGGCTAAAAACGGTACCTCCCATAGTACCGTTTTTTTCAAAACCGACTTTCTCGTTAATGGCTTACACGATCTTGACGAAATTTTGGATTTAAGAAGTCGTAAACTGTTGAAGAAAGATTGCATATCAATATTTAAAAAAACTTAGTTTTGGAAATTTTTATAAATTTTTATAAAAAATTTTAATTTTTGAAAATAACTTCAAAACTATAACTTTGATTTTTTTCAAATCTTTTGTCAAAATAACTCTTATTAAGATCTAAAACTTTGTATACTCTTTTAAAAAACAGTTTTTAAAAAAAAGTAAAAAATAAAAAACAGCTTTTTGAAAAAACTGCTCCAACGATTTTGATTAAATTTTCATCATTCATATGTATTAGCGATTGCAAAAGAATGGCGTTTTTAGATTTTTGCTTGAAACCTTTGGAATATTTAATTTAATTTTTTCATTATTTTGCGTGATTTAATTCAATTTCTATAATTAAAGTGTAGTTGGCAACACTGCACCACAAAATATATTATGAAGAACTAATACCAAAACCTTTAACTCAGCCTTTAGATTTTGATATCGTTTTTAGAACACAATCGCAAGTTCGTGCGACCCAGTCGTGCCCATTTTTTCTATTATTTTCAACTGAAATTGGTTTTATTTGTTGGCTGAGCGTTTGATTTTTATAAATATCAGTTTTTTCTGGTATGTATTTGGCTTCTTGTTTTCCTTCCCATAATTAATTCTGTTGGAGAAAGTACAGAGTTTTTTATAGGAGTATTCCTATATTCAAATAATGCCATCCATAAACTACTTTTAACTTCCTTGCATTTCAAAACTAAGTTTTTCGCTACCTGCACCATACGCTCAGCAAATCCGTTGGATCTTGGATACCTTGGGCTTGTTGTTACTTTTTTTTTTTTTTTTTATTATATAGGGTGAAGGTGAAAATTACCTTTACAAGCACGTCGACCTGAAAGATCTTTTGTGCTGTTCCCTTATAGGGCCCCTACACTACACAAACCGTTTGCGCAAACATATGTATTTTGTTTTTGTAAAAATGTTTCTGCAAACTGTTTGAGTAGTGTGTAGCGATGTTGAGTGTTTGCGCAAACGGTTTGAAGAAATTCAAAAAATTTTGAATTTTTCGTGTTTGCACAAGCATGTTTGAGTCGTGTGTGTCGAATTTTGCTCAAACAGATTTCAATTTTCGAGAAGTACGGATGAATATTTTTCGTTGCCAAGGCAATAATTAAAGCAGCACTTGCGAAATCGCTCATTGCTCAATAGGTCTGTGATATGAAAAACGTCAAGCAACTAATATCTCTCAAACATGTCTGTGTAGTGTGTGGCGAAACTATGTTTGCACAAACACACGTTTGTACAAACGTGTTTGCGTAGTGTAGGGGCCCTATTAGGTTTAAAAACACGTAGTGTATAGGTTTGTTCATTCGAAGCTGAGGTCATGTATGAACCTAAGAATCTTCGAGGAAGAGGTGTTTCTGAAATCAAGGGGACAGGGGAACCCTTTATTGAATATTTTAAGCCTGGATCTAGCTAAGGCAGGGCATTCGCATAAGATGTGTTCAGCTGTTTTTATGTCTTCAAGACAGAGACGACAGGTGTCATCTTGGCTGATGCCCATGTTTTAAAGATGATACTTGAGAGAGCAGTGTCCAGTGAAGAAGTCCGTAAGTAGCTTTGCGTCACGTTTGCTCATGTCAAGAATTTCTTTGATACGTTTGTGGGATAAGTCAATGAATAGTTTTGACTGACGATGGCCATTTGAGTTGTTCCAGGTGCTGATCATGTTCTGTCGTTCCCGGGTGGTTAATTCGTTTTTAAGGCTACTGATTGGGAGACCACAGTAGGGTTCAGGGCCTTCGAATTGGGACTGAGATCCAAGCCTAGCAAGGCGGTCAGCCTCTTCGTTACCCGGTACACCTTCATGCCCAGGCACCCATGAAAGAGTTATTTTATTGTGAGTAGCTAATTGAAATAAACATGTCAGGCAGTTCCAAACTAGTTTGGATTCGATTTTTGTCGAGGACAGAGCCTTTAGTGCTGCCTGACTGTCAGAGCAGATTAGTATGCTTGATCTTCGGAGGTTTCTTCTAATGCATTCCCTAACACAGAATTCTATAGCCATTACCTCTGCCTGAAAGATAGTAGTTGTGTTACCAAGGGATGTAGATGATTTAAAGTTGGGACCATAAATCCCTGCACCTACACCGTTGTTTGTTTTTGAACCGTCAGTAAACCAGATGTATTGGAAGTTATTTTATTTGAAACTTTTGTTATAAACTATGACGAAACAAGTTATAAGAATATATTTAATAATTATGAATTAGAATGTATAGCAGCTGTCAAAACAAACATATTTGGTAGAGGAAGTGGTGGCGAACTATTCGGATATAAGAAACACCTAAAACATGCTGTAATCAATTATAAAAACATAGAACATAACCGAATAATTGTAATCAAAATTGAAGAGAAGACTCACTACGTTGTTCCTATTTATTTGAACTGCAGCCATTGGCAACGCGACTTTGACAAGCTGAGGGACCTTACTAATATCCTAGGAACTGCAAATCTGATGCTAATTGGTGATTTTAATGGGAGAATCGGCTTATCACAAAACAATTTTAATAGCGGAGTTGACACGACTCTCATTTATTGCGACCGTAAATCAAAAGACGAGGTGTGTGATTCGAAGGGGATTAAAATACTGGAGCTAACAGACGCTTTAGACTGTCGGGTACTAAATGGAAGCAGCGAAGGCGATCGCGATGGCGAATATACGTTTATCCGTGGAACAGCTTGCTCAGTGATAGACTATTGCTTTGTATCTGGAGACTGGAACCTCTTATTTAGTCAGTTTAGAGTGGCAGCAAAAACCTTCTCAGACCACATGCCGTTAGAGGTAACCTTTAACACAAAAACGCTTCGGGTAGAACCTAACGAGCCTGCGATTGATCTTCCTCCGAAGCTACTCTGGAAAGATAGCTACAGAGATTTCTATCATAGAAATCTAGACATACAGCTTGAAACACATGTAAGCATACACGGTCTGTGCAATCTGGAGATAGAGACCTTAACCAATGCTATCAAAAAAGCGGCGCCTACAAGAAAATCGGTGAATAAACCTTTGAATAACAATCAAAAGTGGTTCGACAGTGAATGTGCGAGGGCTAGAAACTTGTCCTTTGCGTACTTGCGATTATTCAGAACATCTAACAACTGCTACTTTAGAAGCCTCTATGCAACAGCAAACAAAAACTTCAAAGAGCTTTGTAATGCTAAAAAACGATATTTTGATGAGAAAAACATTGAAATATTAAATAAAGCGAAAACGTCAACGGAATTCTGGAAAGCAGTCAGAATTGTTAGTGGCAGAAAGGCATTAATAGTTTCGGGTCTACGCATTGAAGAACTGAAAATTCATTTTACGAATCTGCTGAATGTCAACCAAATAGCTCCATCGTTTCACTACGCAGCACCTTTAATTTTGGATGAATATCTAGATGCACTTATCGCGCAATCTGAAATAGAAAGGGTTATTAAAAAAGCCAAAGATGGTAAAGCACCAGGAGAAGACAGAATACCATTTGAATACTTTAAAAACCTTCCAACAAAATACATACGACTACTAACATTGGAGTATAACAGAATTTTTGAGACAGCTGACGTTCCTGCTAGCTTTCAAAAAGCCATAATCTTCCCGATTCATAAAAAAGGTAATCTTAACGATCCAGTAAACTATAGAGGAATATCATTTTTAAATACAGTAGCAAAGATCTTTTGCTCAGTATTATACAACAGACTCAGCGAGTGGGTTGAATCGAACAAAATTTTAAATGTTTTTCAAGCGGGGTTCCGAAAATACCACTCCACAGTTGATCAAATTTTTTCATTGATGAATATTGCTGACATTTATAAAAAGAAAGGGAAAAAGTTATACGCTTTTTTTGTCGATTTTCGAGCAGCGTTCGATTCAATACCACGAGAAGCACTCTTTTATAAGCTCTACAAATA
Organism: Melanostoma scalare; assembly: GCA_949752695.1. Lineage (NCBI taxonomy): Eukaryota > Metazoa > Arthropoda > Insecta > Diptera > Syrphidae > Melanostoma > Melanostoma scalare. The sequence continues at coordinate 113,597,256 of OX456984.1, read as the reverse complement.
TGGAATCTCAACAAAAATTGTGTCGATCATAAGAGCAATGTACAAAGAAAATACAGCACGAGTTTGGGATGGAACATCGCTTTCAGATGAGTTTGAAACGTCGATGGGCGTCAAGCAAGGATGTGTTCTAAGTACTCTCCTCTTCATTTTATACATAAATGATATAACTGATGCCGTCAAAGGTGGTGTATCCGTGGGAGGAAAGAATATTCCAGCGCTGATGTTTGCAGACGACATCGTTTTTCTAGCGGAAACTATTGATGGGATGCAGCTGATGGTAAATAGGCTTCAAGAGTATTGTAAAACATGGAATTTGTCGGTAAATCTTTCAAAGTCTAAAATGATGATATTCAGAAATGGAGGTGGGAGATACTCCCGGAGTGAGAAATGGACTTTCGATGAGGAGCCGATAGAAATCGTAAAGGAGTATAAATATCTGGGAGTCTTGATTACCGCCAACTTAAATCTGGAAAAACATCTTCAAGCCAAATTGGCGGAAGCTAAGCGTGCAATGTGTTCTGTGTGGAGAAGTTGTATTCTAAAGAATAATGTTTCACATGTTGCTAAATACAAAGTTTTTCGAGCAACCGCAATCGCAATCCTGTTCTACGGCGCTCAGGTATGGGGATATTGCTCTTTTAAAGCAGTAGAGAAGTTTCTACGTTTTTTTATAAAAAGTACCTTTCGACTACCAAGTAATGCTCCAAATTATATGATTCACCTTGAGACAGGTATAGCACCGCTATTTTTGGACACACTTAAATTACATTTTAATTACGTGTCAGGAGTTATGGCAATGGACGAAGAGAGGATTCCGCGAATAGTATTAACGCAAGTTATAAACATGGGAGTAACATGCGTAAAAGAGTGGAAGAATCTGGCAACCGAGTGTCAATCTACCTTGACATTTTCTGGAGACGAGAACCCCGATTCTCTTAAGGTGAAATTTGATGATTTGCTGAAGGAAGCTGGCAATATGATGTATGATAAATTCATGAAAGAGGCTGAATCCTCTATTTACAGAACCTACTACAGTAAAGTAAACCACTTCCTAAACGATAAAACCTACTTCCTAGCTGAAAACACTTCTGCAAAAATTAGTTTGATTTTCAAAGTGAGGGGTGAACTCATCGGTTTGAACTACATTCCACATCGACCAGAGCTGCCAATATTGTGTGATCTATGTAATCGCAAAGAACGTGAGGATGTGTTTCATTTCCTGGGAATGTGCCCAATACTTAAGGAGTTCCGAAAGCGCTTCTTCGGCGCTGAAAATCTCAATTTAGAGGAAACAATCAGCATCCTGAATGGAGAACGAGGTTGGGATCGTCTTTACGAGTATTGTCTGAATGCCCTCCGTTACAGAACATGTATAGTCCGAGAAAGTTTTTAATACTTTGCTTTCAAATTTAGTTTAAAAAAAAAAAAAAAAAAAGTAATAACAATAATAATAATGTATACTAGTTTTTTTCATATCTTTTATAAAATAAATGTTAATCTGGTAGACGGCTTTCGGCCAAACCATTTACAGACTTATGTAACATTCAAAAATTAAGAAAATGAAAAATTGTATTACTATTGAAGTCAATAAATCTAAATCTAATTGGAAGTTATTTGTAAGAGTTACAGGGTTCTTCCATGCTGAGCGGTTTGGAAAGATTACTTCAAAGGGGTGGTGTAACAGTATGCGTTTAGACATAAAGTCAGAGGAGTGGGCTGCAGGCGATTCCAGTATTCCAGCTTGTTGTTACTTTTTTTTTTTTTTTTTAAAGAGGAGGCTTATTTGCTAATCTGGAGAACTCAGACCTAATATCCAGTCCATTTTACTACCAGAGTAGCAGCCTTTCCCTTTTTTTTTGGTGTTGCAGTAGTTGGAAATAAGTTGTTAGTAATTTCACACATATAACCTCAAGGGCGGCGTCCATATGAAACTGGGAGGCTGAAAGAAAAGTAGATGCCCAGAGCGGGATTCGAACCCACGCGTCCGGCCTATCTACTTAACACTCTACCACTGCACCACGGCCGCCCTTGTTGTTACTACTACAATGTCATAATTATTGCAAAAATTTTCAAATTCAAAAGACCCAAAGGGTAGGTACATTGTCTGCAATTATAGTATATCTAGGTATACCGTGAGTCGCAAACAAAGGTAATAAATTCTGTATAACAGTTTGACTGGTTTCCTTTAGAACTGGCAAAGTCTCTAGATACTTCGTATAGTAATCAGCTACAATCAAATAATTCTACCTCCATAAAATCCATTCCTATTTTAAAGAAAGGTATGTCCACAATCTCATGCGAAATCATTGGTTCTTTTTTACTTTGTTGTCTGTATTTCTGACATATTTTACATTTTTGTACCATATTCTCTATGTCATCATTGAGAGATGGCCAATAAATTAGTGTCTTAGCCATGGGTTTTGTCTTCTCAATGCCCAGATGAGCACTATGAAGTTTGTTTAACACTTCAACCCTCAAAGCTGTAGGAATAAAAATTCTTCTAAAAATACTAAATCATCCGTTACAAATAAATCATGCCTATTCTTCCAAAAATATCTTACATGTTCAGCTACTTTCGATTTGTCACCAGGCCACCCTTCTTTAATATACATCTTCAAAAATTTTAAAATGTCATCATTATCAGTTTCTGCTTTATATATTTCTTTTTTCTGATCACTAATATTTATTGAGTGTATCATTTTGTTTAAGCCTTGAATTAACCTATGCTTTTTTCATACCCAAAGTTCCGTGAAAGTAGGTCTGCAATATATAAAAACTTACCAGGCAAATATTTAAAAGTTAATCGATATTTTTGCAGTCTTAACTTCATTCTCTGAAGTCTAGCTTAAGGTATTTTATGGTAATCCTTACGCATAATTCCTAATAGAGGTTTCTGGTCAGTAATTATTTCACATTTTCTGCCATATATGTATATACGAATGAACTTTTTGACAAGCGAACACTACGGCTTAAAATTCTTTTTCTATCTGTGCGTTTTGTACTTCCGTACTTGACAAACTCCGAGACGCGAAACAGACTGGTCTTCCTTTTTGCAAAAGGCAGCATCCCAATCCGTACTGAGATGCATCAGTTTGTGTTGAAATATTTTCTTTGCAATCAAAGGGTCGCAATGTAGGTGCATTTATAATGCATTCTTTTATTTTTTCAAGACATTTGGAATGAGTATCCATTTATGAGTATAACCATTGAAAAATGAAATCTTTGGAGAGTAACTCCCTCAACAGATTTGATATCTCCGCTAATAATAATTCACAAGTCCCAGCAGCTTTTGCAATTCATTTTTATTTTTTGGAACTCCTAACTTATTAATAGCTTCCATTCTCGATTTGTCGCAGTGTATCCCATCTTCATCTATGACATGGCCTAAAAATGAAACACTTTTTTGTTTATATTGAATTTTCTCTTTGTTGAACCTAATTCCCTTTTCTTAAGCCCTTTTCATAACTTGTTCTACAATTTCATCATGTTTTTTTTCATTCTCTTCTACTACCAACAAGTCATCTATATAAATAACCAATCCATTAATCCCACTAAAGACTTTTTCCATTAGCATTTGATACGCTTCGGGCGCATCCTGATTCCAAAAGGTAGTCTATTAAAATGGTAACAGCCAAAAGCAGTACTAAAAGTACATATCTTTTTTGAAATTGTATTGATTAGGTTTTTTCCAATTTATTGATATACAATAATAAAGTGCAGAAAATAAGAACATATGAAAATACACGAATTTATAAATCAATTCTTCTCTGCTTTGCGCGAATCATTCGATAATTTCTTCCACCTTAATGTCAATGTGCCTGTTAATCCTCATAAGAGCAAGCCCATTCAGCCTATCTTCGCCTGTAGAATTCCTAATCCAATATTTTAGACGCCTCAACGTGGAAAAACTACGCTCGCTGCTAGCAATGGTCGCAGCCAATGTTGCACCTATTTTCAAAAACTTGAAAATGTTTTTTTTTTCTTTTTTTTTTAAATTAACGCGCACATCAAGGGGTTATGACTACCCTTATAATGTTATAGAACACAGTGCGAGCATTTACGAAAATAGGAGAGGATTTGAAAGAAAACACCGATGCACGTTGCTTTTGAACCTTTGTGAATCGTAATGCAGGGAAAATACAGAGCCAGGTAAAGCATTCCACATTCGGGTAGTGCGACTGAAATACGAATCTCTATACTTGACTGTACGTCCGAAGTTGGGCTCAAGGTAAAACTGATGAGCATTCCTAGCGAGGCGGGTGTTGCGGCTAAATTGTTTTAAGGGAGGAATGCAACTGGCTACTTCACTAGAGCACTGTTTGTAAAAAAAAAGCGATAAAAAAGAGAAAGACAGGTGACGTTTCGACGATGTTCAAGAGAATCAATCGATTCTACGATTGAACTATCACCTATCAATTTTGACACTCTATTTTGTACCCTATCAAGTAGGCGCAAAGATGTTTGAGAAGCACCTGACCAGTTATGGGAGTTATACTCCAGTTTTGGGCGGATGAAGGCCTTATAAATTGTAGCCAGATCAGAAGGGGTGAAGAACTTCCTGCATCGTCTTAAGAAACCTAAGCATTTAGCAGCGTTTTTGGCGACTTCAAATATGTGGTCATTCCAACGAAGATCATCGTTTACACATATACCAAGTACTGACAGCTTTTCGGTTTCTTTAATGCAGTACCATTCATGGATAATGGCAATGGGGGAATGTTAAGCTTCAACGACAAGAGACAGCATTGAGTTTTCGAAGCATTGAATTCTACTCGGTTCATAAGACCCCATGAAACAATGCTGTCAAGGTCAGAATTCAATGAGCTTATCATACGCAACCGTTCAAGTTCCACATCCGAAGAGCAGGGACGTGAATTTGGAAACGAATATGAAAAGCTGAGGGTCGAGTCGTCAGCAAAACAGTTAAGCGGATTAGAAGTTTCAGACAAGAGATCATTGATGAAAATGAGGAAGAGAGTCGGGGACAAAACGGAGCCCTGGGGCACACCATCATTTATGATGTGGGTATCAGACTTAAAGCCATCCAATACAACTTGTATTGAACGGTCGGAAAGGTAATTTCTAATCCAACGAAGAAGAGACTCATCGATACCAAAAGCACGCATTTTCGATAAAAGAGCCTGATGCCAAACTCTATCAAATGCTTTAGAAATATCAAGCGGAATAATCTTACTTTCTCCAAAACAATGTAAAGATTGGTTCCACTTTTCGGTGAGATAAGCCATCAAATTACCAGTGGACCGTTTGCTACGAAAGCCGTACTGACGGTCATTAAGAAGCTTTCGTTCTTCAAGATATTTCATAAGTTGACGGTTTATCAACGTTTCCATGACCTTGGAAAGAAAGGACGTTAGTGCAATTGGACGGTAATTGGAAGGGGAGGAAGATTCGCCTTTTTTAGGGACCGGCTGGACAAATGCAGTTTTCCATCTGTTCGGAAAAATCCCAGCAGAATAGGAAAGATGGAAAAGTTTACGCAGTGGTTTTGCCAGCGTAGAAGAACACCTCTTCAGAATAACGGCGGGGATACCATCTGGACCAGCGGATTTATGTATGTTGAGATCTTTAAGGACTCTCACAACCGAGCGAGTTCGAAAAAATATCTGCTTCATCAAAGAATTTGCAGACTCGAGCTCAGGTGGAGCCAAAATGCTATAAGGAAGTGTCGAGTTGGCAGCAAATTGAGCTGCCAGCAAATTGGCTTTGTCGATGGAGCTGACATACGGAGAGTCATTGAAGACGAGCGTTGGGACCGATGATGTGGTCGAGTTCTTAATATTCTTAACAAAAGACCAAAAGTTTTTACTTCCTTTTGGACACAATAGTATTTTTTGCCTTACCTTTTGGTCATATAAAAACTTGGTCTTCTGTATATGAGTATTGCAGGCGTTCCTGGCGCACTTAAACTTATTTCTGTTTTCTTCGATAGGGTCATTTTTAAAAATCCGAAAACATTTTTCTCTTTCCCTAATCATCTCCCTACAGCTCGAATCGAACCACGAATTTTCTTTGGGGATGATGCTCTTTGATCTATGCGGAACAAAGTTAGTCATGCCGTTGAGAATTACGTTAGATATCATATCAGCTGATGCATCCACGTTACCGTCGAGAAAGCACAAGGACCAGTTGAAATTTCGAAAGAAATTATTCAGGCCGTCCCAATTGGCTTTCTCATATTGCCATACAGTTCTTTTTGGGACTTTTTCTCTTTTTACTGTGACGGAAACCGGAAAATCTACCGATATGACACAATGGTCCGACGTGCCTAGAGGTGATGACACTTTGACCCTATATTTTTCAGGATGAGAAGTGAGAAACAGATCTAATGTGTTGGCCGAATGGCCAGAAATATCCGGAGCCCGAGTGGGCTCATCAAATCATGTTTGGAAAAAGTGCATCGTTACAAAGATTTCATGATTCTATAAATGTCTTTGGTTGAGTTTTTGCCCTAACCCAACGTTGTCTCCACAATAACACTTCATTTATTACGGTTGAAGTAGCTGCCTCAGTCGCTGTTGGCCATTGATTCATCATTACTTCCACGGTTTCATCAATATTCTCAATGTCTTTCCTTTTTTTTTTTCCTATAGACTCGGTTATTTTTTCAGCATCAGCGAATTTTCGTTGTACATTCTGATGATGATGAGTAAAAATTTGAAAACAAGGACACAGTTGAGCTGAGAATTATGTTCCACAAAACTGTTTGCGTTCCGTCAAAGTGACATTGAGCACTCAGTGAGATTTTTCTTTGTGGAACTGGCGTAATAGATCAATGTGATTGAAGCATTGTATTGACTTATGATACATGGACTGCTAGTTGCATTAATTCTCTATACAAAAGTTGGATAATAATGATTGCACTTGTTTTTGGTTACACTAGCCAATATCTTACTCTTAACTAAAACACTAACGACATCTGCTGTGATTTAAATAGCGTGATTATTTAGCAGTGTCAAAAATGCTTCACTAGTTTTCCGCTGAAATGATGCTCGCTAGTATTGCTTAGAATAAGTGGAACCATAGTGTAGTTGGGTCCTAGCATTCCATGTTTAATAAGTCAATGATTTTAATAAATAGGAGCCCTACTAACGCATTTCAACTGTTTTCTATAGCTCAATGTAGGCAAAACACAAACATACATGTATTTAGATACTGATTTGTGAAAAGCTCGAACCTAAATTTTAAATATGAAAAACAAATTTGCATCAATAAAACAAAAAAAATAAATGAAGCGTTTAAATGATATTCGACTGAAATATTTTTCGGGGGGGAGGGGGGGGGGTTTATCCCCAAAACCCCCCCTACGCTACGCCACTGATTAGATGATTTCAGGAATGTTTTGATGGGACCGTATGAATCGTCTCAATTGGAGTCCCCGTTCGTACAACCCCCAAAAAATTGTTATTTTGCGTCTATCTCGCTCCGTTCTCGAGATATGGAGCTTTTTACATTTTAGTCACCCAGGAAAGAGAGATTTCAGGAATGTTTTGATGGGATCGTATGAAGCGTGTCAAATGGAGTGCCCCCTTCGAGCAACCCCCAAAAAATCGTTTTTTTTTCGTCTATCTCAACAAGCGAAGCTTGAGTTGAATAAGCAAAGATGGAGCTGAATAAGTGAATATTGAACAGAATATGCGAACATTAAACTGAATAAGCAAATATTGAGCTGAATAAGCAAACATTGAGCTAAATAAGTGAAGATTGAGCAGAATAAGCGAACATTAAACTGAATAAGCGAATATTGAGCTGCATAAGCGAAGATTTAGCTGAACTAGCGAATATTAAGCTGAATCAAGTGCATTTTAAGATGATTAAGTTAATATTGGGCAGAATAAGTCAAGTTTGTTTAAAACAAACACAGTAGAAAAGACTAAGAATGAGCTTTGTAAATCGAGATGAAACTGAATAACTGAAGATAAATCCCAAAATTTCTCAAGTCTTAAGCAAAACAAACTGATAGGTAAATGTTCCTCCACTACTCAAGCCTAAAAATAGTTTTGAAATTATCAAATCATAATCAGCAATCAAAGACTCAGAAATTCCAACGCAGTTTAATATCGCTAATCTTTTTTCATCAGTTTAATGCTTAAAGAAAAAAATAAACAAAAATTGACACCGTTATCTTCATTTTAAGCTTATTATCAAAACATATTTGTATTGATATTCTTATTGTAAGGTTTTAAGCCCACAAAAAAGATCTGATCTTAAGGCCTTTTCAACAAAATAAAGAAAGTAAGAAATTAAATGGAAATGAGATTCATTTCAAGTTTGTAAGAAGAACCCTTTTAATTTCCGCTAAAAGATTTGTTTTATCGGCTAAAATAGCTTTAACATTGACACACAAAACAGAGAAACGAAAAGTCTATAAACTCGTTTGTTTAACCCGAATCCAATCTGTCACTCTTTTGTTACTCTGACATCATTTAAACAAAACACCTATACCAACACTAGCAGCACAAACACAAAACCAAGAGACACACAACACGTTTCTACGGTTTACGCATTCGGAATCGATGCATAACAAGAGGGGCTTGTTACATACGCACGTTTTGTTGCGTTTCGTTTTACGAAAGATACATAGATAGTTAGGAATAAAGTTTTGTCATTCTTCTTCGTTTTCCATTCTCCTCCTTTCGAATCAACTATCTACCCAACTCCCAATTCTATCGATTACGTGCAAATCCAAATCGTTCGAATGACTACTGTCCATATCGAAAAAGAGAGGCGAAGCTCTTCTTCCATGTACGGTTACAACATGATCATGTATCAAAGTACATATACTCAAATTTCCATTTAAATGCAGTTTTGTTACGAATTTCCAAACACTTCGTTTAAAAAAGTTCAACCAGTGACAGTAAGACTGATTGCAATAGACAGAAATACACAAGACCCCCTGTAGTGCATGTATCTACCACATCACACTTCTCCCCACAACCCACTCTTATATTACAAAATGCCAGCATAAAAACAATTTTTATATCTTTTTTGTGTATTGTGGTTGCTGCTTGGCAATTGTAAAACATGGAGGAGGTTTCAAGAATTGAATCGTTTAATGCTTTCGGGTCCAAGCATATTGTTAGTTGTTTATTAGGTTTTTCTAGCAAAACATTATTTGAAACCCATTCTGAAGGCTCTATAACTTTTTCTATTATATGATTTTCAGGCAATGTCTTTAATCTTTCCTTTAACGGTTCTCGCAATGACAATGGTATTCTTCTTGCAGGTCTCGCTACAGGGACCGCATTGCTTTTCAGCTCGATATTGAAATTTGTACAGAAACATCCTAACCCTTCAAATAATTCTGGATATCTGTCTACAAGATCCTCTTTCTTGGATATTCCTATGTTATCTACTCTTTTCACGAGACCTAATTCCATACAACTCTTCAAACCCAATATCGGTATCGCTCCCTCACTAACAATATAAAATTTCAGATCAGCTTTCTTATTTTTTACACAACAATTTATCTTCGCGTACCCAATAGTTTTTATTTCGGACCCTCCATAAGCCTCAAGTTTGCTTTTATTTAGTTGTTCTATGATCACTTTCTCAAAATTATTCAAAAACTTTATTGGTAAAACGTTTGCATCTGCGTCTGTATCTAATTTAAATCTTATGTTTTTTGACTGAACTTGTATACTTTCAAACCACCCGAAACACGTTTTATTAATATTATTTGCATGCAATTTTTTAACACTTTTACATATTTTTGTGATCGAATCTATACAAAAACTACTGTCACTATCGTCACCTGTTTGGTTCTGCGTTGTTATGGCTCTAATTTCCTTTTTTTCTACAAGCGGCAGCAAAATGATTTGCTTTTCCACAATATGAGCAGATTTTTTTATATTCTGGGCAATTCCCTCTCAAATGAGACTGTCCATAGAACGTACAATCAAAATCATTTTCCTTTGGCTTTGGTAACCTATTAAAAAAATGATAATATGTTTTATTTTTGAATTTTGGATCATTAGACATTTTTGAATTATTATTTGAAATATTATAATCCTTAGATCTATTCCCACGTTTGTGAACTTTCCCAACAACATCTACCACTGCCCCCGCTGATGCTCCTGCCTGCTCCCCTAGTTTCTTCATCTGGTCACTCGATGCTTCTGCCGCTCAATCTCGAGTAATCTCTTTTGTAACTTTGTGTCACACACTCCGTGCACAATTCGATCACGTAGCATTCTATTTTCTTGCTCTTTGAATCCACATTTTCGCACACTTTTTTTTAGTTCTATCAAGAATTGATCAAAAGGTTCGCCAGGTTTTTGTTTACGGCTATGGAACAAAAACTCTCGTATACTTCGTTAGTTTTTGGCTTACAAAAATCTTGGAAAGCTTTGACTACATCACTATATACTTTTTTCTTTGCGTCATCTAAGTCAAATGAGTTCAACACTTCGATTGCTTCTGGTCCCAATGCATTTAATAGAATAGCCACCTCGACAGAATCCGGCTTCCCTTCCAATTCAATGGCTGCACCAAAGACCTCAAAAATTTGCCAAAATACCCTCCAATTTTCAGAGATATTTCCTTCCAGTTTAAGTTCGTAAATTTTTGTAAGTAGGTATTCCACATTAGTATTAGTGTTAGTATTCGTATTGTAGTAAATTATTCTATTTTTCAGAGGCCGTCCACGAGGTAGTTTTATATTTTTAACGGGATTCTTATGAATCGGCTTACTGATTCCCATGAAACTTGAATTTCTCTACTGTACATTTATATGTTCAGATCACCGACTGCGCCATGTATTAGACTTAATCAAAGAGAGGTGTGCATTATGTTATAGCTAAGTGACAATTCGGTATCTTACAATAATAGAGTGGAGTATAGGAGAGTATGGGGTGTGTTTGGTTTAAACCATCTCTACATTAGGGACTGCCTAACCGCAATTGAAGCAGTTGACAATTATTTCAATACACCAAAAAAAAAAGATATGCTGCTAAAAACAATAAGCGAAAGCGAAGAGACTCCACAGAAAAAGACATTAAAAAGGCTGAATCTGACGCAATGGATCTCAAAATATAAAAATTTTGAAGAGCTATTTCTGTTTGTGTTCGAGACTCTTGGCCAAATAAGAACATTGGAAAGAACTTAAAAATCGCTAGGATTTCTTTTTGATTAGCTCAAAGTTTATAAGTATGTTTTACCAACTCTCGTTGCCGTTGAGTCGTGAGTTTCAAAGAGTGAATTTAGATTAAAAATAAAACGAGCAGAAGACGACTGGTTTTCGAAAGTGTTTGAAATTGCAAAAAAAAAAAAAAAATTGCTGAAGTCCTTAACATAGGCGTTAAACATAAGAGAGTATTGAACCAACAAAAGAACCGTTTGAACCCTCCGGTTTAAAGTACAGTCGAATATTTTCTTATTATTATATAATTATATTATTATTATTATTATTATTATTATTATTATTATTATTATTATCGAGTTGTTGCACTTTCTCAGCTCTCGAGCTGGAAAAATTTTACCGATCAGAAATGCGGCTCGGACGTTGATGAGGAGGGAGTTCACCCTTTCTCAAAAAAACCCTATCCCACAGTTGTTATATAAATTATTATTATTTTTTTTTTTTTTTTTTTTTAATTTAGGAACTTTCTTACAATATGACATGTTTGTAGTATTATGGCTTTTTGTCCTTTTTTGGCATTTATTTCTTCAACACCTATGGCAGCCAAGTTTTTCTTCATAATTCTGGACATTAGTCCTTCGGCGGAAATAACTATGGGGTAGATGTTGACCTTTTCCAGCTGCCAGACTGACTTCATCTCAATTGCCAGATTTTCGTACTTCGTTACTTTTTCGGTTTCGGTTTTCCTTATGTTACTAGTCAGTGGAACTGCGATGTCTATTATCATACCTATTCTTAATCTTTTGTCTATGAATACTATGTCCGGTCGATTATAGTCAACTGATCGGTCCGTCAGCATAGGCCTGTCCCAATAAAGTATGTTGTTGCTCGACTCTAGCACTTCAGCTGGTTTATATTTATAGTATGGTGCTGGGTGATCTATTAAGCCACACTTTTTAGCTAGCTCCTGATGCACAATTTTGGCTAGTTGGTTATGTCTGCCTATTATTATTATTATTATTATTATTATTTTTATTATTATTATTATTATTATTATTATTATTATTATTATTATTATTATTATTATTATTATTATTATATTTTCTATTTATGTAACGGACCTTGGAGTAAAAATTTACAAAACATGAAAATACACTAGAAGGGTTTCCGGTTCTTTTCAAGGACTCTTCGTCAGAAATATGCAAGGCAGCAAAAAATTTATTGAAACTTTTGAGTTTTACCAATCATATTTGGCTGCCGGAACATCTTTTGTTCTTGTAGAATTAACAACTTGGAAGAGATATTTTATCCGAAGGAGTAATACTTCTTCTAAGAATTCATTGGAAGCGCTCGATAGCTGCCCCGAAGAAAGCTTTCCTAATATTTTCATTAAAGATATAAGCCGGTTTAAACGTCAACTCTTAAACTTTCTTCAGTTTAAAGAGAATAAAAACAATACAAAAGCATGACCAACGAAGTAAGATTCTTAAAAATACATCTATTATAATGACAGTGTGAAGAAAAGATTTGGATGTTTAAACGTATTTGCTCGTTTGAATGGTTTGGCTGCTCTAGCTACTCATCGCAAAATACCTATAACGGCAGGCGAGGTCATAAGTGTTTTATCTAAAAAGAACAGAAAAACGTACTTTATTTGTGATTTATTTTTTTAATTATACTATTTTACTTATTAGATCAATATTTATTTTAGTTCATTAATGCGTATAAGTATAGTATATTATTTAAAAAAAAATATAATTTCTTATGGCATATACATTCAGTGAAGTCTTGTTATTTGTTTTTGTTTTTTATTATCAAAACTTTTAAAAAAATGAGCGAACTAGAAATATCCCCCACCCCATTGAGAAAAGCTATCTACGCCACTGTACAGTACAGACCAATATCGCAATTATGGTAAAAGTCTTTGAAAAATTGCTACTGAAAAAACTAAGCAAAGTCATAGAAGAAAGAAATCTAATCTCAAATCCTCAGTTTGGATTTAGAAATAAGTATTCCACGATAGACCAAGTTCATAGAATAACGGATGCAATTGAAAAAGCATTAGAAGAAAAACAAGTATGTGGATATATTTTTAGATGTTGGTCAAGCACTCAAGCATTTGACAAGGCATGAGGAGCTAGAGTACAAACTGCAAAGGGACCTACCCAGACAGTACTACGAAATATTAAAATCTTATATCTCAAACCGGCTCTTCAGAGTACGGTATGATCAAGAATGTATAACATAATAACTGCTGTGATAACTGTTTCCTAGTAGAAAGAGTAAGTGAATATAATAGTCTATTGATTATGTCATTTCTTAAGGAACTCGACATTGAATGGACTTTTATTGCATGAACCGATTAATGAGTTAATTTAAGAGATAATTAATAACCAACCAATAAGCAGCTCTTGTTTCATAGTCAAAAACGCACCTTATCATACTACAGAATCCTGGCTTCTTCAATATTTTAAGCAAAACTACTTTTTTAAACCATTGAATTGTAATTGCATTTCACCCGGAAAATTCATCATCACTATACAAAGCGATTACTTATGGATGTTTTCTGGTCCTCTTCTTAAGCTAAGAAACAGTAGGATGAAAATTGTTCCCGAATACGCCAGACCATCCTTATCTAAACTCAGCTCTAATTTTACTTCAAATTATAATCACAACCATAATACTAAGCCTCGAACTAGCTTTAAAAGTAAACGTAACGAACCAAAAACTATCTCTAGATCCCTAAAAAATGTAAAGCCTCTAACCAATTCCCACTCCCAGGTTCATTATCCTAATTTCACTCCCTCACATGTCGTTCCTATACCAGTTAATCATCCCGACTTAAGTATCGATACCAATTCCAAACCCATTCGTAATAATCCACATTTTCTTGATCCACTTTTCCCTCCTGCTGTAAAAGTATCAATGCAGACCTCTGATAGTACCGAATCTCGTTACACAATGTCCAGGCTACGAGACCGTCGTATATATGACAATGTTCGTCTCTACTTAGCCTACTTATATAATACCGCAGAGTCCGTTTGCATTGATGGCAAGACTAAAACAAACGTAATGTTGCATATCCAACAAGAAGGTCTCCCGACCAATGTTTCTGCCCTTAGAAAAATTTATAACTCTTTTCACGAAGCTTTCAATGTTTCTAATCAAATGGTCGCTGATGACTTACAAGCCTACGCGGCTTATATTAAATCCAAAAATAACTCTTATACCCGACGAAATCGTACTAGGAATGATGCTCGCCTTTAACACCGCCTTTCCTCCCCACTCACTTAATCCCTCGGCCTTCCTTACTATATACTACCAGAATGTTAGAGGGCTTCGAACCAAAACGTCCTCAGTTTTTACTAATTCACAATCATTTCCTCATGACATTTTTGCTCTAACTGAGACAAACCTTACTCCAAATATTCTAGACAGTGAACTATTTACATCAGAGTACCTAATTTTTCGTCAGGACGGTCTGATCAATGACAGTGAAGAACTGGGCCGTGGTGTTTTGTTAGCGGTGAACTGTCGTCTTGATGTCAGTCCTTTCAATTCATCACATTCAACAGATTTTGAATTTATAACAGTCAAAATCAAACTGCCCTCCCGATATATTTTTATTATGTGCTGTTATATTCGCCCCTCTCAACCAACTATATCATATCAGCTCATAGTTGATGCAATAGACCACCTTTTCGATGCTGCTGACACCAATGACGAAATAATATGTATGGGTGATTTTAATCTCCCGTATATTCAATGGTCTCCTCATAACGACGGTACTTACTATTATCCGTCAAATACTGCATCTGAAAAAGAAATACTTTTCACTGATTGCATGCAAGACTCTAACCTTTTCCAAATAAGTGGTATTATTAATAACCTCAATAGGCAACTAGACCTTATTTTCGTTTCTGATCCTGGTAACGCTATTGTGACAGCAAGTGGCCAACTTCTTTCTAAACTGGACGAATATCACCCACCTTTGTCGCTTTCATTCTCTTACCACAATCCTCAACCTAACATTGCCGTAGACTATTTCTTTAACTTTAGAAAGGCTGACTTTCCCAAATTAAATTCCCTTCTAGCCAATATTAACTTCACTTTTTCTAAAGACTCGATCGATCAAGCGTTGTCAGTATTTTATTCAGAGATTTTTAAATGTTTTGCACAATCTGTTCCTTTTATGCCTCGTAAAAATTACTCCTCTTCCCCACCTTGGTATAATAAAGATCTTCGGTCACTTCGCAACCTGAGGAATAACTTATGGAAAAAATATCTTCTTTCAAAATCAGTAAACGACTACCAAGTTTTCTCGTTCGTTTTTACACAGTTTTCTGAACTTAGTACACGTCTCTATAGCGAATATGTTCTTCAAATGCAATCTTCAATAAAGTTAAATCCTAAACGTTTTTATGAGTTTATAAACATCAAAAGAAAATCTGACGGCTACCCTTCCTCCCTCTCTTACCTCAACAACTCATCATCAGACCCTGAAATGATTGCAAATTTTTTCGCAAACTTTTTTGAACAGTCATTTAGTGATTGCGAGGTAGAAGTGGATTTACATTATTTCCAATATCTAAATAACTCTCCACAAACCTCATTTCACACATTGGATATTTTCCCATCCATAATCAAAAATAAAATTGATAAACTTCAGGATAATTACTCATCTGGTCCTGACGGAATTCCTGCTATAGTCCTAAAAAACTGTTCGAGCTTTTTTGTCCAATCTCTGACAGCCCTTTTCAAGCTATCACTTTCACAAGGTGTGTTTCCAACATTCTGGAAAACATCTTATATAATTCCTATCCATAAAAAAGGACCAAAGAATGATGTGTCTAACTATCGTCCCATAGCCAAACTGTCCTGGATACCAAAGCTGTTCGAAAGCATTATTTATGATACACTGTCTTTCCACTGCAAATCTATTTTGGCTCCTGAACAACATGGTTTCCTAGCTGGTAGGTCAACCACGACCAATCTAGTGGATTTTGTTTCCCATACGTTGTGTACCTTAGAGAAAGGAAATGAAGTTGATGTTATTGCTACTGATTTTAGCAAAGCATTCGACAAAATGTCACATAAAATCATACTTTTCAAATTAAAAATCCTAGGCTTTCCCCCACTTTTTATTTCTTGGGTTTGTACCTATTTAACTCAGAGAAAATATGTAGTCTGCTTCAGATCATCTCTCTCCAACCCCTTCATAGCACCCTCTGGTGTCCCTCAAGGCAGCCATCTTGGCCCACTGTTTTTTATTTTAGGGATTAACGATGTTGTCAAAATCCTTGATTGCAACGTTTTGATATACGCGGATGATATGAAAATATTTAGAAGTATTTTATCCCCCGCTGACTCTTCTATTTTACAAGATAATCTAGACATTTTCTCAGTTTGGTGTCACAAAAATAACTTAGAACTTAACGTTAGTAAATGCCACGCTATAACTTTTTCCCGCAAACGTCTACCCCCGCCCCCTCGGTGCTATTATCTACAAGGTGAACCAATACACGTTGTCTCTTTTGCTCGTGACTTAGGTGTCATTTGTGATAAAGAGCTCAACTTTCACTCCCACATTGAACATGTTATAAAAAAAGCAAACAGCATGCTCGGATTCATAAAACGTTGGTCGAAAGAATTTTCCGATCCGTATATTCTCAAATCCTTGTACGTTACTTTCGTTAGGCCAATTCTTGAATATGCCTCCCAAGTGTGGTCACCTTATCAAATTACACAAGCTAAACGCCTCGAAGCTGTCCAACGTAGATTTCTCCTTTACGCTCTACGCAAACTTCCCTGGGAAGATAGATATCGCTTGCCTCCATATGCTGATCGTCTGCAGCTTATTGATCTTCAGTCTCTTCAAAGGAGACGCGAGATCTCAGATATCGTATTTATTCAAGATCTTTTGAGTGGAAACATTGATTGTCCTTCGCTATTGAGTTTAATATCTTTTAATGTAAATTCACGTAATCTTAGGACTGTTCCCCCTTTCCGAATTCCCTATCACCGTACGAATTATAGTTTCTACAACCCTATGTCACGTATGTTACGTAATGTCAATGATTCCTATAATCTGTTCGATTTCCATACCTCAAAATCATCCCTCCGTAAATCTCTTGCTTCCTACTCACAATGAACCGAACCCTCCTGATTTCATTCATTCTTTTGAATATATTTTTTATTTTAGATTTAAGTTTTGTTTGTATTTTAGATTTAAGTTTGCTTGCTTGTACTAAGTGTAAATAAATTAAAACCGAAAGTGCTATCAAATTAGAGGGTGCGATTCGAAGATATGGGTTCTAAACCATCTTCATTCGTTTTTTAATAATATCTCGAGAACGAAGCAATTTTGATACAATTCCCAGACGTTTATGTATCTTTAAAAAAATTATAAAAAAATGTTTTTTATCCAAAATACTAAAATTCCCGACGGAAAAAAAGTAAATATTTTCCAATTTTTGAGTTTTTGCAGATAGGTATAGGCAATGCTTCATAAAAAAGAAAGCAAATAAAATTTTCTTTAAAATGCTATATTAGAGAACTTTCTATGTTTGAAATTCACTGAAGTATTGTCAATAGAACATAGACATTTATCGTTGTTTTTCATCATTTTTATACTGACTGCAGAAATCGTGGGGTCCATTTGGACCCCATTTCGGGTGGACACGACTTTTGCCGGTTCGTAAAGGAGGGTTAAAATACAGCATTTCGACCCGCTTCCCTTTTTTTCCAAATTCGAAAGTGGCACGCAAACCACTTATGTAACTCCTCTGAACTGAGGTTGTGGATTGATTCCGATTCGCCCAATTGCATCTCCTGCACCAGAGATATTGCTTAAAAAAATGGCTTGTGGTTGCACAATAGGTTGAAATGGAAGCTTTGGTAGCAGGAAACTACAAATCGCTTGCTTACGACATAATCAATAGACTTTTTCTACCATATGGTAAATCTACCAATTCCCAAGTTTTGTTGTCTATTAATGATTGAAATTCTTCATCCACTGCTATCTTCCATTCCTAACTGTTCAAACTTGAAACAGCTTAACTTAAAGACGTTGGTTCATTTATATTGTCTTTTGTAAAATGTTGAACATAATCTGGTCTGTGGATTGGTTTATTTGATCGATTTGACCTTCTTAAAATTGTAGCTTCATTGTCATCTGCTTCAATAATCTCCATTGAAATTGAGTTTGGATTTTCTTTTTGCTTATACATTCCCTTACAACTTTTATCTTCTCCCAATGACAATGTTTCATCAGCACTACAATTTTCATTAACTATATCATCAGAAAAAACTTGATCAAATGATGGTGTTTCTTCATCAGGTAAATCATCAGAAGAAATTTCTCCAAATGATGGTGCATCTTCATCATCTTTGTTTGTAACTGGCATAACCGGGTTATTGGTTTTTTCAGATTCTAAGAAAATAACATCTCGGCTCTCTACCACCTTATTTGTTCTAGGATTTATCAATCGATATCCTTTGTTACCTTAACAAAATCCAACAAATATATGTTCAACAGATTTTACCTCAAATTTCTTTCGCTTCTCACAGGGAACATGTACCATGGCAGATGAACCAAATATTCTGAAGTGAGACAAATTTGGTTTCATTCCTGACCTAACTTCAATCGGTGATTTGTTTTCTAACACCCTTGAAGACGAATGACTTTTTATGTATGTTGCAGTTGCAATTGCTTCAGCCCAACACTTTTTACTCAACGATGCATCAGTTATCATACATAAAGCTCTCTCCGTTAAAGTTCGAATTGTTCTTTCTGCAAGTCCGTTTTGCTGTAGAGTATAAGGTGTTGAAGTTTGCCTTTCGATACCAAAAACATCAAACAGTTTGTCAAATTTCTAATTGCGAAATTCCTTTCCATTGTCTGAACGAAACTTTTTCAATTTCTTGCGCGTTTAGTTTTCGACATAGGTTTTAAAATCACAAAATTTTTCGAAAACTTCATCTTTGGATTTCCAAAAATAAGTAAAAGTAAATCAATCTACCAAAACAAAATAGTATCGACTTCCACCAATTGAAGGATTTATTGTTGGTCCTGCTAGGTCTGCATGAATAAGTTCCAAAACATTATTTGCTCTTGTCGCTGTGTGCTTAAAAGGAGACCTTGCTTGTAGTAGTAGTAGGTAATTCTTTATTCAAATTTATACAAAAAAATGAAGTTAAACTAAAATAAATGTACAGTGAATAAGTAGTGATATCCTACTAATATTATAAACGTGAAAGTTTGTATGTGTGGAGGTATGTTTGTTACTTTTTCACGCAAAAACTACTGAATGGATTTTACTTAAACTTTCCAATAACATAGCTTATACATCAGAATAACACATAGGCTACAATTTATCCCTAAATTCCTACGGGAACGGGGACGTATACGGGAACTTAGAAACTACAACACCGATTTCAAAAATTCTTTCACCGTTAGAATGCTACACTATCCCCGAGTAACATAAAAACTAATTCATCCTCATATTCCTACGGTTCCCTATATTCCCACGGGAGCAGGAACGTATACGGGAACTTTGACACTACAGCACCGATTTCAAAAATTCTTTCACCACAGTTAGAATGCTACACTATCCCTGTGTAACATTAACTTTAATTCATCCGCATATTCCTACGGGAACGGTAGTCCTTACTAATATAATAAGTGTGAAAGGAGCTCTGTCTGTCCGTCGTTCTATGCTACCATCTCCCGCCCAAACTAATAAACCGATTTAAATGAAATTTTAAACAAAGATTGTTCTGAACCTGAGGAAAGACATAGACTATATATTTTTTCCCTATATTACCACGGGAGCAGGAACGTATACGGGAACTTTTACACTACAGCACCGATTTCAAAAATTCTTCCACCGTTGGAATGCTCCATAATCTCGGAGTTACATTAACTTTAACTTATCCACATATTCCCACGAAAACGGTCACCATATTCCCACGGGAACGGGAGTCTTTACTAATATTGAAAATGCGAACGTAGCTATGTCGGTATGTTTTTCGTTTGTCTCCCTTTCAAACTGCTAAACAGATTTTATTAAATTAGCTACAGAGATGGTCTAGAGACCAGAACATGCGGAAGGACAAAGGCTATATATCTATCCTTATATTCCCACGGGAACGGAAATGGGAATTCAAAAACTACGGTCTCAAAAGTATTTTTAACAGGGCTAGGTTAGGTTAGGTAAAATGGGCTGACGGTTGATCTTATTACCGTCACACTTAGATCAATGTAGATCCTTTGTGATACCCTGGCGTATTGTAACGTCCTAGAAACCTATGATTTTATGTCTGTTCAGTATTTAGCCATTTTGTGGCCTTGGTGAAGTTTAACAGGCTGCTTTTTGGAGCGCCTGATAGTTCTTCTAGTTCATTTAGAAAGTAATTTCCTAGAAACTTTTTCCTGGTATGGCAGAGTGCTGGGCATTGACAAAGGAAGTGACTAGTGTCTTCATGTTCATCTTCGTCATTGCATCCTCTGCATATGTCATCGGTGCAAAGACCCATTTTCTTTTTGTGATAACCTAGTAGGTTATGTCCAGTTATGATACTGATAAGCATTCGCAATGAGGGTCTATTCAATGATAGCAGCTTTTCAGATTCTTTTTTATTGTATTTCGGCCATAGTTTCCTGGAAGTAACACAGGAATCTAGGCATTCCCATCTTTCATTGGATTTTAGCATTATTTTGTTACCAATGATTTGTTTCATTTCACATGGTGGAATCCTGATTGATTTATCAATGAGAGAAGGGTCAAGTGTTGATCCTTTTCTCGCTAGTTCGTCCGCTTTTTCGTTTCCCGGTATACCACTATGACCGGGAACCCAGCAGAGTCTAACGTTATGCTGCGTGCCAAGAACCCTTAGCTCTTCGCGACAGCAAGAAACAAGCTTTGATTTGATAAGAGTGGCAGAAATCGCTTTTATTGCTGCTTGGCTATCAATGAAAAAAGTGATATCAGCATGTGATAGCGCCATCATGGACACCTGTTTAGCAGCGTTTGTAACTGCCAAGATCTCGGCTTGGAAGACGCTGCTGTGATTTGGAAGTCTGAAAGAACTGGCAAGATTTAGGCTTTCTGAAAAGAAGCCTGCTCCTGTTCCAGCTTCCATTTTTGAACCGTCGGTATATATTGATATAGACGTCTCGTTCAAGTGAGGTGTTTCATTCTCCCAATCCTGTCTATTGGGGAAGCTAGTTTTGAAGGATTTTTTAAAGTCCAGGTATGGAGTTATGTAATCCGTGCAGATGTTGTTTTCTGCGTATCGCGATAAGATCTGTGCGTGTCCTGTTTGGCTAGTTTTCCAGACATTACACTGGTTTAGTCTAAGAGCACTGTTTGCTGCCGCTTCCTGAACATAAAGATCAAGAGGTGTGAGATCGAGGATTACTTCCAAACTCGCGGTTGGTGTAGTTCTCATTGCACCAGTTACGCAAATACAGGCTGATCTTTGTACTTTGGTTAGGGTTTTTAAATGCGTGGATTTTTCCAGCGCCTTCCACCAGACCAAATTGCCATAAGAAAGTATAGGTCTTACAATGGCAGTATACATCCACAGGATGATTTTGGGATTTGGTCCCCATTTTTTGCCAAAAATCCTGTTACACGAATACAGTGCTATCATAGATTTTTTGTATCTTTCTTGTATATTGGGACCCCAATTTAGTTTTTTGTCTAAGATCACTCCAAGGTATCTGGCTTGATCAGAGATCTTAAGAGGGATCCCATTTAGTCTTGGTAACTCAAAAGTAGGTATTTTTCTTCTATTTGTAAAGAGTACCAGCTCTGTTTTCAGGGGGTTAACTGCAAGGCCGCATCTTTTTGTCCAGGCGCTTACCTTGGTTAGTGTATAATTCAATTGTGCGCTAATAGTGGAAGGGAATTTTCCTGTTGCCAGAAGAGCTAAATCATCGGCATAGGCAACCACTTTCACGCCGTCATGCTTGAGAGCTACGAGGATCTCATTCATGACCAGGGTCCAGAGCAGGGGTGAGAGAATACCTCCTTGTGGGGTTCCTCGTGACACACACTTTTTCAAGTTTGCACCTCCCAGTTCGCTGTGGATCTGACGTTTTGTTAGCATGCACATGATCCAATTTGTGATTGTTTCTTCTACTTCTAGATCATTTAGGGCCTTCTTAATTGCACTGTTCTGTACATTGTTGAAGGCTCCTTCAATGTCCAGGAAAGCTGCTAGGGTGTATTCCTTATCTTGCAGCGTTTTTTCTATGGTTCTTACTACACAGTGAAGTGCTGTTTCCACACTTCTTCCTTTTGTGTAAGCATGTTGAAAGGTGGATATTACTTCCGGTTTCATAGAACTACGGATATGTAAATCAAAAGATTTATTAAGCTTACTACAAGCGATTAGAACAATAGTAATTTGTAATTGCGTAATTTGTGCGGAGGGTAGGGAGGTGGAAGAAGGGGACAGAACGAAGGTTACGTGGATTAGTGTTCATGTAAATCAGCTCAAGTAATTCCGGAGAGTCTATGGTACCGGTCAAGATCTGATGGACGAAAATTATGTCGGCGATATGACGACGTTTCGAAAGGGTGACCATGTCAATTAGTCGCAAACGGCTTTCATAAGGAGGTAAAATGAACGGATCAGACCAAGGCAATCTACGCAAAGCGAATCTTAAAAATCTTCGTTGCACAGCTTCAATTCTACGGGATTGAGTTATTTGGTAGGGAGACCAAACCTGACTAGCATATTCAAGGATTGGTCTAACATAAGTATTGAATAATGATTTAGTGACGTAGGGGTCGGAAAATTCTCTTGACCAGCGTTTAATAAACCCAAGAGAGGAGTTTGCTTTCGCTATAATATAGTTAATGTGAGAGTGGAAATTCAGCTCTTTATCACAAATAACCCCAAGATCACGAATAGACGAAACTCTGGGGATAGGCACGTTACTGAAGTAGTACGTTCGAAGACTAGAGGGTAAGCGTTTACGCGAGAAAGTCATAGATTGACATTTATTAACGTTAAGCTCAAGAAAGTTCTTATTGAGACAGGTGGATTGGAGTTAAAGACTAGGCTTGTTATTGGAACGGGGGAAAGGTAAGCGTTTGAAATCAAGGTGGGAAGCGTATGTGGCAAGATCATTTGAAACAGTGGATGGGGAAATATTTAAAGTTTCGTGGAAGTGAAAGTAGAGTTTTTTGAGAGCGATAGGATCGGTTGGAAGGCCTTCTTTTTGTATCGATACTAATACGTTCATTTTGGTTTTTCCATTGATGCAAACCGTTTCCGACTTATTATAAAGGTAAGAGAGGTAAAGACGGACATTCTCATACAATTTGCTGTCGCGTAGTCTAGCCATCAAATAACGACCATCAAACACATCACCGGTAGACAACGAGGCCGCAAATTTTGAGGTTAATTTAGCAGTGGGAGAGAACATTGGGTCAAGGACTGGTGGGGGTAAAGGGTTGGGGACAGGGTCCGGACGGTTGTGGATTCTCAAAGTGGTAGAGGGAGTAAAAGAGTGAGGCGCTGGGTTAATAGTATGGGAGTGAACAAAATTGGAGTAGGGAATTTTAGATTTGGTTTTAAGAGGGACAATTTTACGTTGGGAGAAAGTTTTCTTTATTATTTTCGAGTTGGATGAGCTAGTGGGTTGGATAGAGTTGGAACTAGGAAGGTTAAGCTTAGATCTAATTACAATTTTTTCTTTAGTATTAGATACACTCTTAAAGTTTTTATTGGGGAGCTCTTTAGTTTTCTTATTTAAACATTTAGAAATAGTGATGCTATCTTCAATACATATGGGTTTGTGTGGTGCTGGTGAGTGAAATAACCATTGATATTTATGTTGTATTTGGATTTTAAAACTTGACGAGCTAATTTTGTGACATTTTCCAATGTTAATCTTATATTTACGTTTAATGAGATTCTGAACCCAGGAACTGTCGACATTGGGGGGTAAATTGTTTATAAAATAAGGGTCACATTCGTTGAGTTCTTTCAAATTATTAAGCCTATCATTCCAGTCTGTTACGGTCCAAGTGTTGTTAAGCCGTATGATGGTGGGCTCAGGGGGAGCAGAACATTCAGTCTGGGTGGAAGAAGTTGCACTGGTAACATATTCGATGGCTGGAGCGAGTGAAGAAGAGAAAGGTTCCTTTTGAATTGATTCATTAACTTCAGCAAGAATAGAGGTGTTATAGTGCACATTAACTGGTTGAATGTTCAAAGGAATATCATTAAGTTTATCCAAATTAATTTTCAATTCTTCGATTGCAATCTCAAAAGTAGACCGAGTTATTGTTAATTCACTGCTAATGTCATTCATTTTTGATATTAAGTCATGGTGGATTGCATTAAGATGACAGGAAGTTGTTGAGGCTGATGAAGAAGTTGATTGGTGACATGTTTCGAGATGGGAACGAATGTTTTTGATATGATCAGTTATTAAATCGAGGGGGTATGATTTTGGGGTTGAATTAAGAGTAGATAGTATTTCGCTACTAACATTTTTAAAACGGGAGTCAAGGAAGTCAACACGCGAGTTAAGAATGTCCGCTATAGATGAAATTTGTTTTTCAAGAGCGGATTGCTTTGAAAACAAACGACTGACAAGAGACTCGATAGAGCTTTCCAGGACTTCAATTGACTTCGAAAAATCGTCGAAGTGGTGAAATTGCGCGAGGACATTTTTATGAAAGCGATTGTTATCAGTTATAATAGAATTAGTTTGATCACTTAAACATTTGATGGCAAGGAGAACATGGGAGAGCGATATTTTGTTACACTCGTCACAGAGATAAGTAAAATAGCAAAGATATTCTTTTAAATATGGACACGATTTTTTAGTTAACCCGATACAGAGGGGATGATAGGATTTACCGCAAAGACCACTGCACGTAACACGTTGGGTGAATTTACTATCAAGAAGACAGTTATTTGAATCACAAGGACTATTCTCCATCATTAAATTTATATATTATTTACTATTTTTTTATTTTTTTTGGTAAACCAGAGTTTTTAGTTTAATTAATAAATTTTTTTTTTTATTAGATTCAGTTTTTTTTTACTTTACTTTATTTTTATTTTTTTCTTATTTTTTATTGGGTGAAAGTGTTTGTTCGTAGTGTACCGACGCGAGGTTATGTGGGTTATGTTATTAGCTAAAACTCTAGTTAGCAATAGGCACAAGGTGGAGTTAATTGCTAATTATCCTATCGTAGCCACAAACCATAATTGGTATAGTAGTGCAGACACTGGATAAGGTTGTTTTGTTTACGTTGCGGGAAGAGAGATTATTGGTGATGATTTTTGTTTATGAAATAAAAAACAAAAAACCAAAAAAAAATTTAGATGTAATACCAAAAGTAGATTGCCTGGCAGAACAATACTAAATTGAACTCACCCGTAAGGTAAGAATGATGAATTGGAGTAGAGTTTGATGATGGAATTTAGGTGATGGTTGATTCCTATTCAGTCACGATCAGCGGCAAGAAGGGGGGCAGAACGATAAAGTATGTACAGCTGAGACTAAGCATAAAATGCAGATCATGTGAATGCAGCAAAGGCTTATCGTTTGTTGATTTGATACAGATACAATAAGGCGAGGATCATCGATTTAAAGTTGTTATATAAGTTGTGTAGAATTTTCCTCTCGTTCAGCAGTTAAAAAGCGTAGAAACATAAAACAATAATATGGTTATGTGTAGTTTCCACGAATTGCTTCAAATAGGCAGAAGCATATACTAAAATCAGCACTAACCTGAGGGAAGTGAGATAGACACTTTTATGTCAGATATGCTGCCTGGAGATGAGGGAGATGACTGAATAATTAACACTCAGGAATCCACAAATACACAACTGAATGTCAAGAAAAAATTGACGATAGAGAAAATCTCGATTAACGCGAAATTAAATTATGAATTCATAAAAATTAAGCGAATGCACTTCTTAGAATTTGATTGTTTCGTGTACAAGGGTATTAGAATGAACTTTTGCACAGGTTTGAAGATTTAATAAGTACACTAACAATGTTTAATAAAGAAATGAAAAACTTTTGGGTGAGGACTCGAAAATAAAGGCAAGGTTTCGCAGCCAAGGTTGCCAACTCTGTCAATCAAGCAACCTTTCAAAAGTTTTCAGTATAAAGGAGGTCAGACTTATAGGTCTGAAGTCTTTTGCTTCTGTATGGCTGGGTTTGCCGGCTTTCGGTATGAAAACGACTTTAACTTCCCGCCATATTTTGGGAATGTAACCCCATATAAGGCTACTTTCAAAAATGTTCTTGAGATGTGGGATGACTTTTTCTCTGCTTTTTTGAAGCATCATAGGAAAAATGCCATCGTGACCCGGAGATTTAAAAGGGGAGAAGGAGTTTATAGCCCATTCCAACTTCTCTTCTGTTACGATATCTGTCGGGATTTCATGTCTAGAGTAATTAGTGGTATCTACTTCACTGTTCTCTATAGGGCTGCATCCAGGGAAGTGCGAATCGAACAGATGTTCCAGACTCTCTACCGGGGATTCAGTCCAATGGTTATCCGGTCTCTTCAGAGAACCAAGAGGTATGGTCTCCTTAGAGAGGATTTTCCGTAGTCTGGCCGATTTGTTCGTACACTCAATTTCGCTACAAAAATTTCTCCATGAGCAGCGTTTTAACAGGGCTACAAGGTGTTGAAATAGGGGTTGAATGTTTTTTTGGAAATACCGCCATTTTTAAGGCTAGAAGTTTTACTTCCTAAAAAGTTAAAAATGCTGCTGAAAGTCACTATTCCACGCGGACGAAGTCGCGGGCACAGCTAGTAATTAATAAAAAAAAAAATAGTATGAATATCACATCAAAGTATGTATAACTTGGTTGAAAATACAATCAAATATGTTTTTGTTTAATATTATAATAAGTTTTAAGTATTACTGTGGGGTGAACAGTGTTTTTTAACTTTATCTGTAAACGGAAAAAGTTCTTTAATAAATTTCATAATAAGCATCAATCCGAAAAAAAAAAAACGATTTATATTATTTTCGATGTTCAAACTACATTTATGAAAGTTATAAGAGGGCCTTTACTATTTCATCGTGGTTAAAATTTAGAAGCCTTTTAGAAAATGAGATGTGTTTCTTAGGAGCCTTAAGTTTAAAGGCAGTGTTGTAAATAATTTGCAAGCGACAACAGTGCAAGAGTTTCGAAAATGGGTTGTACGAAATGAAGGTATATTGACTAAGCATGCTGAGTTACTTCGTAAGTTACGCGTGTCAGTAATAGGACTTCGGAAATATCGACGTTTAATAAAGAACATTTTTTAAACCTTATAGTAGAAGAGATGCTTCACTGGAAGAATGTTAAAGTTTCTAAAAAGAGACATAGATGGATTCATACGATTTACACCAGCAAGTAAACGAATAGCTTTTTTCTGTAATAAAAGCAAATTTTGTAAATAAGACGTAAACGTGCCGCCCCAACAAGAATTTCCATACTGTAGTTTAGAATGGAAAGTTGCATAATATACCGACCTTAAGGTTTTATTACTCAAATATTTTTTTAAATGAAATAGGTGGCGAAGAGAAACACGAAGATGTTGTTTCAAATCAAATTAATTTTATAAATTTTTTATTACGAATTCAAACTTTGTTCAAATAAGTTCTCAATAAATATTGTTATTGATATTTTCATTTTCGAAGCCAGAGCATTATTAATCTCAATAGGTTATGGGCGACTTTAAAGATTTTATGCAAGGTATCCCACAATTTAACGGTTGTGGATACGACGACTGGCAATTTCGTATGAGAATACAATTGGAGTCGAAGAGTTTATGGGACGTTCTGACCGACGAACCACCGCAAGAAGAAACACAAAGAAGCGAATTTATGAAGAGGGATAGAATAGCCAAAAATTATTTGGTTAATTTTATTCATTCGGATTATCTCAGTTACATAAGAGATCAAGAAACTGCAAAATTGATGTGGCTTAACCTGAAGTCAGCATTTGCAAAGCCTTCCATGGTAAACCAACAATTAATACGCAAGCAAATATCGAAGCTTCGTATGAAAAGTGGAGATTCAGTGACTTCACATTTGGTAACGTTTGAAAACTTGATCCGTCAACTCAAAATGGCAGGAGCGAATGTGGAAGATAATGATGTTCTCACACAGTTATTTTTAACGTTGCCAGAAAAGTTTGATCCATTGGTAACAGCCCTTCAAAACTTAGATGAAGATAAGCTTTCATTACCTTTAGCAAAAGAAAGGTTAAAAGCTGAAGAATTGAAAATAAATGAACGCCATGCTGAAGATTTTCAAGAAACAACGGCTTTTTCGAGTAAAAAGAAAAACTACAAGAAAAAGAAATTCAATGGAAAGTGTTTTAAATGCAACAAATTTGGACATCAAGCCAAAGACTGCTACTCAAAAGAAGCTCCAACCGTTAAAGCTCAAACCGTACAAAACAGAGGTTTTTGCTTCATGCCAGATAGTCAATGTTCAAGAGACAACAAAAGCAAAAAGATTATTTTTAAGCTTGATTCTGGAGCTAGCGATCATCTTGCTAATGAAAAATGGTATTTTTCAGAGATTTCCGAATTGAAATTTCCCATCGAAATAAATGTTGCAAAAGAAGAACAGTCCTTAAGAGCAAATAAAATTGGACAAATCAAGGGATTGAGCATAGCAATACCAAAACCGAGCTTACGATTAAAAACGTGTTGTATATACCAGAGTTGAGAGATAATTTACTATCTGTTAGTAAATTAACTAATGCTGGAGCTGAAGTCAAGTTTTGTGGAAATAAGGCCTTAATCTTGAGAGGTAAAGAAGTTATAGCGACAGCATTCTTAAAGTCCAATCTATATGAACTTGAAATTGAAGTCAAGAAAACCCAAGCAAATTTATGTACTAAAGATGAATCAACATTATGGCATCGTCGTCTAGGACACATCAGTAAACAAAGAATGGATGTCCTTTTCAAAAACAATTTAATTCCTAACAAGATTCAAGAACCTGATTTTTGTGATGTTTGCATTGAAGGCAAGCAGGTACGAGAACCCTTTAATGGAACCCGCAATAGAGCTAAGCGAGCTCTTGAGAGAGTACACTCAGATGTTTTTGGTCCATTAAATCCAATTGCTTATGATGGTTCGAAATACTTTGTTTCCTTTATTAACGATTTTAGCCATTTTGTCATGGTTTTCTTGATGAAGAACAAATCAGATGTGTTTCAAGCATTCAAAGAATATGAAGCCTTATCGACCGCTATGTTTAACTGTGCAATTTCAAAACTGACTATAGATCAAGGACGAGAATACTTATCCAAAAACCAAATTTGTTGGTACAAGCAAAAGGGGATTCAAGTTGAGCCAACAGTTGCATATTCCCCTCAACAAAATGGGGTTGCTGAGAGGTTTAATCGAACTCTAACTGAAACAATAAGAGTTTTATTA
The DNA here is from genome assembly GCA_949752695.1 of Melanostoma scalare. Classification (NCBI taxonomy): domain Eukaryota; kingdom Metazoa; phylum Arthropoda; class Insecta; order Diptera; family Syrphidae; genus Melanostoma; species Melanostoma scalare. The sequence goes on along the minus strand of OX456984.1, from coordinate 113,567,721 downwards.
ATCCAATCGAGTGTTCCAAAAGAGATGTGGAATGAAGCTGCTCACGCTGCAGTTTATATGATCAACCGGAGTCCAACCCGTTGTTTGGATAATTCGATGACCCCAGCTGAATTATGGTTTGGAACGAAACCAAACCTTAATAAATTAAAAGTATTTGGTTGCAAGGCGTACGCTTGGATTCCAAATCAATGTCGGAGAAAACTCGAACCAAAAAGCAAGAAAACAGTGATGATAGGATATGCTCCAAATGGATATCGACTCTGGGATATGGAAACAAGAAAAATTAAAATATCTCGCGATGTAAAATTTGATGAATTCAATCTTCCATTTAAAGTCCTTGGAAAACAAATCGTTACAAAAGATGAACAAAAATTTATCCTATGGAGCCACGAGCAAGAGGGGCAATATGAACTTGTAAGTAATGCTGTGGCTAATACATTAGAAACAGAAACTTTGCAAAATGAAGAAGATGCAAGTGAAGTAAACCAGTTGCTAGAAGAAGATGATCCGATAACTGAAGAAGCTGTTAATGCGCTCCCATCACAAACAAATAACAATCACCAAAAGGAGATTGTGAGGCGTAGTGACAGGGAGCGCCGACTACCAAGTAAGTTTGATGATTTTATCATGACTTCACAAGCAAATTCTGCTGCTGTTTCTTTATGTACAGATTTACCTGAAGGTTATAACGACATATTGAATCGGCCTGATTCAGATTTATGGAAGAAAGCTATTGATATCGAACTTAAATCAATGGAGAAAAATTATGTTTGGAAAGTAGTCGATACTCCTTTGAATAAGAAACTCCTACAATCAAAATGGGTGTTCACTATTAAAGAAGATGAACATGGCAATCAAATCAAATACAAGGCGCGTTTGGTTGTGAAGGGATATTTACAGAAATTTGGAATCGATTACACCGAAACATATGCTCCAGTCGCAAAGTTGACAACAATTCGTGTTTTGTTGGCAATAGGCGTACATAGAAAGTATCAATTTCATCAACTTGACGTAAAAACAGCGTTTCTTCATGGTGATCTGAACGAAGAGCTTTATATGGCTGCACCAGAGGGCTTGCCAACCAGAGAGGGAAAAGCATGTCAACTTCTTAAGTCCATTTACGGCTTAAAACAGTCTCCTCGTTGCTGGAATCAGAAACTAAATGAACATTTAATTTCTATTGGATTCGAGCGATCAAATCATGATTACTGTTTATATTACAAGATTTACATGAGATCACTGACGAACCAACTTATATTTTTGAGGACAATAGAGGATGTATTCGAATGGCTCATAATCTGGAAAGTAAACGAGCAAAACATATCGATATAAAACATCACTTTGTAAGAGACAGTATTGCGAAAGGATTAATAAAAGTTGAATCAATCGGCACAAAAGAACAACAAGCTGACATCTTTACCAAAGCTATGGATCCTGTACATTTTTTGTATTTACGAACTAAAATTAATTTGACATAATAATGGTATTCGATTGAGAGAGGGTGTTGAAAGACAAGCAATCGATTTGTTATAAGTAATCAAATTAATTTTATAAATTTTTTATTACGAATTCAAACTTTGTTCAAATAAGTTCTCAATAAATATTGTTATTGATATTTTCATTTTCGAAGCCAGAGCATTATTAATCTCAATAGGTATGAAATGTGTTCTAACCAATTCAAATTTCGGTCAAGGAATACTCCCAAGTATTTGAACTTATTTACAACTTCAATTGTAAAACAATCTGAACTACAACATAAGTTATTATTGAAACTATAGCTATTGTTGTGCCTGTCACAGTTACAGTTACAACCAAAAACAATATTTTTGCAACCACAAGAGTGGAAACAAAAGTTTATATCAGGAGCCCCATCTTACGCAAATTAAAAAACATTAATTTCGTTTTGTTACTGATAACTAACTTGTGAGTTATTAACCAGACACTAAATAAACGAATATCGTAGTTAATATCGGCGAGCAAATCTGGGGCGCCAGAAGAGTTATAAGCAATCCCAAGGTCATCCGCATAAGCTGTAAGATTTCCTCTGAACTTTTGGGAGAACAGAGAATTGACGAAGATAAGGAAAAATATAGGGCCGAGGACTGATCCTTGGGGTACTCCTTTGTTTATGAGCACAGAATCACTTAGATGATCGTTTATTTTGGCTTTTTGCGATCTATTCTTGAGGTAAGAACTAAACCAGCATAACATGAAGCCACGAATTCCAGCTGAAATAATTTATCAACGAAGAGTCCTGCACAGAATTTCTTATCGTCTAATCCTTTGTAAATACAATAACTGAAAGCCAAAAGAGCATCTTCAGTTGAAAACCTTGCAAACAGGTGACACATACCTCAGTAAACTTTTCTTCATTGAAATTAACACCGTCCACACTCCATTTCTTCATTATTAACAAATCATTTAAACTGATATGTCCCAATCTTCGATGCCATGCCTCAATGTTGTCTCTTCTTGCTACTGTAACATTACTTGCACATTTTGATCCATTCAATCTATAAAGACCATCAACTAATTTTGCACTTGCAAGCAACTTATCATTTTTGTCTTTTATTGTATAACCATTTCTATAAAAATTCACATATTTTTGGTTTTTCGTCAGTTGGCTTACTGACAAAAGATTGGCAGTTAAATTTGGAACACATGAAACATCTCTCACTTATATTGAGTTCGGCATTCCATTGACATCAGTATACAGCTTGACAGTTCCCCAGGATTTAACGTTCATCTTTGTATCGTTAGCAGCTAAAATTTCTGACATTGGAGATTTCCTTTCATTAAAAATTTAGTCATTCTCTATTGTTAGATGCTGAGTTGCTCCAGAATCTATGTACCAATCACTTTTGTTGAACTTTCCAGTCAAGATTGCCGATCTGAACTCAGGTCTTACATTATAAGTTGAATTAACAATCTGGTGATTTGTGGCCTTTCTTGTTACAGGCGTAACAACGAATACTACCCGTTTTAGAAGATTTTTGCTTAGAACTGTTTAAAAAAGCACAATTGTTATTCTGTGAAAAAAAAAAAAAAAAAAAAAAAACCGGCGTTAACATTCATACCCCAAATTTAAAGCTTTCTCGACGGAAACGTTGATGCATCAGCTGACATGATATCTAACGTAATTCTCAACGCCATGAGAAATTTTGTTCCTTACAGAACAAAAAGTATAATCCCCAAAGAGAATTAATTCGTGGTTTGATTCAAGCTGTAAAGAGGCGACTAGGGATAGAGAAAGTAGTTTTCGAATATTTAAACTATAACTTAAACTACTGTAGAAAACAGAAATTTGTTCAAACGGGCAAGAAATATCTGTAATGCTCATATACAGAAGGCCAAATTTTTGCATGACCAAAAAGTAAGGCAAAAAATACTATTGTGTCCAAAAGGAAGCAAAAACTTTTTGTCTTCTGTGAAGAACATTAAGAACTCGACCACGTCATCGGTTCCAACGCTCATCTTCAATGACTCTCCATATGTTAGTTCCATTGAAAAAGCCAATTTGCTGGCAGCACAGTTTGCAGCCAACTCGACACTTCCTCAAAGCATATTGGCTTCACCTGAGCTCGAGTCTGCAAATTCTGTGATAAAGCAGATATTTTTACGAACTCGCTCGGTTGCGAGAGTCCTCAAAGATCTCAACAAACATAAATCCGCTGGTCCAGATGGTATCCCCGCCGTTATTCTGAAGAGGTGTTCTTCTACGCTGGCAAAACCACAATTTTGTATTTAGTATTTATTTTATTTATGATAAGCTTACGCTGTAAGACAAAAAAAATTTCTTATTTAAAGTGCAGCTCCTAAAAAGTACAATAGCAAATTACATTAGGTTATAAAGTTTTAAAGAAATATTGTAAATTGTACAAAAGAGAAAAAAAGAAATTATGAAAATTTAATTAATAAAACATGTTTTTGAATGAAATTGAAGAAATATACAAAACAATTTTAGTACATATTTACATGTGATGAAACTAGTTAGTTCTTATAATATTTTTCGATCTCTTTTCGTATCTCTGTAATGCAATTTAAGCCCCTAATTTCTCTGGGCAGTGAGTTCCAAATTCTCATAACATTGACGAAAAACTGGCGTTCGGAAGTCAAACAGCAAAAACGCGGAATCAAAAGATGATGTGATCGATTTGAATTTAAAAAATTAATTTCATTATAAAGGTCCTCAGGCTGGCGTGAAAAAAGTATACCGGAAAAAAAGGTTATTGAGCGAAATTTGATGAAGTTGTCATACCAAGGAATTCAAATACATATTGTGAAACTCTGTCATAACGCCTTAGCCCGTAAACGTAACGTATGGTAGAATTAAATGCGAAATTTAGTCTCCTTTTGCTTTCAAAGTCTACATTGCAGAAAATTTCACAACAATAAGTTACTTACTTACTTACTTACTAAGGTGGGCATTACAGTTCGGGGTGAACCTGGGCCTCAACCAACATCCTTCTATAATGACTTCGATTTCGGGCGAGCTCTCTCCAGTTTCGCACTCCAAGTCGGCTGAGGTCTTCATCCACTTGATTGCGCCACCTAAGACGAGGTCTTCCCCTTCCGCGATTTCCCTGCAATGTGCTTTCGAAAACCCGTCGCGCCGGAGCGTTTGGGTTCATCCGCTCTACATGACCCAACCATCGTAGCCTCGCGATGCGTACTCTTCTAGCTATGCCCATGTCGCGGTACAGCTCATACAGCTCGTTGTTGTATCTTCTTCTCCACACATTGTCTTCGCATACGGAACCAAAGATCATTCGGAGAGTTTTTCTTTCGAAACGACCAAGGGTTTCCTCATCCGCTTTCGATTTAGTCCATGCTTCCGCGCCGTAAAGCAGGACTGGGATGATCAAGGTCTTATACAAGGTAACCTTGGTTTTTCTAGAGAGGGTTTTGTTTCTCAATTGCCTTCTTAACCCAAAGAAGCAATGGTTGTCAAGAGTTATTCTCCGTTTGGTCTCCGCACTGATGTTGTTGTCCGTGTCTACAGCGGATCGTAGGTAGACGAAGTCCTGTACTACCTCGAAGTTAAATCTGTCTATTTTGACGATTTGTCCAATTCGTCGATGTTCTGTATCCCTGTTTGATGACAGCATATACTTCGTTTTGCCCTCATTAACCATCAAACCCATTTTTGCGTCTGTTTCAATACTCGCAAAAGCACCTATGACATCACGATTTTTTCTTCCCATTACGTCAATATCGTCTGCATAGGCGAGTAATTGCACAGACTTTTGAAAGATTGTTCCTCTGGTGTTGACGTTTGAGTTTCTTACAATCTGTTCAAGTATGATGTTGAAGAAATCGCATGACAGTTTATCGCCTTGCCTAAAGCCTTTTTCCACATCAAAGGTCTCGGTGAGTTCTTTTCCGACCTTGACGGAGCAGCGTGAATTCTCCAAAGTCATCCTGCATAGTCGTACGAGTTTTGCAGGGAAGCCGAAACTAGACATTGCTCTTTACAGCTTGTCTATGTAAATGCTGTCATACGCGGCCTTGAAATCGATAAAAAATGGTGAATATCGATACTACGTTCTCGGGCTTTTTCCAAGATCTGTCGTAATGTGAAAATTTGGTCTATTGTGAACTTCTCTGGTCTAAAACCACATTGATAAGGACCTATCAAGTTGTTAACGTAGGGTTTCAGACTTTCACATATTACAGCAGACAAGATCTTATAAGCGACGTTAAGGAGGCTTATCCCTCTGTAATTGGCGCAAGTGTGAGGGTCTCCCTTTTTTGGGATCGGGCATACGATACTGAGGTTCCATTCATCGGGCTGCTTTCTTCCGACCATATCATGCAGATCAGCTGGTGCATGCTCTTTCCAACTGGTCTCCAGCTGCCTTGAAGTGTTTGGCATCAAGGCCATCTGCACCTGCAGTCTTATTTGCTTTAAGTTTGCCAATGGCAGGCTTAACTTCCTCTAGGTCGGGAGGACGGCATTCTTGATCATCGTCCAAGCTGAATGGGGCAATCTGCCTGACAGCGGAATTTGTGTCCTCATCGCCGTTAAGCAGTCTGCAGAAATGATCTTTCCAGATCCTCAGTAGCGACTGTGACCCTATAACTATGTTTCCCTGCTGCTCTTTACAGGCTTGAGTTCGGGGCTTGCCACCCTGGAAAGATCTTTTTACCTTTTCGTAAGACTTCCGAATCTCGTTCATGTCATGGACCCTCTCAATTTCCTCAAACGAGCGCTTCTCATGCTGCTTCTTTTTCTTTTTGAGAAGTCGGTGTTCTTCCCTTCTTTTCTCCTTGTAAATCTCGTTATACTGATCGTAAGAAGCCCTTGTTCGTTGTTGCATCAGCATTTGTCGTGCTTTTTGTTTGGCTGCATTTGCCTGCCTGCATTCTTCATCGAACCATGGGTTTCGTTTTGGTGGTCGAGTGAAACCCAGAACCTCAGATGCAGCGGTTCTGATGGCTTCTTGGCATTGCTGCCACTGGTCTTCAATGCTTAATGCTGACGGCATGGGATTCAAGGATAATTGAAGGGACATTCGATTTGAAAAGGCATTGGCTATCTCTTGCGATTGTAGCTTTCCGACGTCATATCTCTTCACAGAGTTAGTTCGCGCTGGTCGTGAACAAGATATCCTCATTCGTACCTTGGCTACAACAAGGTAGTGGTCCGAGTCAAAGTTGGCCACTCGGAAAGTTCGGACATCTAACACACTGGAAGAGTGCCTTGCGTCGATCGCAACATGGTCAATTTGGTTGACGGTTAATTGATCTGGGGATCGCCATGCACCTTTATGAATTTTGAGATGCGGGAAGCGTGTACTACTTACAACAAGATTTAGCCCCGCAGCAAAATCGATCAGCCTCAGTCCGTTTTCGGAGGTTTTTTCATGGAGGCTATGCTTACCGATTGTATTTCCAAAGATGTCCTCCTTCCCTAGTTTTGCGCTAAAATCGCCAAGAACGATTTTCACGTCGTGTCTAGGGCACTGCTCATATGTTTCTTCGAGGAGCTCGTAGAAACAGTCTTTAGAGTTGTCGTCTTTCTCTTCTGTGGGGGCATGGGCGCATATTAGGCTAATGTTGGCGAATTTAGCCCTGATGCGGATGGTCATTATACGCTCATTAACTGGTTTTTGGCTAATCACCTTATCCCTAAGTCTTCCTCCAACGACAAATCCGCATCCAAATAAGCGTTGTTTCTGTTGTCTGTAGCAGTCGCCATAGTAGATGTCACAGTTTTTCATCTTCTTTATGCCCGGTCCACTACATCGCACTTCTTGGATGGCGGTTATGTCTGCTTTGCAGCAGTCCAAGGCGTCCGCTAATTCTCCAGCTGCACGTAGTCCGTTAAGAAATCTTACGTTCCACGTGCAGATCCGGAGGTCATTGTCCTTCTTTCGTTTGCTTGGGTCATCAACTTTGAAATCGTTATCGTTATCCGAGGCTTTTGGTTGTTTCGGAACCATGTTTTTTTCCGTGGTTGGGTTTTTTTTTTGTTTTAATAAAAAGAAGAGGCTTTTATGCTAATCTGGAGAACTCAGACCTAATATCCGGTCCATTGTACTAACAGAGTAGCAGCCTTCCCTTTTTTTGTGTTGCAGTAGTTGGAAATAAGTTGTTAGTAATTTCACATATAAAACCTCAAGGGCGGCGTCCATATGAAACTGGGAGGGTGAAAGAAAAGTAGATGCCCAGAGCGGGATTCGAACCCACGCGTCCGGCCTATCTACTAAACATTCTACCACTGCACCACGGCCGCCCCTCCGTGGTTGGGTAGTTAATCCTACGCACAACCTCCAACCTGGAGGGCCAGGTCCTTTTGGATCCCTTCGGACACAAAGGGCTGGAATATCTAGTAACAGTACCCTGCTGCAGGGGTGTGAGTGCTGCCGTTGGCTCACCAGGTGTTCAAACATGAACATAAAATCTGCAGGCAGCCAAATGTGCGCGGTAATTAGTGTTATTTCAGATAACCTAATCACGCACAGACGGCTGCCTAAAGATAACAAAAAATATATAGAATTAATGCAGACCGTTATAAACACACGGACGGCTGCTTTATTGCAGACCGTCATAGATATACACGGACGGCTGCTTTATCGCAGACCGTCATAAATGTGCACTGACGGCTGTGTTAAAGGTAGAAATAGGAATAGATATAAGGAAATGTTAAACTAGTATTCAAGGCAGTGAAATCTTACTATAATATTATAAAGAGGAAAGGTTTGATTGTTTGATTGTTTGTCTCGAATAGGTTCCGAAACTACTGCATCGATTTGAAAAATTCTTTCACCGTTGGAAAGCTACACTATCCCCGAGTGACATAGGCTATATTTAGCTGTCAAAAAAAAAAAAAAAAGTTCCTTACCAAAACTCCGATAGCTAATAATCTTATTATAACCTATTATAAAGAGGAAAAGTTTGATTGTTTGTTTGTTTGTTTTATCTCGAATAGGCTCCGAAACTACTACACCGATTTTAGCACGGAGGTACAGGAGGTGGGTTAAGATCACGAAATAATCATGCCGCGTGGCCCACTCGTGCGGTGGGCTCCCTACTGAATGGTCGTGTGCGGAATTGAAGAAAATTTTCGCTTGATAATGTTTTGTCACAAAAAAATGACCTCAAAGACAAAACTTTGTTGGGGGAAGAAAATTTGAACAACATTTAAAATTGAAAGTCTATTGAACTTTGAAGTTTATACTTTACTTTGTTAGTTTCAAGTTTCAAAAATAACTAAGAATACTTTTTAGTATTTATCAAAATAAATATTTTTGATCTTCACTTCACATTAAACTTTCGAACAATAAAGACTTCTTTAAATTAGTTATAGCTTATTTATTTTAATTTGGACATTGATTCAATTGGCTGAGGAAAGACTAAGAACAAAAGGTTATAGGCCCAGTTCACGGAGTACAAGACAATTCGAAGTGAATTTGTACAACTTTCAAGAATTAATTGATCAAGTCCAGGATTTTCAAGCGAAATAAGTTTTTTTTTAGAGAAGAATTATTATTATGGATAACGAAAGAATAAGCATTGAAAAACTTGAGGGTGGTAGTAATTGGCTTACATGGAAGTTCCAAATGCGACAAATTCTAGAAGCCACTGAATTGTTTGATGTCGTTGATGGAACTGTTGCTAACCCAATACTTGGTTCTGCAAATTATGAGAATGAAATGATCGCATGGAAGATGCATGTATGAAACAACCTCTCCTTCAAATTATGAACTGTGCTACTGCTGCTACTATATTGTTAACGCTGAAGAGCACATATGAGCTGGCATCGAAAAGTAATATTTAGTTCCTGCAACAAAAGTACTACAGTTTTGCTAAGGAGCAAGAAGACAACATTGCTACACTCCTATCAAAGCTTTTGGAAATTTTGCAGCAACTAAGAGATCAAAATGAGGAAATATCTGAATCCATGGTTATGACCAAAGTTTTGATGTCGTTGCCTGCGGAATACAATCACTTCCATAGCGCATGGGAATCTGCAAGCTCAGACTGTCAAACGATGGCAAATTTGCGAGCACGGTTGATGGCAGAGGAATTACGGTTGAAATCTCAATCAAGGTCAATTCGAAGAAGTGGAAGCGCTTATGGTCAAGCGATTTTTTCCGAAGAAGAACAATTCACAAAAACAGAATTTATCAAAAACAAACAACAAACCCCAACATAAAGGCAAGTGTTTCAAATGTGGTCAAGGTGGCCATTGGAAGCGAAACTGTCCTAAGACTATTGTTTCATATAAGGTGCAACATCAAAATGAAGCATCGATCGACGCTTTCGTGTGTCATGGTTACTGGTCAGCATCGAATGGAGACAAAGATATTTAGATTCTTGACTCGGGTGCAAGTGACCACATGAGCCATAGACTTGAATGGTGTGAGAATTTTGAAGAAAAGGAAACTTATGTGACTGTTGGAAATGGTCAGAAGATAATTGCTCGAGGGACTGGTAATATAAATATTCATACATTGTAACAATTGGATCAGAAAACTCATGACGAATATTTTGTATGTTCCTGAAATTCAATTGAATTTATTTTCTTCGGGAAAGGCCATGGATCAAGGTTACCAAATGCAGTCAAGCAACAAACTTTGTGAATTACTGAAGAATGGAAACATTGTTGCAGTGGGAGTTCGCAGAGATAAGTTGTTCCAAATGATATTCAAGGTGAATGAGTCATCGCAAGCCCAAGTAATAACAGCAAACGTAGCAGTAAAGAAATTGTCACTCAGTTTATTGCACGAACGATTAGGTCACCAACACGTCGCTCACGTAAGGAAATTCTTAAAAGACAAAAACATAGGCTTTACCGACCAACAATTCACATGCGAGGCTTGTATATATGGGAAGCATTGCAGAGGTCCTTTCAAGAGCCATGAAGAAAAATCGAAAATATGCGGTGAAATCATACACTCAGATGTATGCGGACCATTTCAAGAAAATTTAATTTGAAACTCCAGGTATTTTTTGCTTCTGAAGGACGACTGTTCGCATTTTCGATTTGTTTACTTTTTGAAGCAAAAATCTGAGGTCGCAAGCAATATCAAGAAATGTATTCGAATGATGCAAAAAGAAAATGGTCACAACATTCACATTTTCAGATCGGACAACGGAACTGAATATGTGAATGGAGAGTTGAAATCTTTCTTTAATGAAATGGGCATTCAACACCAGCGAACCATTCCCTTTAATCCTGAGCAAAATGGATGTGCAGAAAGGGACATGCGGGCTATTATGGAGGCAGCGAGGACAATGATTCATTCCAAGCGATTTTGGGCCGACGACGCAGTGAATTCAGCGGTTTATGTTCTTAATCGAACTGGAACAAGTACAGTTGCGGGAAGATTACCCTATGAACTGTGGTATAACAAGCAACCAAAAATCGACCATTTGCAAGTTTTTGGAACTGAAGTATTCATACATATTCCAAAAAAAAACGACAAAAACTTGATGGAAAATCTGTGAAGTGCTTGTGTAAAAATAAAATTATTATCATTCGAACGTACACAGCGAGTGGTTTTCATTCTGTTTGCAGTTATACGAATTTACACGCGTACGACCACTAAACATTTGTTTCCAGCTGGACCCAATTTTTTCAAGTTCTCCTGATTCAGGAGAATCCAATAAGGGACGTCCTACCAAAAAATGTCCAGGTGATAATACATCAATGCTGTCTATGTCATTACCCATCGCACACAAGGAACGTAAGTTTAGTATTGCTTCTATCTGACATAGCAATGTTGTCATCTCTTCAAATGTTAATTTAGATTCTCCCATTATTCGTTTCAAATGGTGTTTCATCGATTTGATGGCTGCTTCCTAAAGCCCTCCAAAGTGAGGACTTGCGGGTGGGATGAAATGCCATTCCACCTTGTCTTCAGCTAACCTTGAAGCGAGTGACGCGTTGTTTTTGATGGCGTTCTTGAATTCCTGATCTAAACATCGATTCGCTCCAATGAAATTAGACCCATTGTCTGAATATATATGAGCACTTTTGCCATGTCTTGCAAAAAATCTTCTTAGTGCTGCCCTGAATGCTTCTGTTGTAAGGTCTTTCACTGGTTCTAAATGAATGGCTTTAGTAGCCATGCATACAAAAACTGCAATGTAGCCCTTGTACGCTTTCTGTCCTCGACCTCTTGATGTTCGCATCAATATTGGTCCAGCATAGTCGACCCCAACATGTTGAAATGGTGGAGAAACTGTAGTTCTTTGCTTTGGTAGATCTCCCATTATTTGGTTCGCACCGCTACTGTTGTATCGAATACAAACTGGACAACTACGACAACATCTTCTTATTAGTGTTTTGATACCAATTATGTAGTATCTTCTTTTAATATAGGCTTCCATCACCGAATTTCCACCATGTAGTGTAGCTGCATGTGCTTCTTTAACGATCAAACTGGCTAGTTTGCATTTATCCAGTATTATTGGGTGTTTCTGGTTCAAAGGTAACTTTGCATACTTAAGCCTTCCACCCACTCTTAAGATTCCTTCATCATCTTGGTAAGGTTTCATTTGAATTATTTTGCTGTTTAAAGGAATGTCTTTTTTGTTTTCAATTTTTTGCAATTCATTGCAAAATTGAATTTTTTGCTGTTGTTTGATGATCAGAATTCTCGCCTGCGACAGTTCGGATACAGTTATTGATCCTGGCGTTATTGGTTTGTATCGAAACCACCGAATAAAACGAAGCACATATGCAACACTTTTCTCAATTTTGTTGATGTTCGATAATCGTTCGATTAAATTCGATACAAAATGTTTCTTGCATTGTAATGTTGACATCATTCTTAGATCTGTTGATGGTGCCAGGTGTTGCTGTTGCGGCCAATGGTGTTTTGATTGTTTCAGCCACTGCGGACCTTTCCACCATAGTTCGTGACCAGCAATTTTTGAAGGGCATATGCCATGTGATGCAACACCGGCTGGGTTGTCTTTCGAATTTATATGCAGCCAATCGATATTATCCATTAGACTCTTGATGTCAGCTACTCTGCTTCGTATAAACTTCTCTTTGCTCTTGTTGTTTTTTATCCACCACAAGGTAATAGTGGAATCACTCCACCCATAGTATTTTGTATCATTTGAGAAATATATTTTTATTTTGTTGAGTAACCTTGCAAGTAGTTGAGCTGCACATAACTCTAATTTGGGAAGAGTTTTCTTATTTTTGATGGGTGCCACCTTGGTTTTGGCTGTTAGTATTTTAATTCTCATAATTGTTTTAACGTATATGACAGCTGCATATGCTTTTTCTGAAGCATCCGCAAATCCATGTATTTCTATTGGACCTGCTTCGTCATTAAATATCCATCGTGGGATTTTAATTGATTTTATTTCTTGTAAGTTTTATTGAAAGGTCATCCATTCTGCCTTCATGCTTTCATCAAGTTCATCATCCCAGTCATAATTTGATTGCCACAATCTTTGTATGAATATTTTTGCTCTTATCGTGACTGGAGCAAGCCATCCAATAGGATCGAATATTTTTTCAGTATTTGATAACACACTTCTTTTGGTTTTTGAAATGCTCATTTTAGATGAATCAATAACAAATCGGAACTCGTCTTGATCTGGATCCCAGTGAAGTCCCAATGTTTTCATAGTGTCGCCTTCTTTGACATCAATTATTTTATGCTCATCATTTGACATTATGCCAATCAGCAAATTTTGATTGTTTGAAGACCATTTACGTAATTGAAAACCAGCATTTGAAAGATTTTCACTCACTGCTCTTATTATGTATCTGCATTCGTCTTCGTTGTTGGCACCTGTCATTAAGTCGTCAACGTGTGGGAAACCAACCCCGACAAAAATTTTTTTTTTAATTCAAAATTCAAATGTTTGGTTTGAGAAGCTCTGGTGAGACAAGAGATCGTTTCCAGCTACCATTCAAAGTTGTGGAACGTAATCTCAGACAAGAACCTTTTCTTAGAAACCAACAAAAACCATAATAGCTCAATTATAGCTCTCTTACAACACATTGAAAGCAAAGAATTGTTAAACGAAAAATCCAATAGAATGACTAAATTTTCTTGAGTCGGATCTCGGATGTAAGAATGGATTGAGTAAAAATCATAAGGCTTTATTTAAAGAAGAAAAATGAAATTATATCTTTCAAGAAATAATGTAAAAGAAAAAAAAATATATATAAAAACAAAAAAAAAAGAACAGAAAAGCTTTGGACAGGATTCGAACCTGTGCTTCGGGGCTTAGTCCGCTAACACAGTTTTCAGTTTTAAATTCATTTTTATTGTGTATCTCTTATAACTACTTACATGCTAACAAAAATGTTTAAACTAGCTTACATAATACCTTAATTAACTTACTGACCCTAGGCGGGTGCTCTAAATTATACAATAACTTATTTCTAATGCCTTTCGGCCTAATGATCTAGTCTCTATTTCTAACTATAACTAGTATTAGAGCTAAGAAAATTTTTAAAAAACTTAGCTTTTTAGATCCTTTTTTATGTTTTTCTTAAAACTACTTAGACTAATTAAAACTACTTAAAACTAATTAAAACTACTTAAAACTAGAGCAGCCATAGTAGCTTTTTATAATTTTTTTTTTTTTTGTTTTTTGTGTTTTATAATTTTTTTTTTTGGGTTTTTGTATTTTTTCTATTTTTTTTTTTTTGAATTTTAGGGACGCACAGTCATTTTTACATTTTTTTTGATTTTGATTTTTTACAATTTTTTTTTTGATTTTCGACGCCGCTTTAATTTTTATAATTTTTTTTTTTTTTTTTGGTTTTTATAATTTTTTTTTTGGTTGCCACTATGCCTACCCCCTATACCCTAAGTCTTACACACTAAACCTTTGTAAGCCAGCCATAGGCGACTCGCTATCCGTAACATTTTCCCTATGTTGCTCAGACAACCACCAGAACATATTCGACGTTTTGATAACGTCCCGTCGATCGCGATCTGAAACCGCCCTACTGTACCGGAGGAGCTCTTCAACTTCTCCGCCTACTGCGGCGACGTCCCGGTTGTAAAGGAGCCGTCGTTCTACGGACTTACGGCAGACGTGGTAGATTAACGGAACCGCCAATCTGTCCTGTATCAAACCTATCATGTCAAAATAGAGGAAAGCCTCCGGTGGGACAAAGCCACTGAAACGTGTTCTCTCCATATATTCTATGTTGGGGTAGTAAGCCCCAAATATCAGGCCATTGTTCGAAGACATCGCCCTTGCAGTATGACCCCGAGTCAGTTTTATCAAGAAGTTGTCGATTCTGTTTATTTGAGCCCCGTTGTAAAGGACCTCATTAGGATAATATTTTCTGTACTCCGACTCTGGTGTTCTGTGCAATCCAAGACAGGTACACAGACACTGTCTCTCAAACACCCGAATTTTTTCCATTTGAGACGCTGTAACATTGAACCATACAGGGCACCCATAGACAATCATTGGCCTTATGAGGGCCATGTAGCAAGTAGCCAATGTCTGCTATCAAGTTGACTGCTGTGAAACAGTCGCCTTGTCAGACCAAAAGCTCCTCTAGCCCTGGCCAGAGCCGCATCCATATGTTTGTTAAAATATAGATACTGATCTAGCCAGATGCCCAGGTACTTGACTACTACTTTGCTTGGCAGTGGGTGGCCATATAGATCAACGATCACCAGCTTTCGCCAGTTCTTTCTCGTATCCCTTGAGGCCCGAGCCAACGAGGTTCTAAACACAATTGTTTCCGATTTCTGGAAGTTGATTTTCAACTTCCAGTCATCGCAATATTGCTGAATCTTATCGAAGTCACGCTGTAAGAGTATTCTGATGACCTCGATCTTTGGACCTGTTCTGTACGCTATTAGGTCGTCGGCGTACGCTATGGCATGGTGAAGGGAACCAATTAGATCGCCGGTGAA
The DNA here is from genome assembly GCA_949752695.1 of Melanostoma scalare. Taxonomy (NCBI): domain Eukaryota; kingdom Metazoa; phylum Arthropoda; class Insecta; order Diptera; family Syrphidae; genus Melanostoma; species Melanostoma scalare. The sequence goes on along the minus strand of OX456984.1, from coordinate 113,552,356 downwards.
AATGCTAAACAAAATAGGCGAATTCACCGCTCCTTGTTGCAGACCATTCTGTATTTTAAAAGTTCTGGTAGAAGTTTTATTGCAACTTTTCACAACAAACGTTCTACCATGAAGCATGTCATTCAGAATATATAGTAGTGGTTTACTCATGCCATATCTGATCAACTTATAGAAAAGACCGTCTAACCAAACGGTATCGAAAGCCTTCTCCAAGTCAACCAGACATGCACCCGTACACTGATTTTTAGCTTTGTTCCATTGAATATCTGATACTAGTTTAGACGCGGCATGTGTGGTATCATGGCCCGCCTTAAAACCGAACTGATTTTCAGGAATAATATGTTTGTCCTCAGCCCATGTGAACAGAGCTCTATTGAGAACTTTCTCGAATACTTTGCTGATACTCGGAAGAAGACTAATTGACCGGAGATTTGCTGGATTGGAACCATCCTTACCTTTTTTAAGGAGAGGATGGACCACTGCCGTCTTCCAACGCACTGGATAATATGCATTATTCAGCGCATTGTTGAACAACGTGGTGTATATGTCCACCGCTTCCGAAGGGAGGTTTCGCAGCACAACATTGGGTATGCCGTCGACTCCTGCTGACTTCTTTTTCTTTATTTTGTGAAAGATGTCCAAGAGGTCCATCTTAGAAACGAACAGGGTGTTATCCCCGTTTCGCTGGGCGATGACTGCATTTGCAAGTCGGTCGTCATTGAACCTAGTGAAACCAGGATTCTCGGATCGCCAATGCGAGATCTCGTCTCTAAGATAGAAGTGTCCAACGAAGGCTCTATTCTCAAGGTCGTAATTCGGGCGAATGCACTCATTCACCTTATATACTCGCTCGAAAACAGCACCCACCGTCTCTACCTTCTCCTGAGCATCTTCCACTATAAAGTGGTCATCATCCAAGATGGCCTCATCCGGATCTTTCCCTACTGTCAAAAGTAAGTTTTTGTTTTCTGTCGTCCTTTGGAGTTTAATACCCTGAAGGTCACTTTGATCTTTTCTCCTAAAAATTTTATTTATTTCCGGAAACATACTCGGGTTGTTGGATTGTACAGCCCGAATTTTGTTGTTCCAGAAAAGCGATATAGAGATTCTGTAATTTTCTTTAATTAACTGTTGGAGATTTTTGATCTGTGACTTCAGAGTTCTAATCTCCAAATCGTGTCGGTCAGTAAACCTCCTGTGCAAGAATTTGAGTCTCGACAGGAGTCTACTTTTTTGTTTGTAAAGTGCGTCTATTGTCGCGTTTCTGTACATGTTCGTAGAGTCATGTTGCCTATATTTAGGAATTGTCCTGTCCATTGTGCTACGGATTGCATCCTCCATACGTTGCAGGTACCCATCGATCTCAACGTTCGACAGATTCCTGTTGCATGGCGGCGCAATACCGTTCGAACGAAGTTCCCTTGATACGGCACCGGAAAAGCGCAGCCAACGTGTCTTACCGTAGTTGTAAGAGTGCGTCGGAACGTACTCCTCCAGTTCCACAAGGTCGTTCGGAAGCAGTATGACGGCGGCAAGTCCACAGTGATCACTGTCGTACTCAACCGTCGTCAAACAATTTTTCGTCCGTCGAAGAATGTCGTCGGTCAGTTTCAGTCTTGAGTCTAAAAGCAATAGATCCAAATAAGAGCCACTTCGAGGATATGAAGGCCTGTCAGTAGCTAGCAGATCGACTTTACACTCAATGCTGTGGAGCCCCAGCCAATTGAATAGCTGGGTCCCCCTTGGATTGGCTAATTGATTTCCCCAATCTTGGTGTTTAGCATTGTAATCACCGGCCAAAAGGAAATAGTTTTCATCCGAGTTCAGATTCAGACATCGAAAAAGCGTTTCGAGCTCTGTTATAAAACATGAGGTTTGAGAAGCTCCCGGCGGTGCATAGAGCGAGACCACATACAATCGCCTCCCCTGTTGGAGAGGGATGCATATGATACACGTTTCCAGCAACCGGAATCGACGTACTTCACCGCTATATATTACCTTATGAGCAATGCCCTTACGTAAGAAGATCGCAACCCCACCCGCGAGAGTCGAGTTGGGTCGGTCCCTCCTTATGATAATGTAATTGTTATCCGTCAGTTTGTGATGCTGATTTAGCCTAGTTTCGCTAACCATACACACATCAGGACGTTGGTCTTTTAACAACTCAAGGAAGTTGGTTCGTCGTTCTATCCTAACTAGCGAATTCACATTCACGGCTAGGATCTTAAAAGGCCTCTCCGGCAGCGCGCCCGTTAACCTAAAAATTGCGCAAGCGACGGCACTGCACGGTAGATCAAGTCCACCCTACGCGCCTGCTCACTTATTTGCCGTGATAGTTCACTCATTTGTGCCTGAATGACACGCAGAGCGACCATCACCTCTGACTCCCCAGTAGCTGCCTTTGACACAGATGGCTGTGCGGCCTCTTTCTGGGGAGGTTGTACCGTTTTCCCAGCTCCACCCGCCATTTGGGCGTAGGAGACTTGGGGAACGACGGCCCTTAGAGTCGGTCTGGCTGTATGCCTTCCCTCGTCCTTGGTTACTGTTGGAGCAGCTTTTAATGATTTTTTTATTACCTGGTATCGAGGACATCCCCGATAGTTAGCAGGGTGTCCATCTCCACCACAGAGTACACATTTCAGTTGGGTCTTATCTTCGACCCTTTCCTCACCGAGCTTACACTCTTTTTCTTTGTGGTTCTCACCACACTTTACGCATCTCGACTGCATTTGGCAGTTGAATGCGGCGTGCCCGAACCTTTGGCAACGAAGACATTGTAAAATGTCCCCGTGCCTGTTTATTTTTTCCCATCTTACCCTCTGGTAGTCTAGGACGGAGATTTTCCTCAGACTCTCCAGACGGCTACTGGGTGATAGGGTGACGAGGAACATCGGCAATAGCCGCCTCTCCCGTCTAGCCTTAGCCGTGGTGAACGACTTGACCCCGATAAACTCGAGATCGTCGCTCGCCAACCTGCGGAGTTCCGCTAAGAGCTCCTCTGGGTCAGAGGTAGGCTCTACCCCTTTCAAAAGCATACTTTTTGGCTTCTCCTCTTTGGGAGTATAACTATAATGTTCGGTGGCTGTCACTTTCAACAACTCCCGAATGATCTTGTGGTCACCAATGTTTTCACATTGGATCGCATGTCGATCCTGTCCTAAACGTTTGATAACAAATTTATCGCCTATGGCGGACTTACACAGGCTTTTTGTTGCTTTGAAGTCCATCTTGTGGGTGTTGATGGGGGGCACCCTGCTTTTAGCTGCTGTTTTCCTTGGCTGCTGCTGTTGTTGTGCTGGCTGTTGTTGTTGTTGTTGTCTCTGCTGCTTTGGCACCGTCTCCCCTGGCTGCTTCGATGGCGCGGCTTTTTTAGCCGCGGTCCCCCGTTGCTGCTCTTGGGTAGCAGTTTTCTTTCCGTTTTGCTCCCCAGCTATTTTATTAGCTGTTGTGCCTTGTTGCTGCACGGGAGCCGCTTTTTCATTTGCTTTTGTTGTAGTTGTTGGCTGTTGCTTTTTGGCAATAATTTTAGTTGTATTGCCCTTTGACAACAGTTGTTGTTTTTTTGCCTCGCTTTCGGCTAGTCTGCGGGCCACTTGCCTGGATCTTATCTCCTCTATTTCCTTGGATAGCTTCTCCACGGTACTTGTCAACGTTTGGAGTTTCTTATCTTCATTGACTTCCTCGTCAACACCGTCCCTTTCGTCTGCCAGTGCAGCGAAAGAATTGCCACTGCCGGTGTAACGGCCCTCACCACCGTTTGATTCGTAGTCGTATGTGGAATTCAGACTCACGATGCTTTCGCTGCTGGTCGACATGCCATCATCGTCGACCTCCTTATCGGTTCCCTTTAGTTTTCGGTTGCGGGACACTAGATTTGGCTTTGCTTTAATGCGCCGCCTCTTTTTTGCAGTTGTTGTTGCTGCAGTTGCTGCAGTTGTTGTTGGCACCGCAATATGCATTGCGGTTGTTGCCGCTGCTTTGCTTGTTGTTGTTGTTGTTTTCTGTGTTGGATTTTCATCCAACACTTTTTTTGATGATGATGGACCGGTACGGTCCATCACGAACGACTGTGTCGCTTTCTTTTCACTCTCTATTATTGTATTTTTCCTTTATCTGAGCAATTAGCTTCAGAAAAATAAAAATTGCAATGCGCCCGGGTGGGAGTTGAACCCACGTACCTCCACACTGGATACCTGCTGCGCTACTCACTCGGCTACTGCCTTAATGAATTTCGATGAACTTTTTATATTTTTGAATCGCACTCCACTTGAAAAAATACTCACAGCTAAAGTCGTCAACACGTCTACTCGCGATAGCTGTTGCTGAACGACTGAGTCCGCTAACACCTTAGCATTAGGCTACACAGACAGGTGAAATTCAATGCCTAGAATTGTAAGACCATGCATTTGTCAAAAGTGATCTTGACACATGGTTCTAACAGCACGACGCACGAGTTAGGTATTCGAAGATACGCTACCAATACTAACACATTAAGCAGCACAACTACACAAAGCTTCTGGATCGCGTGAATATTAGAAGATAAGATATTTTTAGTTATTTTATTTAGAAAAATCAGTTTTTAACACATCTATTCGTGAAAAATTCTAACTTGAATTTTAAAAGTAAGTTCAGAGTTTTTTGAATAAAATTGAGGAAAATATAAAGAAAATTGTGAAAGTAACGCCACCTCCTAATGTAAACTTTCATGTAGGTGTAGGTGCGCGTGGGTTTTTTTTGGAGACTTTTCAGATGCTATATAAGGGAGCGGTAGGATACAATTCATGATCAGTTGGATGTCGAAAGTGTGGTGCGCTTCATCGGTGTTTTTATCGATTCACCATATCGGTGGGGCTAAGGAAACTTTTTTTTTGCTAGCCCTCAGCTATACATAGTATTTTTTTTAATCTCGTTTTGCCCTAGCGCAAACAGAATAGTCATGTACCTAATATAAAAGTATAAAAGTGCTAGCCTTGTAAAAGCAAGCTAAAGTCGTCACGAGAAAAAAAAAAGCATATTGTGCAAAGAAAAGTCGAAAGACTATAGTGAGCAAAGCAGCAGAAGCGCAAACCAGAAGCGGCGTGGTGCTTTTCAACGTAGTTTAAAAAGAGGGAGAAAATGAATAAGCCATACCGTAGTAAAAGCGTATATCTGAGGGTAAGTTCACCGTGAGAAAAGAACAAAATTCCACCCACTTACTTTGGTATATACCTATAGGTTTTTTTTTTTTTTTGGATTTATTTTTTTTTGAGGGCTTTATAGAGCTCAAATAAGTCGCCCGTATAATGAAATGTTTGGTCGCGATCAAGTCGCACGTCGTTGACGAAAAGTGAAAAAAACCATACACAGAAGGCAAAGACACGTGAACATCCAACCTGAACTCATCAGTAAAGTTCAACTGATCGTTCCATCAACATAACGATCAGCGCATCCAGAGAGTTTAAGAACCATTACCGCAAAACAACCTACATCAATCTCACCTTTAAAAAAAAAAAGAAAACAAAACCCCTTCAAACAACAGCAGACACACCTGAGAGAATCCCCATAAAGAAGAAAATGAAGACCATAACTTTCAACATTACATCAACATCACATTCCATCACATTCATTACGTCATCAGCATCAGAACCATTCATCATACACCAGAAACATACATTACATACGTCAGCCATGCGCTCATAGTCAAAAAAGAAATAAGTTATCGCAACACACACAGTATAGTACATTTATCTTTCCTTTTTCAATAATTAAATATCGCAAAAGCTAAGTATTTTTTTTTGTTATTTCCTTATTTTTTTTTATTTTTTTTTTATGCCTTATGTACAGTTCGTTCAGATTTATTAAACTTTCTTTAATCAAACATACAGGTACACTTAGCCATTTACACAATTAAACATACAACAACAATAATTCTGCGTATTTCCCTGCTGATGCTGTGCACACCATCCAGGATGCTACAACAACAAAAAATAACACAAATGTTACAACAAAATCAAAAGTATTAAACATAATTTGGGGTGAGTGAATCTTTATCTTTCGATCTTAATTAATAAAAGTGAACGAATTTTGAAACAAGAATTAGAGTGAAATCCTTGAGTGAAAATTTGAGCCAAATTTTAGTAATTTTTTTGAATTTAGATTTAAGCGAGTTAAAGTTTTAATGAAGATAATATTATAAAGTCAATACAAGGTCTCGAATGTATGCAACAGAAGATTGCTCACTTATATCGAGGACTTTGAACTTGAGTATTGAAGTCGCTTACATAGATGTTTTTAATCGTGTTATAGTGGAAATCAAATAGATTCACTAGACAAACGCTCTTTTTTATAGCTGCTCTCATTTTTCTCTTATGTCTAAAACAGAAGAGAGTGAGTGCTTTTAGTTTTATTGAGATCTACATAAGTTTTTTTTAGAAATTATTGAGAACCATTATTTAGAAATCTGGATTCATTGATATTTTATTTGAGATTTGAGATTTGCGATCCTTTCCTTTTTGGTACAGTTGTTACTTTTTTAGTTTTAAGATATAATCCTATTTTCTTCATATAATATTAAAGAATTATAATGATTACATTGAAACTCTTTATTTTTATTTCGTCATTTTTCGATTTTCGTTGACTTTGTTTTTTTTTATGATTAGCCGATAACGTAGATTGGAAAGATACTATTTTTTTTTTGGAGTAGTTTTCCGATCATGACTCGTTGGTAAGACGCTAAATGTGGACGCGGATTTGATAAGGGAAGAACGGAGTGCAGTAGACGCGACAACCATGTAAACATAAAGTGAATTCTATCACTTTCTCTTTTTAAATTAGGGGTTTCCTTAAATATCGAGGACGAGGAAACCAGGTTAGTACCACAACTGATTACAGTGTGTGAGTACAGGGGTGGGACAACCCTCAGACGAGCTCTTTCATCTTTGCTCTCCTCACTTATGCAAACAAATAGTTAGAATCAGGACATATAGGACATTATTTTTTCGACTTCGCGCGATTTTTCGTACTTTTATTTTTGGCATGTATACGTAACGCCCGTTCAGGTTTCAGATAGCAAAAACCCCCCCCCCATCCGTCGAGCTAGTCTAATATGCCTTTGCAAGCATGCCAAGCTTTCTGATCCTGGACAGCCATCCACTTTTGCCTCCAGTATCTACAAGTGCTCCTGTAAGCTCTGTGTAATGATGGAAGCATAGAAAGTGAGTGGTTTATTTGGAATTCTGGTTTCGGCTCTGGACACATACGGTGTAAAGTACACTGGTATAAGTTCGGCATGTCGTTTCCGTTTTCCTTCCTCGGTTAACATCTCGGGGGTACGTTACAGGTGGCGCCCAACGTGGGGCCCGAAGGATGATGTCCTTTCGTCCTTTTTGTGAAAAAAAATATTTTTTTTCATACTTTATGAACTAGAGATTTTTTTTTTTTAATTTTCTGTGAGATTGATATGATACCAAATTTCAAGCATTTAACTTTCTTTTAGAATCTTATTTTTTTCCCCCTTTCTACTCTTTTTAAGAGATTAGCATGTCCAGTAACTGGGTGACTCCTCGGTTAGACTGTTGCGTGTATTCCCCATAATCCTTTTTTATTTTTTTCCGTTCCTTTTCCTTAGTGGCTAATGTTCGTGTTTAGCTTTGACGTCCAGCAAATGGGTGAGATCCTCATTTGGTCTGTTGCGAAAAGTTAAACTCAACTATATGACACATCCTTTTTTTTTTAATATTTTGCAAGTACATTGATCGTCTCAGGACGCAATGTTCTAGTTTAGCTGTTTTTGAATGCCATCAACCGATAGCGTGGCATAGCCTGTCTAGTTCGTTGTGATGTGCTATTTTCATTTACAGATAACTTATAGTTTATGGTATTATGGTATCGTATTGGTTGAACAAATTTGAGAAAAATCTTGTTCAGATAAACATTCAGATTTTTATTTTTGCATAAGTGAGTTTTCGTTCCTGTTGTCTTTGTTACTTCCCACAAAGTCACGTCCACAAAATCCTTATGATAGTTTGATAAATTTAGTCAGATTCTTTTTTTCGGTTTCTATTTCGAATACTTCTTTTTGAAATTACTTTTAGCATAAATTTCGTTTTTTTTTTCGTTTAGTTTGAGTTTATTCCTTTTTTAGGATTTTTTTTTTTTAGATCGTCCTTTGCTAAGGAGAATTTTTGAGTTATTTTCTTTTAGTATTTTTAGTTTTAATTTTTTTTTGAATACCTTTTTTTTCAAAATGTCTTTACCTATTCGGGAACCTAAGTCAAAGAGTTATTACTACCTTAGAAAGAACAAAAGGAGCAGAGATACTGCAAACATATACGGAGAGTTGTAGGGAACAGCATCTACGAGTTGGAAGATGAATCTGGGAAAATAATAGGAAATTTCCACTCCAAAGATATAAGGAAGTAGGTTGAATTCATTATTTAACATTCCCTTTTGATCTTCTTGAAACTTTATTCGAACAGAGTTGCTTTGATTATTGCTCGTATTTAAAAACGACTAGGTCGATATTATCGGAAAAATTTTATAGTTCTTGTCGTATCCTACGCTTTCTAGCTGTCCTCCAATTGCGTTTCCAACGCCAGCTAAGTCCCATATATGCTTATCCTTTTATCCTTCATAGGTTCATAGACGAAGTCCCTATGTGTATAAGATGTCTGACGTTGTGGTATAGTCTTCTTCAATTAGGTTAGATTGGGAATAGCCCAGCTAGCTAGCCTGAACATGAGACAATTTCTCAGGCGTGGGTCGATGTCTTTCTGTAGTTGTTTCTTTTCATTTTCATTCTGGCAATTGCTTTCCAGAAATGAAAGTGTTTTGTGGGAAACCAACCCCGACAAAAATTTTTTTTTTAATTCAAAATTCAAATGTTTGGTTTGAGAAGCTCTGGTGAGACAAGAGATCGTTTCCAGCTACCATTCAAAGTTGTGGAACGTAATCTCAGACAAGAACCTTTTCTTAGAAACCAACAAAAACCATAATAGCTCAATTATAGCTCTCTTACAACACATTGAAAGCAAAGAATTGTTAAACGAAAAATCCAATAGAATGACTCAATTTTCTTGAGTCGGATCTCGGATGTAAGAATGGATTGAGTAAAAATCATAAGGCTTTATTTAAAGAAGAAAAATGAAACTATATCTTTCAAGAAATAATGTAAAAGAAAAAAAAATATATATAAAAACAAAAAAAAAAGAACAGAAAAGCTTTGGACAGGATTCGAACCTGTGCTTCGGGGCTTAGTCCGCTAACACCTTAGCATTAGGCTACACAGACAGGTGAAATTCAATGCCTAGAATTGTAAGACCATGCATTTGTCAAAAGTGATCTTGACACATGGTTCTAACAGCACGACGCACGAGTTAGGTATTCGAAGATACGCTACCAATACTAACACATTAAGCAGCACAACTACACAAAGCTTCTGGATCGCGTGAATATTCGAAGATAAGATATTTTTAGTTATTTTATTTAGAAAAATCAGTTTTTAACACATCTATTCGTGAAAAATTCTAACTTGAATTTTAAAAGTAAGTTCAGAGTTTTTTGAATAAAATTGAGGAAAATATAAAGAAAATTCTGAAAGTAACGCCACCTCCTAATGTAAACTTTCATGTAGGTGTAGGTGCGCGTGGGTTTTTTTTGGAGACTTTTCAGATGCTATATAAGGGAGCGGTAGGATACAATTCATGATCAGTTGGATGTCGAAAGTGTGGTGCGCTTCATCGGTGTTTTTATCGATTCACCATATCGGTGGGGCTAAGGAAACTTTTTTTTTGCTAGCCCTCAGCTATACATAGTATTTTTTTTAATCTCGTTTTGCCCTAGCGCAAACAGAATAGTCATGTACCTAATATAAAAGTATAAAAGTGCTAGCCTTGTAAAAGCAAGCTAAAGTCGTCACGAGAAAAAAAAAGCATATTGTGCAAAGAAAAGTCGAAAGACTATAGTGAGCAAAGCAGCAGAAGCGCAAACCAGAAGCGGCGTGGTGCTTTTCAACGTAGTTTAAAAAGAGGGAGAAAATGAATAAGCCATACCGTAGTAAAAGCGTATATCTGAGGGTAAGTTCACCGTGAGAAAAGAACAAAATTCCACCCACTTACTTTGGTATATACCTATAGGTTTTTTTTTTTTTTTGGATTTATTTTTTTTTGAGGGCTTTATAGAGCTCAAATAAGTCGCCCGTATAATGAAATGTTTGGTCGCGATCAAGTCGCACGTCGTTGACGAAAAGTGAAAAAAACCATACACAGAAGGCAAAGACACGTGAACATCCAACCTGAACTCATCAGTAAAGTTCAACTGATCGTTCCATCAACATAACGATCAGCGCATCCAGAGAGTTTAAGAACCATTACCGCAAAACAACCTACATCAATCTCACCTTTAAAAAAAAAAGAAAACAAAACCCCTTCAAACAACAGCAGACACACCTGAGAGAATCCCCATAAAGAAGAAAATGAAGACCATAACTTTCAACATTACATCAACATCACATTCCATCACATTCATTACGTCATCAGCATCAGAACCATTCATCATACACCAGAAACATACATTACATACGTCAGCCATGCGCTCATAGTCAAAAAAGAAATAAGTTATCGCAACACACACAGTATAGTACATTTATCTTTCCTTTTTCAATAATTAAATATCGCAAAAGCTAAGTATTTTTTTTTGTTATTTCCTTATTTTTTTTTATTTTTTTTTTATGCCTTATGTACAGTTCGTTCAGATTTATTAAACTTTCTTTAATCAAACATACAGGTACACTTAGCCATTTACACAATTAAACATACAACAACAATAATTCTGCGTATTTCCCTGCTGATGCTGTGCACACCATCCAGGATGCTACAACAACAAAAAATAACACAAATGTTACAACAAAATCAAAAGTATTAAACATAATTTGGGGTGAGTGAATCTTTATCTTTCGATCTTAATTAATAAAAGTGAACGAATTTTGAAACAAGAATTAGAGTGAAATCCTTGAGTGAAAATTTGAGCCAAATTTTAGTAATTTTTTTGAATTTAGATTTAAGCGAGTTAAAGTTTTAATGAAGATAATATTATAAAGTCAATACAAGGTCTCGAATGTATGCAACAGAAGATTGCTCACTTATATCGAGGACTTTGAACTTGAGTATTGAAGTCGCTTACATAGATGTTTTTAATCGTGTTATAGTGGAAATCAAATAGATTCACTAGACAAACGCTCTTTTTTATAGCTGCTCTCATTTTTCTCTTATGTCTAAAACAGAAGAGAGTGAGTGCTTTTAGTTTTATTGAGATCTACATAAGTTTTTTTTAGAAATTATTGAGAACCATTATTTAGAAATCTGGATTCATTGATATTTTATTTGAGATTTGAGATTTGCGATCCTTTCCTTTTTGGTACAGTTGTTACTTTTTTAGTTTTAAGATATAATCCTATTTTCTTCATATAATATTAAAGAATTATAATGATTACATTGAAACTCTTTATTTTTATTTCGTCATTTTTCGATTTTCGTTGACTTTGTTTTTTTTTATGATTAGCCGATAACGTAGATTGGAAAGATACTATTTTTTTTTTGGAGTAGTTTTCCGATCATGACTCGTTGGTAAGACGCTAAATGTGGACGCGGATTTGATAAGGGAAGAACGGAGTGCAGTAGACGCGACAACCATGTAAACATAAAGTGAATTCTATCACTTTCTCTTTTTAAATTAGGGGTTTCCTTAAATATCGAGGACGAGGAAACCAGGTTAGTACCACAACTGATTACAGTGTGTGAGTACAGGGGTGGGACAACCCTCAGACGAGCTCTTTCATCTTTGCTCTCCTCACTTATGCAAACAAATAGTTAGAATCAGGACATATAGGACATTATTTTTTCGACTTCGCGCGATTTTTCGTACTATTATTTTTGGCATGTATACGTAACGCCCGTTCAGGTTTCAGATAGCAAAAAACCCCCCCCATCCGTCGAGCTAGTCTAATTGGCCTTTGCAAGCATGCCAAGCTTTCTGATCCTGGACAGCCATCCACTTTTGCCTCCAGTATCTACAAGTGTTCCTGTAAGCTCTGTGTAATGATGGAAGCATAGAAAGTGAGTGGTTTATTTGGAATTCTGGTTTCGGCTCTGGACACATACGGTGTAAAGTACACTGGTATAAGTTCGGCATGTCGTTTCCGTTTTCCTTCCTCGGTTAACATCTCGGGGGTACGTTACAAACGTAAAATTCTTCTTTAATGATTTCTTAATATCTATGTTGTTTACTTAGGTTAATGTACATAGTTTATCTGTAGATAACCGTCAGTGTATGCTTAGGTTGATCTGTGTTATATTGTTTCACATACACATGGGGTTATCTATAGATTGGTTAAATGGTTATGTTCATGTTTGAACATTCTGCGGGCCAACAGAAAGTGCTAAAATTCTTTTTCTGAATATTATGCCTCGTATTAAATAAATTACTAAAATAATTACCAAAATGCAACTTAACATTAATCCGCTGTGACCGCTTATATGGTGAAAGTCCAAGCCCTTAAGGTGAATGTTTTCCTTCTTGAACCTTTCCAAATCCCGTTGAATTTTGAGTAGTTCATTCTTGTTGTTTATTATAGTTGCCTGTATAGGTTTGATTCTTTCCTCTGCAACTTCGTCCAGTGCCTTCGTCCATATCATCTGTTCCTCGAAATGGCTGATGGTTTCAGATTTGACTTGTTGCGGTGAATTAAGGAAACCTCCGTTGTATCTAACCGTGCATTGTGGCCTTAATGTTAGCAGCCCTTGTGCTGGAAGCTTAACCAATTTGTGCTCCGAGTTTCCACACCTTTTATGAATAGCCGTGGTCGTAAATTGCTTAAACAACCATGTATTTGGTTTAGTCAACTGAATCCATTTGTCTTGCTGACTCACACGTTCAAAATGACAGCTTGTTGTTTTCGTTTTCTTTATTGGTGATATCTCACATGAACCATCTGCTGCAGTTTTCCATGGCCAATTACCATGGCAAATATAGTGCGTTTCTTCGTTTTTTACACAGAGATTTAGTTGTGCCTGACACATTAGATTGTATGCGTCTAATTGGAAGTTGAACACAAGTATTTCGGTGTCACAATAATATCTCCCTGACGTATTGGCACGTCAATTACCCGAAAAACGTCAGATGCTTCTGAGTGAAGTAGTGGAATCTCCGCGTCTATTACTAACCGCCGGCCAAGTATGAATCCCCTCGCTTTCATTTGGCGAAATGTTTCTTTCAATTAATTTTTTGTACCATCGCCAGGTAAACGAAATTTCCCTAAGATTTTATTCCGAATTTTGTGAATCTCTTCTTGTAGTTGGGACGGTTTCAATAATAACGGATTTATATGGTGATTATTTACATCAATGAGGATGCTTATAACTGCCATTTGCACATCATTACATTCACTTAACATTGCATCAAGTTGCATTGCTGCTAACTGAACTATCATTCCTGCTTTGTATGCATTGTGAGCTTGAAGTGTCGTATTGAGTAGTTCATTAATTTGACCATTAATTCTTATAAATTGGTCGTTTATTTCTTCTGTCGTTTTCTTTAAGACATTAACTGTAGCATTTACCAGTGATGTTTGCCTCCTGTTTAAGCCATCCAGTTCATGTTGGTTGTCCAAAAGATTTTTCATGTTTTCTTCTAAGGATTCTCTATCATCACTGTCCATGATACCGAATAATATGTGGTACAGTGAACCAACAAATTCAAGTGGAGCTCTTTTTACCCTGTTGGTTATTATTAATAGTTTGTTATTTTCAGCCAGTACTTCATATCTTCTCTTTAAGTTTGCTGTTATTAAACTGCACTGCTCGCTGAAGTAGAACATTTTTCAACACTTGTCTTGTAGTTTAGTTATGTAGCTTGAAATATTATTGGTTTCTTCAATATATGAATCAAAGTCGTAGTAAATTACAAGTCTCCATTTTGATGCCACGACATCCATTTTTCCGATTGGGTCTAAGTAAATTCCCACATTTTCGTCTAAGTTTCTAATTGTTATCTCAGGTGTGGTGCTCATATTGGTTGCTGAACTCTTTGCTCGTCCAAATGGGTGCCGTGACGTAAGGCCAAGCGACATAAGGCCAAATTTGAATGTTTGGCCTTATGTCACTTTGCGAAAGCGACATAAGGCCAAATTTTAGGAGTTGGCATTATGTCACTTTCCCAAAGCGTCATAAGGCCAATATGGCCTTATGTCACTCAGAACTCAGAAGTGGTTGTACCTGGATTCCAAGAACAAAGTTCATATTCCATAACTTCAAGCAAAAGACGAAAAATAGTTAAATATTCATGTGTATATTGTAAGTATTTTCATAAGTATTTAATTTTACTATTATTAAACAAGAAAGGCATATACATATACATATATACATATACAACAAACAACAACATAAAAGCATTCCAATGAAAATAAACGCTAAGTCAAAACAAATCTACAACAATTCAAAAAAGATTTTATACTTTCTAAAATTAACAAAAAATTTGGGTGGTATTCGTCACAATTTGTCTGCAAATTGGAAAGAGAATTGGATTATGATTTTTAATATATAAAAGTAGACAGCAAAAGAATGAAAGTGCAGTCCTCTGTTATGAATTGTATTTCTGATTAAATACATGTGATGCATTGTTTTATAAAGGAAGATACCTACAGTTATAATTAAAAATGCGAGTGCATAAATACAGAATATTTTTAAGTATCATTGATACAAAGAGATATGCTTTCAATTAGTTAAATTTAAAGATATAAGTTAAAAAGCTTTTACAAAACATTCGCCGGGAATTTTTTAAAATATTTTTTCAGTTTTGTTTTCAAATCTTTAGGTTTTCAGCTTAAGGTAAAGTAAAAGTAAAAAATTCGCGCAAAAGGTTTTCGGCTTAAGCTGAAAACCTAAAGATTTGAAAACAAAACTGAAAAAATATTTTAAAAAATTCCCGGCGAATGTTTTGTATAAGCTTTTTAACTTATATCTTTAAATTTAACTAATTGAAAGCATATCTCTTTGTGTCAATAGCCGAGTTTTATTGGGAATCTGTATTCACTTCAGCAAAACATCGCAGAACATCGCACATGGGAAAACAACAACTCTAAGTGAACAACGACGATAAGTGAATAAAAATTAGTCACTTGCAGAAGTGAACAACAGGGATGGCTGGTAAATCGAGTTTATGGAATAGAGTTGCATTAGTGAGTACAGCGTTTTATTGAGCGTATTAGTGAAGTGAATATGAAAATTCCCAATGAAACACGGCTAATGATACTTAAAAATATTCTGTATGTATGCATTTGCATTTTTAATTATAACTGTATCTTCCTTTATAAAACAATGCATCACGTGCATCAAGCAAAATTATGATAAGAAGTTAATAAAGGAAAAATGTTTTGTTCAAATATAAGTAAGGGAAGTAAGCTTACATGATTGTCTTGCGAAAAATGAAAGTGCCGTCCAAAAGATTAATTTTTACACAATTGAAAAGAAGAATGTTAATGAGCGCAACATGTAAAAAGCGAGATGTTGATAACAATCCTAACGGCATAAACAAACAACAAATTGAACAGTTGGCCTTATGTCCCAAAAAAAGTTGGCCTTATGACGCTATGGGAAAGTGACATAAGGCCAACTCCTAAAATTTGGCCTTATGTCGCTTTCGCAAAGTGACATAAGGCTAAACATTCAAATTTGGCCTTATGTCGCTTGGCCTTATGTCACGGCACCGTTTTTTGATCCATTATATACTTTTAAACGGGTGAGCTGGCATGTTTGCTGTGAAATGTTACTTTCCGATTCTTCTTCAGACGTTTCAATTGGACATAATTTATGTATTGGTCCTTTGTAGAGTCCGTCCTTTGTTTTTACTGTAACTACTCGTACATTGCCGTCTGACCTTTTGTGGACTTCAATAACGCGTCCCACAGGCCACCTCGACGGTTGGGTATTTTCGCTTTTTATAATAACGATTGCACCTTCTTCCAGATTCTTCTTTTCAGATTTCCACTTGGTACGTTTTTGAAGAGACACCAAGTATTCGTCCTTCCATTTTTGCCAAAGGTCTCGTTTTAATTTTTGCACCAGTTTCCAGCGATCTAAGAATAGATCGAATCTATCCGGCTCGAAGGACCAATTAGTGTTATCTCAGATAACCTAATCACGCACAGACGGCTGCCTAAAGATAACAAAAAATATATAGAATTAATGCAGACCGTCATAAACACACGGACGGCTGCTTTATTGCAGACCGTCATAAATATACACGGACCGCTGCTTTATCGCAGACCGTCATAAATGTGCACTGACGGCTGTGTTAAAGGTAGAAATAGGAATAGATATAAGGAAATGATAAACTAGTATTTAAGGCAGTGAAATGTAAAAATAAAGTTATTATCATTCGAACGTACACAGCGAGTGGTTTTCATTTTGTTTGTAGTTATACGAATTTTCACGCGTACGACTACTTAACACCAGGAGCTCATTCGCCACCATCTCTACTTCAATACCCTGTCCTAGTATTGAAATACCCTGAAAGACCTTTAAACCAAATATGTTGTAGTAGCTCCTTCAGGGGTTTCTGCTTTTTTGACTGCTGAAGTCCACCGTTGATTCCGTAATTCGAATTCATCCGCTGGACGTATACGCGAAAGCTCTCGTAGACTACTGAGATTCGTGCAGTCAGTCATTGTTCGCAGAGCAATTATAGTGTTGATCGATCACAATTCTTTTGTTCCGGATTCCTTTGTCAACACTCGCACTTACTAGTTTAGCAGGTCAGCTCTGGACGGAGCATCCCAGGTCCCAGTGGATACCGCTTGGAGGTATAGTAAGCACAATTGACGTGTACTATAAGTTGCAACATCTGGGCGCTGCCGCCGCGCCACCAAGTTGGCACCAGTCAGAGTTTACCCGAATAGTACAACGCCCATCCACCAATAAGTTAGCACAGGTAAAAACAATGTTTTTACAAGAAGCACTCTTGTTTTAAAAGGAATTATGTGCTGTGAAGGCCAGAGCGTTCGCAGAACACCATAGCCTTTTGCAACATTGTGTTTTACATATGGATACCAGGTAAGATTACGATTAAACACTGCACTTAAGTTCTTAGCAGAATCGACGTTATCGAGTGGACTCTCCCTAAGAAGTAGTTGAGGGAAGTAGGGCACGTCAATTTTGCTCCTGGAAATAACCAGACATATAGATTACATTGGATTCAACAGTAGTCCATTATCATTAGACCAACAGTCAATAAGTTATAAATCTTCATTTATACAAGTTGTCGAATGCTCAATCATCCCAAGGGGGCTACTAAAGTATAGCTGAGTATCGTCTGCGTACATACGAGTAGACCATTGTCGTACAACAGCAGGAAGTTCATTAATACATTGAGAAAAGCAGCGGACCAAGTATAGAACCTTGTGGAACGCCACTCATGACAGGAAGAAAGTCTGATAAAGTATTGTTGAAATAAACAGCTTGCATTCATTTGGTAAAATAAGAAAACTAAAGCTTTATTGCGGAAGAGGAAAATTTGAATAGCTGGGACAGCTTTTCACAAAGCAATACATGATTCACCATGTCGAAAGATTTATAGAAATCTAGGAGTATAAGAAACGTGACATTATGTATATCGATCGCTTTTCTTATATGCTCAGATACACTCAGTAAGGCAGTTAAACAACTAAAACCCGATTGTTTTGATGACAGAAGATTGTAGCGCTTAAGAAAAATATTGATTTGCTTTCGAATTATTTTCTCGAAAACCTTAGACAAAAATTGCAATATGGAAATTGGTCTGAATTCGTCACCTCTAGACGTCTTTGGTATCGTTACTATCTTAACGCTCTTCCATTGTGAAGGAAACTCATTTGTACTTATGATAGAGTTAAAGATATGAGTAATGTAAGGTAGCAGTGTGGGAAACAAAATTTTTAAAAAGGATGGGTGTATTTTATCCAGTCCTATAGCGTTAGACTTAACAGAGAGAAGAGCTTCGACTACATCCTCAGCTGCAATGGAGGAGAAAGAGAAGCTATAAGAAGAAGAACTAGGATTTGAAAACTTTTGGGGAACTGAACGACTGGTGACAGTTGTGTTCGTGGCAAATCTTTTGTTCAGATCGTTGATAACCAGGTTTTCTGGAACATCAATACAAGAATTACCAACACCCATACTTTTAAAGATTTTCCACATCTGTTTACTTCCTCCTGACAAGTTAATGCGAGTAGAAAATAAACGGACTTCTAAAACAGTTTTATTGCACAGAGTTATATAGATTTGATAAAGATTATCAACACGAATAACTTTCCATCGTCTATAGGCCAAATCACGTTGTTTCATCAGGGAGAGAATGTCTCTGGTAAACCAAGGTTTTTTTGAAGTGAAACTTCTTATGCGACTTGCAAACATGAAAGCGTTATTGTTTAACACTGAATATTATCGATTGCATTTTTTTTGGCACTGCTTATAAGTTGCTGTCATCAATTCCGCGTCATTCATCCCAACGATTCCATTGTAGTAAAATGTGTTTTTCGGTGGGAATATTTTTGGAGAAAATAAAATTTAAAATATTCTTTTTGAAGTGTTTAATATTTTTGAACTTCATTTCATATGTACATATGTATGTATGTATGTATGTACGTACATTATGCAGTCTCTTCATTTGTGCCGTGTGTGTTTGAAAATCGTGTCTTTGCGTGCGAAAATGATTTAATTTGCTAAATGAAAAGTCGATTAGTGATGTGTTTTCTTTTCTTCTCCAAAGAAAAGATAGAAAATATTTTATGCAGTATCATGTCTGAACATGTTTGATCATGTCTGAGCATGTTTGATCATGTCTAAATATGTTTTATCATGTCTAAACACGTTTGAACATGTCTAAACATGTTTGACCATGTCTAAACGTGTATGTTTGTAAATGTTATCCGTCTTGGGCTTCGGTGTTAAGACTGCGGTTTTCATTGGTCTGTTAGTCTGCTACCACTGACACTGGCCAATCAACGATTTCAGAAGGGTTCCTGGATCCTGGCATTGTATTCCATGTATGTACAATGTACATACATACATACATATACATTTATACATACATACTTATAATCCTCGTTTTCCTCTTCTAATCTCCACCAAAAAAAAAATTGTTCTATGAAGTGGTGTTAAGTATCCTGTTAAAAAATACTCCGATGCATCTCTTTTCTTTTTCTTTTAAAGAAACAATATGAGTTCTATAAAAATCAATTTCTATTCCTACATATTTATTTACAAGTACATACATATTTTCATTTCCACATTGGGAAGTTTCACTTCTTCCGCGCGGAGGGACACCACGCACTATTTTTTTTAGGTGCGCAGTGCATGGTTTTTAAGGGTACATGAATATCAAAAAGACGATTTACCTCACGGCACATAAATTCAACCTGCACAGAGGGCAAGGGAAACTTTAGTATAAGATTCCAGTTGACACAATTTGTATCATTTTCCAAAGCAGTGTAGTCAATGTTTTTAAAATCTCCATATTCGATCGGATGATACCGTGTTTGAACCTCTACTTGAAAGTATAATGCTAGAAAAATTAAGTCGTGCTTCGAGAAAGCAGGAGCAGAGAGCTGATATATAGAATATAGAATGACTTAAGCTAGGTCAGAGATTAGAAAAACATCCAACAACGTGGGATCCGAAATAGAGAAATGGGTTGGCATAGATGTATTGACAGGTCGTAAGTTGAGGGAAAAAAATTCGTCTAAAAGTTGTTCTCATCAAGGAGGTTACAATTAAGATCACCACATAAAATAATATTGGGATAAGAAATGCAAACCTGTTCTAAAGTTGAAATGAGTGGAGATATACAAATGTTTCTATTAGGTCTGTAGATAGTTCCAATTAAAACCTTTTCATTACCATTGGATAATTCAACAAAAACAAATTCCATTTCGCTATTATTATTTAGTGAATGCTTCACACAAAAAAAGAGCCGTATGAGAGTCAATATCAATGTCTTGGCATAACTGTCTATTTTTTTTTTTTTTTTTTTTAACTCAGCCACAGACTTCAGAACAAAGTTCCTATCATACGGTGATTTAAATTTAATAAGAATTGAAGTGTCTTTATATTCAGTGCGGGAGCGCGAGTGATAAATTGTGTTGATAGTTGGTGGTTTAAATGTTAAAGCGTTGCAAAGGAGATTGAAAGTGGATTTAAGGTATTCATCATCATAAAAAGGCACACCAAATAGAAAAGCATCATTGGCTACGGAACGGTTTTCGTGCATGTTTTGAACTTTTTTAATGTTATTCACTTCGGTTTGTGCGATGTTCCATTTTTTGTATACATCAACGATGTTTTTTTTTAGTTCGCGTACCTCAGAACCGAGTGTGTTAATTTTTTCGTTAGCTTTAGAAAGCGCAGTTTTCAGATCGTTCATTTTGGTGTTGGTTTCGTTTAAAGAGTTTTGTAATTCTTTGATTTGACCACTAATTCTGTCAGAAATACGATTTTCGGAATCGAGAATTTGTTGCGATAAGAGACGAATAATATGGCGCAGGGACATAACTCCACGGGACTTAAGTCCATTATGAACTTGTGTCCCACTTTAGTGGGACATTAGTTCAAAACTGGATTATGGATCTATGTCCCGCCGGCGGCAGCGCCGCGGTGGGGCATAAGTCCATAAAAGAAATGTTTGGACTTATGTCCCATTTTACATGTTGTGTTTGAGTGTCAATCAAAAGAAATTTGGACTACATTAAAAACGTGTTTAACGGGCTTTTTCTTTGCTAGTTACTAGGCAGGGCTACCATATGTCAAAAAGTCAGCGTAATGCCTTATTGTTAGAAAACCAAAGGTTGTTAGAATACCGCCGCTCGCTCTTCGAATTTATAAGCAAAAAACTGTAGAAAAAGTTAAATGTAGCAGGGAAAGGGAAGAGAAAAAAGTGAAACAAAATCATTCTGCTTTCTTTTGTTTTCCTCAAACAGAAAAACATTGAATAAAATTAGAAAAAAACAATAGAAAGCGGAATTAGATTTTGTTTCTGAGAACTAAGAAAAATAAAAGTTAAAATTCGCAAAGTAGAGATATGGTTTTCCGGAATTTGAAGATAATACATATTTTATTTTTAGAAGTTAGTAGAATTCCTTTGTTAAAAAAAGAAATCTAAAAAATTTTAATTTTTGAGAATTTGAGAAACTAAAATTAAAAAATCGCGCGATTTTGTTTGTACTGCTTAATATTTGTACTACAAAAAAAAACGTGTTTTACGGGTTTTTTCTTTGCTAATAACTAGGCAGGGCTACCATATGTTAAAAAGTCAGCGTAATGTCATATAGTAAGAAAACCAAAGGTTGTAAGAATACCGCCGCTCGCTCTTAGAATTTATAAGCAAAAAACTATAGAAAAATTTTAATGTAGCAGGGAAAGGAAAAAGAAAAAAGTGAAACAAAATCATTCTGCTTTCTTTTGATTTCCTCAAACAGAAAAATATTGAATAAAATTAGAGAAAAACAATAGAAAGCGGAAAAAAGTTTTGTTTCTGAGAACTAAGAAAAGTAAAAGTTAAAATTCGCGAAATAGAGATATTGCTATCCGGAATTTGGAGATAATAGTTTATTTTTAGAAGTTAGTAAAATTCCTTTGTTTAAAAAAGAAATTTAAAAATTTTCAGCTTTTGAGATTTTGAGAAAATAAAATTAAAAAATCGCGCAATATCTCTATTTTGCGAATTTTAACTTTTATTTTTCTTTGTTCTCAGAAATCTTATTCCGCTTTCTCTTGTTTTTCTCTATTTTTATTCAATGTTTTTCTGTTTGAGGAAAACAAAAGAAAGCAGAATGATTTTGTTTCACTTTTTTCTTTTTCCTTTCCCTGCTTTCTTTTCTTTTCCTCGAATTTTTTATGCTTCTTTTAAATTTCATATTCGTTT
The DNA here is from genome assembly GCA_949752695.1 of Melanostoma scalare. Taxonomy (NCBI): domain Eukaryota; kingdom Metazoa; phylum Arthropoda; class Insecta; order Diptera; family Syrphidae; genus Melanostoma; species Melanostoma scalare. The sequence continues at coordinate 113,530,432 of OX456984.1, read as the reverse complement.
GATTTTGCTTACATGTTCTGAATGGGCACGCGGTTCAAGAGAAAAACAATAAATAACATTGTTGCAAAAATACCCAAGCCATTGTAATCAATTAGAAAAATGCAATATCATTGATACCATATTAGGAGTTTTTTTTATAGAAATTTTACTGAACAAAAATTTGATTTTTCAGGGCAAAATAAGTTTTAATAAAGTAAAGAAATTTTATATAGAAAGTTAGGATTTTACTTAACAAGTCAATCTTTTTTTGTAATTGTTTTGACTTGAATGAGTCGTATAAATAATTAGAACCAAAATTCACTTTGAAATAAAAATGCGAAAATAAAATTCAACACTTTTCTTTGTGACACTTTCAATTATAATTGCTTGTATATAATTTTACACAGAAAATCTTTGATCTGACCTCTAATCTAATACATATGTAGTTACATTAATTTCTTCTCAAGTATTCTATGTTTTTGTTTATGTTATTGACATTTGACATTTCTTGTGGAAGCTAAGTTTAAGTATTGTTCCATTAATTATTTTATTCGAACATTCAATATACTTCAGTGTACTTTCGTACATTCTCCCGCCTCGGAATGGTGGATGGTAAAATTTTGATGTCGCAGAAATATACAGTAGTATGGCATCACCGTTTCCATTTATTTCAGCCACAAAGTATACTACATTTATCTTCTCTGTGATTTCAGCATTGAGATCAATTCCAATATGTTCCAATATGACCACTCAGCATTCAGCACTCAGGTAGACATGCAAATATACAACAATGTTAGTGCATAAGAAATAATACAACCCCATGTACACCCATGCCCAAGTAAGATAACAACACTTTTTATTACAACATATATGCATACTACGTAAACACAGTGTACTCAGACGAAGTAGTGTTTTTTCATTCACGCTTGAATGAAATTTTGATGGGTTGCTGGTAGTTAGCGTAGTACAGCAATATCATTGATGAATGGTGTTCGGCAATTAGTTGATTGTATGGCATTCAAATGCCATTCAGTTTCATGGCCATGTACAATGGGTACAACGTACAATGTACATTATTTTATTATGTCGTGTGTTTTTTGATAGTGCGGGTCGTTGAGTGAACAATCGCGCCGTGTGTATTTTTTTTGTTGTTTTTTCTTTTAAATTAAATATTTTAAATAATGAAAAGTGATCAATTGCGGAGGTATTCTGTAGATCCAGTTAATGTTCAGGTGAGTTTTGCATTAAATAGTTTTGAATTTAATTTGTTGAAAGTGTGTTGAAAGTATGAAGTGTTTCGTTTACCAAACGCGCGCGAGAATTGTATGTGATGTGTGTATGCGAGAGAAATGTATTATTTTTATTCCCTTTATATTTTGATTGAGGTGTTTTAAAATTCTTTGATATTTTTATTAATGAAATATGTATGTATATTAGTGAAATCTACGTTTCAACGGTGGGCTTTAACGCCGTTATTTTACAATTAAGAATTTCGAGTTTTTTATATGCAATCAGCTATGTTATATACATAAGCAATAGTGATGCTGTAGCTGTTTCGCGTTTGCCTATAGTAGATTTGTTAAATAGGCTTGTGTGTATTCGGTGGTTTTTTCGCGGTTCGCGTTAAGTACATAATGTTAATGTGCCAGCGTGTGTAAGCGAAATACCTTGTTCAATTTAAATTTGTGATGAACAAGTGTTGTCCTCTTCTAGTTAGAAAAGAATGCGACTTCTAACTAGAAATTGTTGTTTACGTTTTGTGTTGTAAACAACTCGCGATGTTTCTTTATTTATTTTATATGAAGTTTATTAAGTTTTAGGAGTGAAGTGATTCCAATTGAAGTGAATTTGTTTAGTGTTTTCTCCATTTAGTAATCATTTAGTGGACTGTACAGTGTTGAATACAGAAAAGTGTTGTGTTATGCACTGCTTTGTCAAATGCATTTTGCCGACGGCACTTGACATTTCGCGATTGACTTATATTTGTTTGTGTGGATTGCGTTTGCAGTGTACGTAGAAGATCTGTTTTCTGTGCAAGTTTGACTTGGCTCGGAATTTAATATTTTAGTGACATTGTGATTTTAATTTTGAAATAATCTGTTGTAAATTTTGTATTTAAAGCATTAAGTTTTATAATATATGCATGCGTTGTTGCAGTGCAATACTTTTATTAAAGAACATGCGTTGTTACAGTGTTCTGTGTTTTTTTTTTTTTTTTTTTATATTATAAGTTTACTTTTGTGTATGCGGTGTTGCAGCACAGCATTTAACGATGAGTTGCATTCATTGCACTTGTTTATACATTCTTATATCTTAATAAAGATGATTTTAAAAAGTTCTTGTTTGATTTATTTTTTTTTTTTTTTTTTTAAACAGCTTTCAGGTGATGAGTTGATTGGTGTTTGAACAGCCTTAAAGGTTTTTTTTAAAGATGGGTTGATTGTTGTTTTGAATGAATGCGTTATTAAATAAAGATGTGAACAAATGAAAAAATGTGTTGTAATAACGATGGGTGTTTTATTTCATTTTATGATATTAGGTTTTAGGTTTTCTATTGATTTTTATTTCCTTTTATTATAGTAATTTTAATTTTGTGCGCGAGAGATCAAATTATGTCGATTTCTTCCGAAGATTTATTCGTTGGCAATAAGCAAATTTTTGTGATAGGTCGCTTCAACTGTCCGTTTTGTATTTTTACTGTCACGACGCGTATCAATCCGTCCGATCCGGCGTGGGTTTCTTGAATTCTGGCAAGATTCCAATAGATCGATGGAAGTCGCTCATCTTTAAGGAGAACCAAGTCTCCTACCTTCGGCATTTCTTTAATCTGCGTCCATTTCGGTCGTTGCTGAAGCCTTGCGAGATATTCTGAGTTCCATTTTCGCCAGAATCCTTCTGCTAAAACCTGGACACGTTTCCAGCGATCTGCATGTGTGATGTTGTAATTCAATTCGCCTTGTGGTATAGCGTGCAATGATTCACCGACTAGAAAGTGTGCGGGGGTAAGTGCATTTAAATCATCTAAGCTGTCGGAGAGAGGGCAAAGAGGCCTCGAATTTAAACAAGCTTCTATTTGAGCTAGAAGCGTCATGAGTTCCTCGAAAGTTAGCCTTTCCGTTCCAACGACTCGTTTTAAGTGGTACTTGACTTCACACCCGCTTCCCATAATCCACCAAAGTGTGGAGAAGCTGGGGGAATAAAGTGCCATTCGGTACCGTGATTCGCTAAGTCTTCCGCAATTTCCTTCCAATCGTGTTGTGCTTCTTTCAACAATTTAACTAACTCGTTGTTAGCACCAACAAAATTAGTTCCGCAGTCGCTATATACCTTCGTACAGGTTCCTCTTCTGGCAGTAAATCTTTTAAACGATGCCAAAAACGCTTGAGTTGTCAGGTCTGACACGACTTCCAGATGTATAGCCTTTGTTGCTAGGCAGATAAATACTGCAAAATATCCTTTGAGAATTTTCGCACCGCGTGCCTTCCAGGACTTAATCTCGATGGGACCTGCATAATCCACACCAGTATGACTAAACGGTCTAGACATACGCACTCTCGCTGCAGGCAAATTTCCCATTAGTTGCTGCATTTCAGATGCCTTTTGTCGATAACATGAAGGACACCTGTGTAGCTGGTATTTAACGCTTCTTCTTATTTGCCTAATCCAGTAACGTTGTCGAATGTAGCTAATCATTTGCTGGATACCGCCGTGGAGTGTATTTTTATGAGCATCTCGGACAACCAAATTCGTAAAATGATGGTTGTTTTGGAGCAATATCGGATGTTGGGCATCATAAGGAAGTAGAGAATTCTCCAAACGTCCTCCCACTCGCAGTAATCCGGTAGCATCAATAAAAGCATTTAATGCATTTAACTGTTTGGGTGTTTTATTATCGCGAATTTGTTGCATTTCGTATGCGAACATTTCCTTTTGGGCTGCCTTAACGATGAGTAGATGGGCAGCTTGCAACTCATTAGGTTTTAGTGGACCTGAAATGGGCCCCAGTTTGGGTCTACATTTTGCTACAAATCGACAACTGGTGGCAACAACTCTAATAACTTTGAGAAGGCTCGAAAAGTTACATATAATTTGTAGTATACTGTCGCTTTCTATTGCGTTTATGCTTAAAACCTTGATATTTCGTTGCTCTTCCAACGTATCTATTTCGATGGGTTGATCTGGAAGATCGAATACCCATTTTTCTCGTAGGAATTCTGGACCATTCCACCACGATTTAAGTGATTCCAGTTCGGATGGATATACTCCCCTGGACGCTAGATCGGCTGGGTTATGAAGCGTTGCGACATGTCCCCAGCAATCGATCCCCACTAACCGCTGGATTTCCGACACACGGTTTGATACGAACGTGGTCCATCGAGCGGGAGTGGCGCGTATCCAGGCCAATGCAATTGTGGAATCTGTCCACGCATAGATTTTGACATCAGGAATTAGCAGAACTTCCTTGGTGTATTGTAATAGCTCTGCCAAAACTACTGCACCACAAAGTTCCAGACGAGGTAAAGTTATCGTTCGCTGATTTGGCGCTACTTTTGTCTTTGACAAAATAAGATTGACGTGAATTTTGCCTTCACTATCCAAAACACGTACGTAGACTGCTGTACCGTAGGCCTTCATAGATGCATCACAAAACCCATGCAGCTCGATCGATTTGTTGGTCTTGCTCATCTGGGTCCATCTTGGAATCCGAAGCCGCTCGATCAGATGGAGTTCTCGGAAAAAAGCATCCCAATCCTTCTTCAAAGCAGCTGGAATTGGTTCATCCCAGTCACAGCCAAGCTCCCATAATCGCTGCATCATTAGTTTTGCGGTTATGACACATGGTGAGATCCAGCCCAAAGGATCAAACAATTTGGCTATAGTTGACAGCATTGATCTTTTTGTTGTTGATTCCGTTGCAGATTGTAGATTTTGATAAGAGAAGAAGTCATCGATGGGAAACCACTTGATACCTAACGTTTTGACGTGATTTGCTAGATTAAGCGGAAGTTCAAAATCAAGTTCCCTATCCTGAACTGGGATATCTTCGACGAGTTCTCTCCTGTTACTCGTCCACTTTCTGAGGTTGAGTCCCGCTGTTGCCAACAGTTGCTTTGCTTGATCACGTTTCTTTCTCGCTTCTTCAATGGTGTCCGCTCCACTTATCAGATCGTCGACATACATATCTTCACGAACAACCTTCGCCCCCTCCGGAAAATTTTCGCTCTCATCATCAGCGACTCGTTTTAAAATTTTGATGGCAAGGTATGGTGCACTCGCTGTGCCAAAAGTTACCGTTTTTAATTTGAAAATTTTCACAGGTACAGTCTTTTCGTCTCTCCACAGGATCAACTGGTAATATCGATCTGATTGACTGACCCAAATTCGTCGATACATTTTTTCAATGTCGGCGGTGAAAGTAACTCGATGAGTTCGCCATTTCAGCACCAGATCAATCATACTTGATTGTAGTTTTGGGCCGACAAGCAACCAATCGTTAAGGGATTTGCCATCCGTAGTTTTCGCTGCAGCATCGAATACCACTCGGAGTTTCGTTGTAGAACTCGCTTCTTTGAAAACCGCATGATGCGGCAAGAAATAATGGAATGGGGTGTTTAAAACCGCATCATTACCATCTACCTCTTCCATTTGACCAAGGTCTTTGTATTCTTGGATACATTTCTTGTAGCCTTCAGCAAGTTTCTCATTTGAATCTAGCCTCTTCTCCAGATGAAGAAATCGCCGTAAGGCGTTTTGCCGACTCGATCCCATTTCTGGATAGCCTCCACCTCTGAATGGTAACTTCACTTGGTAACGTCCATCAGCTAGACGTGTTGTATGTTGATTAAAGTGATCGTCACACGCAATATCTTCTTCAGTCTCTTGCTTCTGAAAAGGTGTCTCTTCTATAGTCCAAAACTTCTCTAATTGGGAACTCAGATCCGTTAGTTGAACGAAGCTTCGGACTTGTTGTGGAATTTCGGCTGAAACTTTCCCAAAGACAATCCATCCCAGTTCTGTGTTTTGAGCTATAGGTCCATCTCCATCTTCTGGACGTCTTATTTCAGGAAGGAGTATTTCTGCACAAACTTCACTTCCGAAAAGTAAGTCTATTGGTGCAGGTTCATACAGATGAGGATCAGCTAACGAAAGACCTTTCAGATGCTTCCAAGCGCCAGGTACCACTCGCTGGGCCGGGAGATGGCCAGTCAACGACTTAAAACCCATCGCCTGAATGGCAGTCTCGAACGTCGAGTGACGGGAAGCAAATCTTACTTCGACGGAGTGTTGCGCAGTGCCGTTGTTGACCAACCCTAACCCAGATACCTCTACATTTGTACGCCTTCTTTGAAATTGGAGAATTTCAAAAGTTGTGCCGCTGCTTCAGTGATGAAAGACTTTTCCGACCCTGTATCAATCAGAGCACGTAAAAGACGTATCTTATCATCTGCTGCTCGAACCTTTACCACAGCTGTCGCCATGAGCACCTGGTGTGCGTAACCACCTTGCGACGCGTGGTAACTAAAAGATTGTCCTACCGATGGCTGAAAGACAGGCGCATTTGGATTTATGGACGTCTGAAAAGTGTTCGCTTGAGACGAAGACGCGCTTGAACTGGTTGCAGGAAATTGTTGTACATGTCTGTTGCTTGAAGATTGTTGCTGTTGTTTGTCATGTAGCAGCGAATGATGTCTTTGTTGGCAAAAGTAACATGAAGTGAGACTGTAGCATGTTCCAACAAGATGTCCGTAAGACAAGCAATTTTCGCATATCTTCAGCCTGGAAACAGTTTCTTGACGACTTTTCACATCCATGTTGAGGAATTGTTGGCATTTCCTCAAAGAATGCTTGCCTTGACTGCACAGTTTACAGACCAGTTGCTCCACGGTGTTGTTCCTGTCTACGGTGTGGTTCCTGTCTACGGTGTGGTTCCTGTCTACTGGCTTGGATGGCTGTTTGACGATTTGCTTTGCGTGCATAACTTTCGTCTTAACTGGCTGAAAACGAGGCCTTGTTTTGACGTGTGGCTCTTCTTTCGTCCTGTATGCAGCTTCATGTTCCTGTTGACCCATCACTTCCAGAGTTCGGAAACGGATCTCCAAAAACTCGGTAAATTCTTTGAACGAAGGCAAATCTTTCCTATTCCCAAGCTTTTCTTCCCACAGGTTTTGACAGGAATGCGGAAGTTTCTGGAAAAGGAACCATATAAGGACGGTGTCCCAGTAAGACACAGGCACATCCATTTTCTCTAGCGCGAGAAAACACTCTCTGGTGGTGTACAGCAGATCTTTGATGCCCGTGGCAGTCTCACGAGTCATGGATGGTTGACCAAAAAGTGCTTGCATTTGTGTGTGCACCAAAATGCGCTAATGGTCGTATCGATCATTTAATAACTCCCAAGCCTTACTGTAATTGGCAGCCTCAACAGCAAAATTCTGCAGAAACCGATCTGCATCACCTATCAAGCATGATTGCAAAAAATGCAGCTTGTCGATGTCATCAAGACTGTTGTTGTTGTGGATTAGAGACTTAAACCTGTCATGAAAAGCGCGCCAGGTAGTATATGAACCGTCGAATTTTGGTAGATCTATCCGTGGTAGTCGTATTCCCGAATGAGCTGATGTGCCAGCTGTATTTTGGGGCGGAGCACCCAAGTTTGGAGCGTTTGTGACGATTGTTGCCCATTTCTCAATCACTTCCAGAAGCTCTATACGATACTCCAGGTAAATTTCATCAATTTGTTCATAAACTACCTTTAATTCCTCAACTTTCATACTCTCTTCCAGCATTCCACCTCCAACGATGGCTTTGTAATATGTTTTGGCCGATGACATATCTTCTTCCAACTTGCTTAGCCGAGCTGACGCATACGCCTTTGTTCGACGTTCTTTAGAAGATTTCTTAAAATTGGTGAAATCCTTTATAATTTTCGCTAAAAGGTCCTTTTGCAACTGACCGTATTTGAAATTTTTTGTTTCACCCATAATAATATTTTATTTCTTTCTTTTTATCAACAGAAATACGAATGAAAGTGAATCAGACAAGTTTACGACATGTAAATCAAAAAACTTACTGCTTGTCTGCAACTGTTGCCGCTTTTTCTGCTGCTAATGCTGCTACTGCTGCTAATGCTGCTACTGCTGCTAATGCTGCTACTGCTGCTAATGCTGCTACTCCCAACACCAAAAATGTTGATCGAGTCCTATGTCGATTTGTAGTGTCTCCTCTGGACACTTGTTTAGAAATAAGTTAAATTAAACCACTTGTTAAACGAAAAACACTTGTTAAGAACAAAGTATATTTTAAGTTTATTTAATTAATATTAAGCAACGAAAAAACTACTTTTTAAAATGTACTTTAAAGTCACTAAATGCAGATTGTAAAATCTTTTTTCTAATGGGGGTATACACCGCACACACTTTTAATGTTTTTAATGTTTATCTTATTAAACTGATTCTTGAAGGCACGAAGGACCAAATGTTTTGACTTGAATGAGTCGTATAAATAATTAGAACCAAAATTCACTTTGAAATAAAAATGCGAAAATAAAATGCAACACTTTTCTTTGTGACACTTTCAATTATAATTGCTTGTATATAATTTTACACAGAAAATCTTTGATCTGACCTCTAATCTAATACATATGTAGTTACATTAATTTCTTCTCAAGTATTCTATGTTTTTGTTTATGTTATTGACATTTGACATTTCTTGTGGAAGCTAAGTTTAAGTATTGTTCCATTAATTATTTTATTTCAACATTCAATATACTTCAGTGTACTTTCGTACACTGTAGATTTAGATTTTTTTTTAAACACTTACAGCCGTATCTATAAAGAACTTTTAATAATCGATTAGATTTAATTGCCCTTTAAGTAACACTTAAGTAACGAATCCGTATCGATAATCAAATTTCACATTTAAGTAAGAGCCCTCTTAACTTAAATGCCAATAATGACGTTTAAAGGTCTCTTAAATCCAAATTAAAAATTCAGTCTGACGTTTCGGGAAAATCGGTGTCAATTTCGCTCTGTTGTTTAGGTAATATAATTTCTAAAAATAAAAAATTTTAACTTCTGTAGCATCGTGGCCGCGAAAAGCAACCATCAAAAGGATTTGAAAAAACACTGTGACGAGGCAATTACATCGGATGCTAAAGAACCTGAAGACATCTGCGATAATGTCACCGACCGTGGAGTTTTCGCAATAAGCTCAGAAGACGGAAACGTAAAGTATCATATTGTTTCGTTGTTGAACAAAAAGCGCAGCCCAGTTCGGTCATTTAAAAAAAAAAAACTTTTCAGCGTGACCCTAGGCAGCAAAAACAAAACTTCCATATTAGTGGGTGACAAGACAACAACAGAGAGTGATTCAAACATTGGGCTTATTGTTAATCCTTTAGAGAACGAGCTGGATTCTGTGTGCTCTGAAGAGATACCATCGTCGAGTAGCAGTGCACCAAATAAAATGGAATCATCTCGGAAGAGTAGTGGCAACAGCGACAAAGAAGAGAAAATAGGCGATGCAGAAGATGAGGACGACGAGGGAAATGTTCTTTTTGACGCCTCATCAACAGACGACTCAGAGTGCAGTACATTCGAAACAGAATCTGAAAATCGAGAGACCAGTGTGGAAAAAGATGTTTCTATGGGTGGAGGAGCTGGTTCTCTGGGTAATATCAAACGCTTTGTAGGCGATTGTGAAAGAGTGAGCGAAAAACTTTCCGAACACGATCGTATATCAAAAATCGCAAGACATACAAGTTGAAAGAAGCATGGACACAAGAAAAAGAACTCTAAGGATTTCAAGAGAAACTTTGACAAGGTAAGTTCAATGATATTTTTGTAGCCTTGACCAAAAAACAATACACCTTTTATTCCAGATTCATCCGTTCCACACGCATATGTTGTTATACTTTGGGGTCTACGATACTAAACAAACCCTCTACGCATTTCAAACTCTGCGAAACATTATTTCTTGTGATACCCGAACATTTTTGTGCCTTTCAATCACAACATCGTTTTCCAGTGGATCCATGAAACAGCTTCTCATCCGTCACCGAAAAAGTATTCTGAGTAAGGGCTTTTCCGGGAGCATAACTAACACAGAATTCAGCCAGAGCTATCGAGGATGCATGCATTTGGAAGTTCTAGTCACCATTTGTTTGTACTTTGCACGTGGTTTTTTTCATAAAGAATCTACCGAAGGTACTGATATCCCATGGGCCGCTGTAAATTGCAATAAGCAAAAAATAAATAAATTGCATAAACTCATCTGTGGTATCATTCAATCAAATCCGCGATCATACCTTGTCCGAAGAAATATTGAATTTTAATAACGCCGGCGATGAGCACCTTCATGCCGAATCATTCCAAATTCAATTGCTGTGTCTGCTAATGGCTGTGATAAAACCATTTACTTATCGTAAGAAGGCTACTTAAATGCATGAAATTATTTTTGTTTTGATTTTCCGAATTTGTTTACAAACGAATGGTTGTCAAAACGCAGTTTAAATTGGACTAGATTTCTGTTTTTACTACTTTATTTTGACATAACTATCAATTAGTTTAGCATCAGTGCAGAATCGATTATCGATATGAATTTAATCAACCTCTCTTAAGTTCCAATTAAATTTTAATTGAAACTTAATTAATCAACGTCTAAGAGACGTCTTAAGAAAATCTAATAAATACGGCTGTAAAATTTTTAAATAGTTTTTGGCTTATAAATTTGAAGAGTGGCGGTATTCTAAAAACCTTTGGTTTTCTAGTTGTATGTATGTCATAAGGCTATTTATTTACTATTATTTATGGAAAAATTAAGATTCTATGCAAATTGTGAACTTATGTCTGAGCTAAAATAAAAAAAATTGTGGAATTATGTCCCATATTGGTGGGATTTGAGTCCATAATCTACTTCTTATCCAGTTTTGGACTTATGTCCCGAGGAGTTAGGTCCCTGCGCCATTTTTATAACATTATAAGGGTAGTCATAACTAATAAATATAGAATAAAGAGAATAGTTCAAACTACGTCTGCTACATAATCTACATTTAATTACACTTAACTACATTTAACTACACTTAACTACATTTAACTACATTTAACTACATTTAACTACATAAACTACATAAACTACTTAGCAGACGAAACAAATGTAGTTTTTTCTAAAAAGCGATATTTCGGCCAACTCTGGTCATAACCCCTTGATGTGCGCGTTGATTAAAAAAAAAAAAACATCCACAATGAAATCCAACAACGAGCTCTGTCATGCATTCAAAACGAAGGAGGGCACTGTTCGTGATGCTTCTATCGCTAGTGAATTGAAGACCAGACCAAAGTACCTGTACTATGACTGGATAAAGTGACTACAGTAGAGCACTGTAACACCGAGCTCCCAGCAGACTCACTGGAAGAAAATTAATAAATTGTCTTGTTCTCTGTTTCGTAGCTATCTAAACTATATTTCTTTTTCCCAACCTATTTATACACAAAAAATGCTTAATCTACAACTATTTACACAGGCATAGTTTGCTGGAAGTGCAAAAGAATGTATCTTGAAATTTTGAAGAATTGAATTACACAGAACGTGTATTAGAGAATAATGCTGAATCGTCAGGTATACACAGGAGTGTATAGTATGGCAAGCAAGTTACGTTAATTAAATTAATGTTTTACAATATTGTGAGAAAAATAATTATTAGTACGAAAGGTTCTATTACTTATGTTGATCGTTAACATCCTGCCCCACGCTGATAATGCGTCGTTGGTTCATCAGAAGACATCTTGGACTTGGAAATTGTAGCTGGATATAGCTATAAAACAGAGAATCAATCGATTCTACGATCGAACTATCACCTATCAATTTTAACGCTCTATTTTGTACCCTATCAAGTAGGCGCAAAGATGTTTGAGAAGCACCTGACCAGATATGGGAGTTATACTCCAGTTCTCGGCGGATGAAGGCATTAGACAATGGGGGAATGTTTCGCTTTAACGACAAGAGACAACATTGAGTTTTCGAAGCATTGAGTTCTACTCAGTTCTTATGACCCCATGTAACAATGCTCTCAAGGTCAGAATTCAATGAGCTTATCATACGCAACCGTTCCAGTTCCACATCCGAAGAGCAGGGACGTGAATTTGGAAACGAATATGAAAAGCTGACGGTCGAGTCGTCAGCAAAACAGTTAAGCGGATTAGAAGTTTCAGACAAGAGATCATTAATGAAAATGAGGAAGAGTCGAAGACAAAACGGAGCGCTGGGGCACACCAGCATTTATGAAGTGGGTATCAGACTTGAAGCCATCCAATACAACTTGTATTGAACTGTCGGAAAGGTTGTTTCTAAGCCAACGAAGAAGAGACTCATCGATACCAAAAGCAAATTGGCTCTGTCGATGGAACTGACATACGGAGAGTCATTGAAGACAATCGTTGGGACCGATGACGTGGTCGAGTTCCTAATGTTCTTCACAAAATACCAATAGTTTTTTCTTCCTTTTGGACACAACAGTATTTTTTGCCTTACTTTGGTCATGTAAGAACCTAGCCTTTTGTATTTGAGCATTACAGATATTTCTGGCCCGTTTGAACAAATTTCCTCCTTTCCTCCTTTTACCTTTAAATTTTCGAAAACTACTTTTGATACTTTTTGTTCTGTGAGGAACAAAATTTCTCATGCCGTTAAGAATTACGTTAGATATCATATAAGCTGATTCGTCAACGTTTCCGTCGAGAAAGCACAATGACCAATTAAAATTTCGAAAGAAATTATTCTGGCCGTCCCAATTGGCTTTCTCGTATTGCCACACAGTTCTTTTAGGGTTTTTATCTTTATCTTTTTTTACCGTGACGGAAATCAAAAAATCTACCGATATGACACAATGGTACGATTTGCCTAGAGGAGATGATACTACAACCCTGTATTTTTCAGGATGAGAAGTGAAAAATAAGTCAAGGGTGTTGGCCGCATGGCCTTCAATATCTGGAACCCGAGTGGGCTTATCAACAAGTTGAGTTAATTCGTTAAACTCAGCGAAGATCTCAACAACAACATTTTCTTTCGGGTGTTGTCTGGCTAGAATGTCAAAGCCAACCAGAATTGTGTACATTGAAATCGCCCGCAATTGCGATTTCAGTGTGAGGATAAAGGAAAACAATTCTTATTATGGAGTCAGATAGCGCATCAAACTCGTTAGAGGTTGAATTGCTATCTAAATTCGGGGTTCTATTGATAAAACAATAATGAATGATATGCTTACAGACAGTGAATTTTAACCACATGAAATTAAAGTTCGTATTAGAACAGAGGCCGTATTGTGGTAGAAGTTGGTGAGCAATATCATTTCGAACATATATGGCGAGGCCATGGGAGGAAAAGAATAATGGCACTAAGTTATATCCAGGCAGGTTGAACTCTGAGGGATTAGAATTAACAACCACCTGTGTTTCACTCAGTGCCAAAACAGCTGGCCTGCATTTTGCAGTGTGAGCGTACACAGCAAAGAAATTCGATCTTAGCCCCTTAATGGTATTAAAATCGACCCGAAATCTACCCGACATTACAATCCACAAAAACACATAAAACGAAATGTCAAACGTAGACGCTTTCTAAGTATAATCAACAAGTGTAGATCTATTAGAAAACTAAAGCAAATTACTAGCGGTGTTATGCCCTGTCAGCATCTTGACTTTGGTTAACCAACGGAATCAACACCGCACCGTTGATCAACTATCCGCCTAGCAAACCCACAGCCTCATTGCCTGCACACACTGCCTAGATAAGATAAGAAATGAGTCGTTCATCAACTGTGAAAGCGCACAGACGTGTTGGCGACTTTGGCAGTGTCTTATTGAATTCGGAGTGTTTTTAAAAAAGTATTAGAAGCAGTGATTTTTAATAAGGGCAGTAGCCTAGTGGGTAAAGCGTTCGACTCAGTCGATCTTTGACTTTCGAGCAAGAAAGACTTCAGCGGAGACAGTTTTATACTAAAAGTATTTTTTCAAGTGAGTGAAAGTTCAAGTACAAAATAAGTTATCGATTTGATAACTGAAAAGTTAGCGCAGTGGTAGAGTGGCGGACTCTGAAGCCAAGGGTCGTGGGTTCAAATCCCACTCAGAGGCGACCAAAATTTTGGAAGCTTTTTTTCATAACCGGGAGGTAGAAAACGCTATTGACTGGGAAAAAAAACAGATGGTCAAGGAGAAAAGGGCAGGGGCATCGAAAGATGCCTCTGCGAATAAAGAATTGTTGGAATCAACAACAAATTCTACAGCAGCGGCAACAACCGCAAAACTGATAGCGGCAACAACCGCAACAACATCAGAGGCAGCTGGAACTGCAGTTAAGAGGAGGCGGCGCCTAAAAGTAAAGCCGAATTTAGTGCCCCGAAAGCAAAAGGTGAAGGGAGCGGCAGAGGAGGTCGACGACGATGGTATGTCGACCAGTTCAGAAAGCATCGTAAGTCTCAATTCGACTTACGATTATGAATCAAACGGTGGCGAGGGCCGTTATACAGGTAGCGGCAACTCGTTCGCTGCCTTGGCAGATAACAACATGGTCAACAACGACAACAACGACAACAACGACAACAACGACGAAGACGAAAAACGGATGCAATTTCTCACCGAGACGCTGGGAAAGTTTAGCAAGGAAATTGCCGAAATCAAAGAAAGGCAAGAGGCTCGCAGGCGAGCGGAGAGGGAGGCGCATCAACAACAGTCGCAGTCAAAAGTTGATGCGCCAAAACAACAGCGACCACCAGCAAAAACAATAAACAAAAAAACTGCGCCCGTGCAGCAACGCGGGACTGCAGCAAAAAAAGCTGAAATAAATAAGAAAACTGCTACCAATGAGCAGCCACGGGGGACCGCGGCTATAAAAGCCGCGACAACGAGCCAGAGTCAAGCCCAAAATCAGCAGAAGCAGCCAGCAGAGCAACAACAGCAGCCAGCACAACAACAACAGAAGAAGACACAAAAAAGCAGGGTGCCCCCTATTAACACCCTAAAAATGGATTTCAAAGCAACGAAAAATATATGTAAGTCCGCCATTGGCGATAAATTTACTATAAAACGATTAGGTCAAGATCGGCATGCGATCCAATGTGAAAACATTGGTGACCATAAGATCGTTCGGGAGTTGTTGAAAGTGACAGCCACCGAACATTTTACATTTACTCCCAAAGAGGAGAAACCAAAATGCATGTTATTGAAAGGGGTAGAGCCTACCTCTGACCCAGAGGAGCTCTTAGTTGAACTCCGCAGGTTGGCGGGCGACGATCTCGAGTTCATCGGGGTCAAGTCGTTCACCACGGCCAAGGCAAGACGGGAGAAGCGGCTATTGCCGATGTTCCTCGTCACTTTATCACCCAATAGCCGTCTGGAGAGTCTAAGGAAAATCTCCGTCCTGGACTACCAGATGGTAAGATGGGAAAAATTAAACAGGCACGGGGACATTTTACAATGTCTTCGTTGCCAACGGTTCGGTCACGCCGCATTCAACTGCCAAATGCAGTCGAGGTGCGTCAAGTGTGGAGAGAACCACAACGACAAAGAGTGTAAGCTCGGTGAGACAAGGGTCGAAGACAAGACCCTACTGAAGTGCATTCTCTGTGGTGGAGATGGGCACCCTGCTAATTATCGGGGTTGTCCTCGATACCAGATTATTAAAAAATCAAAAAAAGCTGCTCCAACAGCAACTAAGGATGAGGGAAGGCAAACAGCCGGACCAATTCCAAGGGCCGTCGTTCCCGAAGTCTCTTACGCCCAAATGGCGTGGGGGGCTGGGAAAACGGTACAGCCTCCTCAGAAAGCGGCCGCACAGCCATCTGTGTCAAAGGCTGCTACTGGGGAATCAGAGGTGATGGTAGCTCTGCGTGTCATTCAGGCACAAATGAGTGAACTATCACGGCAAATAAGTGAGCAGGCGCGTAGGGTGGATTTGATCTACCGTGCAGTGCCTTCGCTTGCGCAATTTTTGGGTTAACGGGCGCGCTGCCGGAGAGGCCTTTCAAGATCCTAGCCGTGAATGTGAATTCGCTAGTTAGGGTAGAACGACGAGCCAACTTCTCTGAGTTGTTAAAAGACCAACGTCCGGATGTATGTATGGTTAGCGAAACTAGGCTAAACCAGCATCACAATTTGACGAATAATAATTACAATATCGTAAGGAGGGACCGACCCAACTCGACTTTCGCGGGTGGGGTTGCGATCTTCATACGTAAGGGCATTGCTCATAAGGTAATATATAGTGGTGAAGTACGCCGATTCCAGTTGCTTGAAGCGTGTATCGTATGCATCCCTCTCCAACAGGGGAGGCGCTTGTATGTGGTCGCGATCTATGCGCCGGAGGCTTCTCAAAATTCATGTTTTATAACAGAGCTTGAAACACTTTTTCGATGTCTGAAACTGAACTCAGAAGAAAACTATTTCCTTTTGGCCGGTGATTACAATGCTAAACACCAAGATTGGGGAAATCAATTATCCAATCCAAGGGGGACCCAGCTATTCAATTGGCTGGGGCTCCACAGTATTGAGTGTAAAGTCGATCTGCTGGCTACTGACAGGCCTTCATATCCTCGAAGTGGCTCTTATTTGGATCTATTGCTTTTAGACTCAAGACTGAAACTGACCGACGACTTTCTTCGACGGACGAAAAATTGTTTGACGACGGTTGAGTACGACAGTGACCACTGTGGACTTGCCGCCGTCATACTGCTTCCGAACGACCTTGTGGAACTGGAGGAGTACGTGCCAACGCACTCTTACAACTACGGTAAGACACGTTGGCCGCGCTTTTCCGGTGCCGTATCAAGGGAACTTCGTTCGAACGGTATTACGCCGCCATGCAACAGGAATCTGTCGAACGTTGAGATCGATGGGTACCTGCAACGTATGGAGGATGCAATCCGTAGCACAATGGACAGGACAATTCCTAAATATAGGCAACATGACTCTACGAACATGTACAGAAACGCGACAATAGACGCACTTTACAAACAAAAAAGTAGACTCCTGTCAAGACTCAAACTCTTGCACAGGAGGTTTACTGACCGACACGATTTGGAGATTAGAACTCTGAAGTCACAGATCAAAAATCTCCAACAGTTAATTAAAGAAAATTACAGAATCTCTATATCGCTTTTCTGGAACAACAAAATTCGGGCTGTACAATCCAACAACCCGAGTATGTTTCCGGAAATAAATAAAATTTTTAGGAGAAAAGATCAAAATGACCTTCAGGGTATTAAACTCCAAAGGACGACAGAAAACAAAAACTTACTTTTGACAGTAGGGATAGATCCGGATGAGGCCATCTTGGATGATGACCACTTTATAGTGGAAGATGCTCAGGAGAAGGTAGAGACGGTGGGTGCTGTTTTCGAGCGAGTATATAAGGTGAATGAGTGCATTCGCCCGAATTACGACCTTGAGAATAGAGCCTTCGTTGGACACTTCTATCTTAGAGACGAGATCTCGCATTGGCGATCCGAGAATCCTGGTTTCACTAGGTTCAATGACGACCGACTTGCAAATGCAGTCATCGCCCAGCGAAACGGGGATAACACCCTGTTCGTTTCTAAGATGGACCTCTTGGACATCTTTCACAAAATAAAGAAAAAGAAGTCAGCAGGAGTCGACGGCATACCCAATGTTGTGCTGCGAAACCTCCCTTCGGAAGCGGTGGACATTTACACCACGTTGTTCAACAATGCGCTGAATAATGCATATTATCCAGTGCGTTGGAAGACGGCAGTGGTCCATCCTCTCCTTAAAAAAGGGAAGGATGGTTCCAATCCAGCAAATCTCCGATCAATTAGTCTTCTCCCGAGTATCAGCAAGGTATTCGAGAAAGTTCTCAATAGAGCTCTGTTCACATGGGCTGAGGACAAACATATTATTCCAGAAAATCAGTTCGGTTTTAAGGCGGGCCATGATACCACACATGCCGCGTCTAAACTAGTATCAGATATTCAATGGAACAAAGCTAAAAATCAGTGTACGGGTGCATGTCTGGTTGACTTGGAGAAGGCTTTCGATACCGTTTGGTTAGACGGTCTTTTCTATAAGTTGATCAGATATGGCATGAGTAAACCACTGCTTTATATTCTAAATGACATGCTTCATGGTAGAACGTTTGTTGTGAAAAGTTGCAACACAACTTCTACCAGAACTTTTAAAATACAGAACGGTCTACAACAGGGGGCGGTAAATTCGCCTATTTTATTTAGCATTTTCACCGGCGATCTAATTGGTTCTCTTCACCATGCTATAGCGTACGCCGACGACCTTATTGCGTACAGAACAGGTCCAAAGATCGAAGTCATCAGAATACTTTTGCAGCGTGACTTCGATAAGATCCAGCAATATTGCGATGACTGGAAGTTGAAAATCAACGTCCAGAAATCGGAAACAATTGTGTTTAGAACCTCGTTGGCTCGGGCCTCATGGGATACGAGAAAGAACTGGCGAAAGCTGGTGATCGTTGATCTACATGGCCACCCACTGCCAAACAAAGTAGTAGTCAAGTACCTTGGCATCTGGCTAGATCAGTATCTATATTTTAACAAACATATGGATGCGGCTCTGGCCAGGGCTAGGGGAGCTTTTGCTCTGACAAGGCGACTGTTTCACAGCAGTCAACTTGATAGCAGAGTGAAGGTGATTTGCTACATGGCCCTCATAAGGCCAATGATTGTCTATGGGTGCCCCGTGTGGTTCAATGTTACAGCGTCTCAAATGGAAAAGATTCGGGTGTTTGAGAGACAGTGTCTGCGTACCTGTCTTGGATTGCACAGAACACCAGAGTCGGAGTACAGAAAATATTATCCTAATGAGGTCCTTTACAACGGGGCTCAAATAAACAGGATCGACAACTTCATTATAAAACTGACTCGTGGTCACACTGCAAGAGCGATGACCTCGACCAATGGCCTGATTTTTGGGGCTTATTACCCCAACACTGAATATATGGAGAAAACGCGCTTCAGTGGATTTGTCCCACCGGAGGCTTTCCTCTATTTTGATATGGTAGGGTTGATTCAGGATAGATTGGCGGTTCCGCTAATCTACCACGTCTGCCGTAAGTCCGTGGAACGACGGCTCCTTTACAACCGAGACGTCACCGCAGTAGGCGGAGAAGCTGTAGAGCTCCTCCGGTTCAGTAGGGCGGTTTCAGATCGCGATCGTCGTGACGTTGTTAAAACGTCGAAAATGTTCTGGTGGTTGTCGGAGCAACAACATGAATTTGATATTGATAGCGAGTCGCCAATGGCTGGCTTACACAGGTTTAGCGTGTAAGTCTTAGGGTATAGGGGGTGGGCACAGTGGCAAACAAAAAAATCACAAAAAATCAAAAAAAAAAAAAAAACATAAAATCAAAAAAATCAAAAAAAAAAAAAAAAAAATCACAAAATACAAAAAACCAAAAAAAAAAAAAAAAAAATTAAAAAATACAAAAATCCAAAAAAAAATTACAAAATACAAAATACAAAAAAAAAAAAAAAACCCAAAAGCTTCTGTGGCTGCTCTAGTTTTAAGTAGATTTAAGTAGTTTTAATTAGTTTTAATTAGTTTTAAGAAAACAAAAAACATGATCTATCTAACTAAGTTTTTTAAAATTTTCTTAGTTTTAAATTGTTCTAGTTTTGATTCACAAGGTATCTTAAGGCCGAAAGGCACTAGTAGTAAGATATTGAATAATTTAGAGTACCCGCCTAGGGTCAGTAAGTTAATTAAGTTATTATATAAGCTAGTTTTACACATTTTTGTTAGCATGTAAGTAGATATAAGAAAAATTGAATAAAAATGAATTAAAAATGAAAAAATGAAAGCGTTCGACTACAGTGTGGAAGGACACGGGATCGATCCCCACGCGAACCTAAAAGTTCAGCTTTTTTGGCTAAAAAAATTGCAGAACAAAAAGAACGAGAAAAGTTATTGAAAGAGATAAGGGAGAAAACTGATGATGTGATGGACAAATCAGGTCCATCAACATCTGGTGAGGCGAGGTTGGTAGCAACAACAACAACCACAGCAGCGGCAACAACCGTAACATCAGCAGCGGAAACTACCGCAACAACAACAGCGATAACAACCGCACACAAGAGAAGGCGACGCATTCAAGCGAAGCCAAATCTGGGTCAGCGTAAGCAGAAAGTGGTGGAAGAGAAGGAGGTTGATGAAAACATGATGTCAACCAGTTCTGACGAGCAAAGTATGAATTCCACATACGAGTACGAGTCGAACGGAGGAGAGGGCCGTTACACAGGTAGCGGCAATTCGTTCACTGCCTTGGCAGAAAACAACATCGACAACAACGACAACAACGACAACAAAGACGAAGACGAAGAGCGGATGCGGTTTCTCACCGAGACACTGGGAAAATTCCGTAAAGAAATTGCCGAAATTAAAAAAAGGCAAGAGGCTCGCAGGCGAGCGGAGAGGGAGGCGCATCAACAACAGTCGCAGTCAAAAGCTGATGCGCCAAAACAACAGCGACCAGCAGCAGCAGAAAAAACTGCAAACAAAAAAACTGCGCCCGTGCAGCAACGCGGGACTACAGCTAAAAAAGCTGAAGTAGTTAAGAAAACTGCTACCAATGAGAAGCCACGAGGGACCGCGGCTATAAAAGCCGCGACAACGAGTCAAGCCCAAAAGCAGCAGAAGCAGCCAGCAGAACAACAGAAGAAGAAGACACAAAAAAGCAGGGTGCCCCTTTATTAACACCCTAAAAATGGAGTTGCAAGCAACGAAAAACATATGTAAGTCCGCCATTGGCGATAAATTTACTATAAAACGATTAGGTCAAGATCGGCATGCGATCCAATGTGAAAACATTGGTGACCATAAGATCATTCGAGAGTTGTTGAAAGTGACAGCCACCGAACATTTTACTTTTACTCCCAAAGAGGAGAAACCAAAATGCATGTTGTTGAAAGGGGTAGAACCTACCTCTGACTCAGAGGAGCTCTTAGTTGAACTCCGCAGGTTGGCGGGCGACGATCTCGAGTTCATCGGGGTCAAGTCGTTCACCACGGCCAAGGCAAGACGGGAGAAGCGGCTATTGCCGATGTTCCTCGTCACTTTATCACCCAATAGCCGTCTGGAGAGCCTAAGGAAATCTCCGTCCTGGACTACCGGATAATAA
Source organism: Melanostoma scalare (assembly GCA_949752695.1). Lineage (NCBI taxonomy): Eukaryota > Metazoa > Arthropoda > Insecta > Diptera > Syrphidae > Melanostoma > Melanostoma scalare. Next base: position 113,509,303 of record OX456984.1, on the reverse strand, counting down.
GATGGGAAAAATTAAACAGACACGGGGACATTTTACAATGTCTTCGTTGCCAACGGTTCGGTCACGCCGCATTCAACTGCCAAATACAGTCGAGGTGCGTCAAGTGTGGAGAGAACCACAACGACAAAGAGTGTAAGCTCGGTGAGACAAGGGTCGAAGACAAGACCCTACTGAAGTGCGTTCTCTGTGGTGGAGATGGGCACCCTGCTAATTATCGGGGTTGTCCTCGATACCAGATTATTAAAAAATCAAAAAAAGCTGCTCCAACAGCAACTAAGGATGAGGGAAGGCAAACAGCCGGACCAATTCCAAGGGCCGTCGTTCCCGAAGTCTCTTACGCCCAAATGGCGTGGGGGGCTGGGAAAACGGTACAGCCTCCTCAGAAAGCGGCCGCACAGCCATCTGTATCAAAGGCTGCTACTGGGGAGTCAGAGGTGATGGTAGCTCTGCGTGTCATTCAGGCACAAATGAGTGAACTATCACGGCAAATAAGTGAGCAGGCGCGTAGGGTGGATTTGATCTACCGTGCAGTGCCTTCGCTTGCGCAATTTTTGGGTTAACGGGCGCGCTTGCGGAGGGGCCTTTCAAGATCCTAGCCGTGAATGTGAATTCGCTAGTTAGGGTAGAACGACGAGCCAACTTCTCTGAGTTGTTAAAAGACCAACGACCTGATGTATGTATGGTTAGCGAAACTAGGCTAAACCAGCATCACAATTTGACGAATAATAATTACAATATCGTAAGGAGGGACCGACCCAACTCGACTTTCGCGGGTGGGGTTGCGATCTTCATACGTAAGGGCATTGCTCATAAAGTAATATATAGTGGTGAAGTACGCCGATTCCAGTTGCTTGAAGCGTGTATCGATTGCATCCCTCTCCAACAGGGTAGGCGCTTGTATGTGGTCGCGATCTATGCGCCGGAGGCTTCTCAAAATTCATGTTTTATAACAGAGCTTGAAACACTTTTTCGATGTCTGAAACTGAACTCAGAAGAAAACTATTTCCTTTTGGCCGGTGATTACAATGCTAAACACCAAGATTGGGGCAATCAATTAGCCAATCCAAAAGGGACCCAGCTATTCAATTGGCTGGGGCTCCACAGCATTGAGTGTAAAGTCGATCTGCTGGCTACTGACAGGCCTTCGTATCCTCGAAGTGGCTCTTATTTGGATCTATTGCTTTTAGACTCAAGACTTAAACTGACCGACGACATTCTGCGACGGACGAAAAATTGTTTGACGACGGTTGAGTACGACAGTGACCACTGTGGACTTGCCGCCGTCATACTGCTTCCGAACAACCTTGTGGAACTGGAGGAGTACGTGCCGACGCACTCTTACAACTACGGTAAGACACGTTGGCCGCGCTTTTCCGGTGCCGACTCAAGAGAACTTCGTTCGAACGGTATTGCACCGCCATGCAACAGGAATCTGTCGAACGTTGAGATCGATGGGTACCTGCAACGTATGGAGGATGCAATCCGTAGCACAATGGACAGGACAATTCCTTAATATAGGCAACATGACTCTACGAACATGTACAGAAACGCGACAATAGACGCACTTTACAAACAAAAAAGTAGACTCCTGTCAAGACTCAAACTCTTGCACAGGAGGTTTACTGACCGACACGATTTGGAGATTAGAACTCTGAAGTCACAGATCAAAAATCTCCAACAGTTAATAAAAGAAAATTACAGAATATCTATATCTCTTTTCTGGAACAACAAAATTCGGGCGGTACAGTCCAACAACCCGAGTATGTTTCCGGAAATAAATAAAATTTTTAGGAGAAAAGATCAAAATGACCTTCAGGGTATTAAACTCCAAAGGACGACAGAGAACAGAAACTAACTTATGACAATAGGGATAGATCCGGATGAGGCCATCTTGGATGATGACCACTTTATAGTGGAAGATGCTCAAGAGAAGGTAGAGACGGTGGGTGCTGTTTTTGAGCGAGTATATAAGGTGAATGAGTGCATTCGCCCGAATTACGACCTTGAGAATAGAGCCTTCGTTGGACACTTCTATCTTAGAGACGAGATCTCGCATTGACGATCCGAGAATCCTGGTTTCACTAGGTTCAATGACGACCGACTTGCAAATGCAGTCATCGCCCAGCGAAACGGGGATAACACCCTGTTCGTTACTAAGATGGACCTCTTGGACATCTTTCACAAAATAAAGAAAAGGAAATCAGCAGGAGTCGCCGGCATACCCAATGTTGTGCTGCGAAACCTCCCTTCGGAAGCGGTGGACATATACACCACGTTGTTCAACAATGCGCTGAATAATGCATATTATCCATTGCGTTGGAAGACGGCAGTGGTCCATCCTCTCCTAAAAAAAGGGAAGGATGGTTCCAATCCAGCAAATCTCCGGTCAATTAGTCTTCTCCCGAGTATCAGCAAGGTATTCGAGAAAGTTCTCAATAGAGCTCTGTCCACATGGGCTGAGGACAAACATATTATTCCAGAAAATCAGTTCGGTTTTAAGGCGGGCCATGATACCACACATACCGCGTCTAAACTAGTATCAGATATTCAATGGAACAAAGCTAAAAATCAGTGTACGGGTGCATGTCTGGTTGACTTGGAGAAGGCTTTCGATACCGTTTGGTTTGACGGTCTTTTCTATAAGTTGATCAGATATGGCATGAGTAAACCACTGCTTTATATTCTGAATGACATGCTTCATGGTAGAACGTTTGTTGTGAAAAGTTGCAATATAACTTCTACCAGAACTTTTAAAATACAGAACGGTCTACAACAGGGGCGGTGAATTCGCCTATTTTATTTAGCATTTTCACTGGCGATCTAATTGGTTCTCTTCACCATGCTATAGCGTACGCCGACGACCTTATTGCGTACAGAACAGGTCCAAAGATTGAAGTCATCAGAATACTTTTGCAGCGTGACTTCGATAAGATCCAACAATATTGCGATGACTGGAAGTTGAAAATCAACGTCCAGAAATTGGAAACAATTGTGTTTAGAACCTCGTTGGCTCGGGCCTCATGGGATACGAGAAAGAACTGGCGAAAGCTGGTGATCGTTGATCTACATGGCCACCCACTGCCAAACAAAGTAGTAGTCAAGTACCTCGGCATCTGGCTAGATCAGTATCTGTATTTTAACAAACATATGGATGCGGCTCTGGCCAGGGCTAGAGGAGCTTTTGCTCTGACAAGGCGACTGTTTCACAGCAGTCAACTTGATAGCAGAGTGAAGGTGATTTGCTACATGGCCCTCATAAGGCCAATGATTGTCTATGGGTGCCCCGTGTGGTTCAATGTTACAGCGTCTCAAATGGAAAAGATTCGGGTGTTTGAGAGACAGTGTCTGCGTACCTGTCTTGGATTGCACAGAACACCAGAGTCGGAGTACAGAAAATATTATCCTAATGAGGTCCTTTACAACGGGGCTCAAATAAACAGGATCGACAACTTCATTATAAAACTGACTCGTGGTCACACTGCAAGAGCGATGACCTCGACCAATGGCCTGATTTTTTGGGCTTATTACCCCAACACTGAATATATGGAGAAAACGCGCTTCAGTGGATTTCTCCCACCGGAGACTTTCCTCTATTTTGATATGGTAGGGATGATTCAGGATAGATTGGCGGTTCCGCTAATCTACCACGTCTGCCGTAAGTCCGTGGAACGACGGCTCCTTTACAACCGAGACGTCACCGCAGTAGGCGGAGAAGCTGTAGAGCTCCTCCGGTTCAGTAGGGCGGTTTCAGATCGCGATCGTCGTGACGTTGTTAAAACGTCGAAAATGTTCTGGTGGTTGTCGGAGCAACAACATGAATTTGATATTGATAGCGAGTCGCCAATGGCTGGCTTACACAGGTTTAGCGTGTAAGTCTTAGGGTATAGGGGGTGGGCACAGTGGCAAACAAAAAAATCAAAAATTCCGAAAAACAAAAAAAAAAAAAACTTAAAATCAAAAAAAAATTAAAATAAAAATCACAAAATACAAAAACCCCAACAAAAAAAAAAAAAACTATAAAATACAAAAAACCAAAAAAAAAAAAAAAATACAAAATACAAAAAACAAAAAAAAAAGACTAAAAGCTACGGTGGCTGCTCTAGTTTTAAGTAGATTTAAGTAGTTTTAATTAGTTTTAAGAAAACATAAAAAAGAATGATCACGAAAACTAAGTTTTTTAAAAATTGTCTTAGTTTTAACTAGTTTTAGTTTCTAATTCATAAGGTATTTTAAGGCCGAAAAGCATTAGTAGTAAGATATTGAATAATTTAGAGTACCCGCCTAGGGTCAGTTAGTTAATTAAGGATTATATAAGCTAGGTTTACACATTTTTGTTAGCATGTAGGTAAGTAGATATAAGAAAAGTTAAATAAAAATGAATTGAAAATGAAATGTAGCCGAGTGCAGTGTGGAAAAACGCGAGTTCGACTCCCACCAGAACCTCAGAGGTTTTATATTTTTCTTAAGAAAAATTTAAAAAGACAAGAAGAAATTTAATATAGAGGACTTTAATAGTACTGTGATGGACCTATCCGGTCCATCAAAATCAATAAGAGAGTTGGAAACAACAGTGAAAAAAACAACAAATACAGCAGCGGCAACAACCGCAACATCAACAGCGGGAACAACCGCAACAACAGCAGCAATAACAACAATTGCAGTTAAGAGGAGGCGGCGCAAAGCGAAGCCAAATACAATGCCCCGCAAGCAAAAGGCGGTGGTCGACAAGGTAGTCGGCGACGAGTGTATGTCGACAAGCAGCGAAAGTCTCAATTCGACTTATGAATATGAGTCGAACGGTGGTGAGGGCCGTTACATGGGGAGCGGCAACTCCTTCGCTACACTTGCTGACGAAGACCGTGATGATGACGATATTGATAAAGAGGAAGATGAGCGCCTCGATGAATTAAAAAAAACAGTGGAGAAGCTGTGCGTTGAGATAGAATTCATTAAATCAAAGCAAGTAGCCCGTAGGCAAGCAGAATTCGAGGCAAAGCAACCGTTGCCAAAGCAACAAAGATTGCCAGCAGCAGAGAAAGGTGTCAACCAACAACAGCAACCTACAACAACAAAGGCTGCAAACTTGAAAACTGCGCCCGTGCAGCAAAGCGGGACCACAGCTAACAAAATAGCTGTGGAAATTGGAAAGAAAACTGCTACAAAAGAGCAGCAACGTGGGACTGCGGCTAAAAAAGCCGCGCCATCGACCACAAATAAGAAGCAGCCCGCAGAGAAGCAGCCGAAGAAACAACAACAGCCAGCACAACAACAGCAGCAGCCAAAGAAGACCACACCGAAGAGCAGGGTGCCCCCGATAAATACCCTGAAAATGGAATTCCAAGAAACTAAAAATCTATAGTCACTCACACTCAAAGTGGGACGCCTGAGAAATAAAATCTTTAATAAACTTCTTTACGAAAAAAAATGCAGAGTTGCTCACTTTTTTAAATAATTTTTATTTTTATTGCTTAGTATTGACCTCAAATTATTATAAGATAAAAAAAAAAATATCAAGAAACAGTCCCGATTTGTTTAAAAAAAAGATGAAAATGATCTGTCTAGTAATTTTTTTTTAATGCAGGTCACACTCAAAGTGGGACACCTGCTGTTTTCTAAGAAAACTAACTGTAATTGCCACGTTATCTATGTAAGTTTCAGTTTTTATAGCTTGAAACTTATATGGTTTTAATTAATCCAATAGGTCAATAACGACACAAGTTGATGTAGAACAGAACTATTAAAATTTAATTATAGATTAATAAAATAATTTAACAATAATTTTTAATTACCTAAATCAACAATTATGTCGGCTTAGGGTTCTGTAACCCAACTTCTTGAACAATTGAAGACGAATGAAAAATTATATATCAAAACAAAATATTATTAATTGAAAAGTGAAATCATTTACACTAGTTATTAATAAAGCAAGTAGTTTTTAGCAAAGTACGAGATGTGGCAAATGTAGTCATAATGGTGGCTAAGTTTGTAAGTTAGATGGCAACAAACTTACATCCCCCCTCCCCGAGAGAATTCGTATGGATAAGAAGAATAAGGTTAGGTTAGGTTAAAATGGCTGTCAGGAAAACAACTGACACACTTAGACCAGTATTAGGTCCATTGTGATACCATAAGAAATTAAGCGTGGAAGAACCACACTTAACAAAACCATTTGGAGCTTTTGATAAAGCGAAAGAGATGCAGGATATCTGTGTTTGCCAGATCATTTAGATCATCGAAGAAATATTTTCCTAGATGCGTTTTTCTTTTGAAGGAGAGTGCAGGACATGAGCAGAGGAGGTGTTGAATAGTCTCTTCCTCCTCCTCATCTAGGCAACTTCTGCAGAAGTCATTAGAGGGAACGCCGAGTCTTATGGCGTGTCTTCCTATCAGACAATGTCCGGTGATGACATTGATTACGGAGCTAAAGTGCAATCTGGTTATGGATAGCAAATGTCTTGTGCTTTTTGGATCTAGTCCTGGCCATAACTGTTTTGTTGCCACACACGTGGTGATACTGTTCCACCAATGATTTGTTCTATCCATTGCCTCTTGCTTTAGCATAAGTTTACATGTAGCGATTGGTATACCAATGTTCAACCTGCTGGTTGAGATCGGTAGAACGGTTCCTTCTCTGGCGAGTTCATCGGCTTTGCAGTTACCCACGATATCTCTGTGCCCCGGCACCCAAATAAGGTGAATATTGAACTGTTCAGCCATCTCCCTAAGAGATAGGCGACAGTTAAGGGCGGTTACTGAGTTCGTAGAAACAGCGCCGAGTGATTTGAGGGCTGCTTGACTAAATAATAAACTAAATCATTTTCTTTGTATTCAATGTCTTTAGTGTGTTTGTCATAATACTTTTTGTTTATATTATGCGATCTGTTAGAATTTTGTATTGCTACAGATCTATTAAAATTTAAGTTTTCCAGCGTATTTTTATTTAATTCCGTTGGGATAATTGAGTCATCCTTACCTGTTAACAAATAATTTTGAGAGAAACCCGTTGAAGTATGAATGGTATTGTTATAATCGGAAATACACTGTTCAGCAATCACTGACCAAGGCTTATTTTTATTTTCATATATCTTGCAACGAATTCTATTTACTAAAGTTTGGTTGGTTCGCTCATTCTGTCCATTAGAAAATGCACAGTCTATTCCTGTGAAAATCAAATTTATGTTTTTGTGCTTTAAATAATTTTTGAATTCCGAGGAATTAATACCAGGATACTGATCAGTAAAAATCGTTTTAATGTCGCCTTTTTTCTCAGTTGACTTGACAAGATTTATAAAATCTCTCGCTGACTGTGTTTTCGACGTAGAAATAAATGCGAAACGTGTAAATTGATCTACCATCAAATGCAAATACTTTTTTGGGGATCTATTTCCGGTGAAACCTCCTATTGTATCTAATGATACTATCTCTAATGGAACCGATGCTGGACCTAACTGCGATAATGGAGCTTTAAAGTTACCAACTCTTGTTTTATTTTTTATACATGTTTCACAAGTCTTACAAATGATTTTAATGTGTTTGTGCATATTTTTGAAATAAAATGTTGGTGTAATTGTTAATATCATTTGCTTAACACCAATATGACCATGCGAATCATGTATTTTCTTGAGTAATGTGATACCATAGTCCTCTGTTAACCATACTTTCTCTCTTTTATTTAAAGTTCTGTATATAATTTTATTTTTTATTTTACAGTATTTATCAAATTTTAACTGTTTTTGATTTTCTAGTATGTTTTGTACTGTTAAATAATTCACTATTTTTATTTGTGATTTATAATTATCATTTTCTTCGGAAAGGACTGGATTTCTCGAAAGACAATCAGCTTCTGTATTGCTTATACCCGGATTATATTGAATTTCGAATTCAAATTGTGAGATGAAATTTAAAATGTGTAGTAATTCTATGTCTTTGCAGTTCTTTATATTAAAATTTCGCAATGGTTCATGATCAGTGAATATTTTGAATCTTTGGCCTATTAAATAATATTGCCAGTACAATATTGCTTCTTTTATTGCTAAGCATTCAATATATATTGCTCTTTTTGCTTTCTGAGATTTATTAAGTTTTCGTGAGAAATAAAACACCGGCTTAACAGATTCATCTTCTTGAGGTTGTTTTAAAATTGCACCAACACCTTCTATGCTAGCATCCGTATAGATGTATATTGGTTTATTTGGGTCGAATATCGCTAAGACAGGCGTTGTGCATAAATATTCTTTAACTTCTTCAAAACTTTTTTTACATTCATCTGACCATACAAATTTTACATTTTTTCGTAAGAGGTTATGTAAAGGTTCTAAAGTCATTGCCAACCTGGGAATGTATTTTAAATAAAAATTCACTTTGCCCAGGAACTGTCTTATATTTTTCCTGGTTTTTGGTTCAGGGAAATCCTTTAAAGCTATTAAATTATCATTAATCGGCTTAATGCTATTATTTGATATTCGATGTCCTAAATAAGTAACTTCTCTTTGTGCAAAACAACATTTATTTGTATTTAACTTTAAACCTTGCTCTTGTAAAACCTGTAACGTTCTTTTAATGTGTTGCAAATGATCAGAATAGTTATTCGAAAAAATCAATATATCATCTATATAATTTATAGCAAAAGAATCCCGGTTGTTATTTCTTATTATACTTGATAAAATTCTTTGAAATATAGCAGGAGCTGATTTTAGGCCGAAAGGTAAGCATGCCCATTGCCAATGTCCATGGTGTGTCACAAAAGCGGTTTTGTATTTATCTTTAGCCCGCAAAGGAATAGACCAGAAGGCTGAATTGATGTCTAGTTTGGAAAAGTAAACACACTTACCTACACGAACAACAAGATCATCAATTCGAGGGAATGGTTGACCTTCGGGGACAACTATTTTATTTAACTCACGATAGTCAATACACAACCGTGATCTTTTTCCCTCTTCCTTCTTATAAACTAAAGTAACAGGGGAAGCATATGGACTATATGACTCTTCAATTAGTCCTGCTTTCAATAATTTTTTTATTTGAGTTTCGATTTCTATTTTGTCTGGGATGGAACATTTGTATATATTTATTTTCTGTTAATCTTATCGTTGCTTCAAAATTTTTAACAGTACCGATATCAAATTTTTCTTTAGCAAAAACACTATCATATTTTTTTAAAAGATCATTCAAAACATTACTATTATTTTCAATAGGTAAAATCAAGCTCTGATTGCATTTAAAATTTTCATTTTCAAGCCTAGGACTGCAACTTTGAGTAATTTCTAAGTTTTCATTTTGACATAATCGAAACTCTTTAATGCAATTCAGCCCGATTATCAAATCTTCTTTAAATAAATCACTTTTCATAATAAAAAATGAAAATTGTTTTTGCATATTAAGTATTTTCAAAGATACCGTTACTTCACCATGCGCATCTGTGAGACCACTCATTGCTTTTATCGTTTGAATCCCGCTTAAATTGTTAATCAATTGTAATTTCTTAAAAAACTTGTAATTTATCAATGACACATTGGCTCCGGAATCATAAAGCGCAATTGCAATTTCATTATTGATTATAACATTAAGTTTTATAAGCGGGATAAAATTCAGTTTTTTGATTCTGAGAGTCTTACATTAGCAGGTCTAACTTTGTTTCTGCATATAGTTTCTGAATGAAATCTATTCGCGTAACCAGCTTTCTCACAGATTTGACATGGTACGAAGTTTCGCTTTTGTTTATTTATTTCAAGTTCATATTTGCTCGTATGCGTACTATTATTTGATATAGGATCGAGCTGTCGCAAGGTAGACATAAGATGTTCGATCGTTACTAATTGTTTCTTATTTAAACGCGATCTTACAAACTTCGGTAAAGCTAAAATAATAAAATTGATTTGAGAACTTATGCTCAGGTCTGGATCGACATCAATAAGAAGATTTATCTTTTTTAAAGCAAAGTCTAGCAATGGACCATTTAACCAACGAAAAGAATAAGCGTACTCAATTTCACTCCATGATTTCTCTCCAAATGTATTTAGGAAAGATATCTTCCAATAATCCCAAGGTTTATCCATAGAACACGTTTTATATAAAGATGAGAACCAGTCTAAAGCAGGTCCTTCCAAGTTTATTTTTAAAGCTTCGGGGAATTGTTCCTCACTTATTTTTAATCTATCACATTCGAACATAAATAAATTTAACCATGACTTTGCATTTTGATTTTTACTTGAAAATTGTTCTAGCATCATATTATTTGAAATAGACCGGATGGGATTTTCGATATTTGGTAAAGGGGTATTGGAAGTGCGTTGGGGGGAAAAATCTATTGCCTCTAAATAATAACCACAAAAGACTACATTACCTTCTTCATCCAAGTATGAACTTTGCAACTCTTTCTTTAGTGTAGGTAATGGTAATATTTCTAAATTTTCCTCTTGTATTTAGGCTCTTCACTGCTCCTTTGATAATAGACAGTTTCGCCAATTGAATATGCTTTTGGATTGGTTGATTCTCAATTGGAAAAGAAAAAATTTCCTCTTGGCCCAAAATTTGAATGGTTTTCACGTTAACCGTAGTTTTGTTTTCCCAAGCTTCGGAAGACAAACAGAATTTAACCTTGAGGTCTTCCATCTTAATTGTTGATTTGTAAGTTTCAGTTTTTATAGCTTGAAACTTATATGGTTTTAATTAATCCAATAGGTCAATAACGACACAAGTTGATGTAGAACAGAACTATTAAAATTTAATTATAGATTAATAAAATAATTTAACAATAATTTTTAATTACCTAAATCAACAATTATGTCGGCTTAGGGTTCTGTAACCCAACTTCTTGAACAATTGAAAACGAATGAAAAATTATATATCAAAACAAAATATTAATAATTGAAAAGTAAAATCATTTACACTAGTTATTAATAAAGCAAGTAGTTTTTATCAAAGTACGAGATGTAGCAAATGTAGTCATAATGGTGGCTAAGTTTGTATGTTAGATGGCAACAAACTTACATCCCCCCTCCCCGAGAGAATTCGTATGGATAAGAAGAATAAGGAATCATCTTGCTTTTATGAAAAATGTTCAAGTCTCTCTTTTTTCTGCCAAAGTCAATCTCGTAAATGGAGTTGGATATCTTTTTCTTAATCTTGAATGGACCTATTCGAACAGGATCTAGTTTATTTCTATTCAGTTTGCTACCAGTTTGAATATAAACTAAATCATTTTCATTATATTCAATGTCTTTAGTGTGTTTGTCATAATACTTTTTGTTTATATTATGCGATCTGTTAGAATTTTGTATTGCTACAGATCTATTAAAATTTAAGTTTTCCAGCGTATTTTTATTTAATTCCGTTGGGATAATTGAGTCATCCTTACCTGTTAACAAATAATTGGAAGAGAAACCCGTTGAAGTATGAATGGTATTGTTATAATCGGAAATACACTGTTCAGCAATCACTGACCAAGGCTTATTTTTATTTTCATATATCTTGCAACGAATTCTATTTACTAAAGTTTGGTTGGTTCGCTCATTCTGTCCATTAGAAAATGCACAGTCTATTGCTGTGCAAATCAAATTTATGTTTTTGTGCTTTAAATAATTTTTGAATTCCGAGGAATTAATACCAGGATACTGATCAGTAAAAATCGTTTTAATGTCGCCTTTTTTCTCAGTTGACTTGACAAGATTTATAAAATCTCTCGCTGACTGTGTTTTCGACGTAGAAATAAATGCGAAACGTGTAAATTGATCTACCATCAAATGCAAATACTTTTTTGGGGATCTATTTCCGGTGAAACCTCCTATTGTATCTAATGATACTATCTCTAATGGAACCGATGCTGGACCTAACTGCGATAATGGAGCTTTAAAGTTACCAACTCTTGTTTTATTTTTTATACATGTTTCACAAGTCTTACAAATGATTTTAATGTGTTTGTGCATATTTTTGAAATAAAATGTTGGTGTAATTGTTAATATCATTTGCTTAACACCAATATGACCATGCGAATCATGTATTTTCTTGAGTAATGTGATACCATAGTCCTCTGTTAACCATACTTTCTCTATTTTATTTAAAGTTCTGTATATAATTTTATTTTTTATTTTACAGTATTTATCAAATTTTAACTGTTTTTGATTTTCTAGTATGTTTTGTACTGTTAAATAATTCACTATTTTTATTTGTGATTTATAATTATCATTTTCTTCGGAAAGGACTGGATTTCTCGAAAGACAATCAGCTTCTGTATTGTTTATACCCGGATTATATTGAATTTCGAATTCAAATTGTGAGATGAAATTTAAAATGTGTAGTAATTCTATGTCTTTGCAGTTCTTTATATTAAAATTTCGCAATGGTTCATGATCAGTGAATATTTTGAATCTTTGTCCTTTTAAATAATATTGCCAGTACAATATTGCTTCTTTTATTGCTAAGCATTCAATATATATTGCTCTTTTTGCTTTCTGAGATTTATTAAGTTTTCGTGAGAAATAAAACACCGGCTTAACAGATTCATCTTCTTGAGGTTGTTTTAAAATTGCACCAACACCTTCTATGCTAGCATCCGTATAGATGTATATTGGTTTATTTGGGTCGAATATCGCTAAGACAGGCGTTGTGCATAAATATTCTTTAACTTCTTCAAAACTTTTTTTACATTCATCTGACCATACAAATTTTACATTTTTTCGTAAGAGGTTATGTAAAGGTTCTAAAGTCATTGCCGACCTGGGAATGTATTTTAAATAAAAATTCACTTTGCCCAGGAACTGTCTTATATTTTTCCTGGTTTTTGGTTCAGGGAAATCCTTTAAAGCTATTAAATTATCATTAATCGGCTTAATGCTATTATTTGATATTCGATGTCCTAAATAAGTAACTTCTCTTTGTGCAAAACAACATTTATTTGTATTTAACTTTAAACCTTGCTCTTGTAAAACCTGTAACGTTCTTTTAATGTGTTGCAAATGATCAGAATAGTTATTCGAAAAAATCAATATATCATCTATATAATTTATAGCAAAAGAATCCCGGTTGTTATTTCTTATTATACTTGATAAAATTCTTTGAAATATAGCAGGAGCTGATTTTAGGCCGAAAGGTAAGCATGCCCATTGCCAATGTCCATGGTGTGTCACAAAAGCGGTTTTGTATTTATCTTTAGCCCGCAAAGGAATAGACCAGAAGGCTGAATTGATGTCTAGTTTGGAAAAGTAAACACACTTACCTACACGAACAACAAGATCATCAATTCGAGGGAATGGTTGACCTTCGGGGACAACTATTTTATTTAACTCACGATAGTCAATACACAACCGTGATCTTTTTCCCTCTTCCTTCTTATAAACTAAAGTAACAGGGGAAGCATATGGACTATATGACTCTTCAATTAGTCCTGCTTTCAATAATTTTTTTATTTGAGTTTCGATTTCTATTTTGTCTGGGATGGAACATTTGTATATATTTATTTTCTGTTAATCTTATCGTTGCTTCAAAATTTTTAACAGTACCGATATCAAATTTTTCTTTAGCAAAAACACTATCATATTTTTTTAAAAGATCATTCAAAACATTACTATTATTTTCAATAGGTAAAATCAAGCTCTGATTGCATTTAAAATTTTCATTTTCAAGCCTAGGACTGCAACTTTGAGTAATTTCTAAGTTTTCATTTTGACATAATCGAAACTCTTTAATGCAATTCAGCCCGATTATCAAATCTTCTTTAAATAAATCACTTTTCATAATAAAAAATGAAAATTGTTTTTGCATATTAAGTATTTTCAAAGATACCGTTACTTCACCATGCGCATCTGTGAGACCACTCATTGCTTTTATCGTTTGAATCCCGCTTAAATTGTTAATCAATTGTAATTTCTTAAAAAACTTGTAATTTATCAATGACACATTGGCTCCGGAATCATAAAGCGCAATTGCAATTTCATTATTGATTATAACATTAAGTTTTATAAGCGGGATAAAATTCAGTTTTTTGATTCTGAGAGTCTTACATTAGCAGGTCTAACTTTGTTTCTGCATATAGTTTCTGAATGAAATCTATTCGCGTAACCAGCTTTCTCACAGATTTGACATGGTACGAAGTTTCGCTTTTGTTTATTTATTTCAAGTTCATATTTGCTCGTATGCGTACTATTATTTGATATAGGATCGAGCTGTCGCAAGGTAGACATAAGATGTTCGATCGTTACTAATTGTTTCTTATTTAAACGCGATCTTACAAACTTCGGTAAAGCTAAAATAATAAAATTGATTTGAGAACTTATGCTCAGGTCTGGATCGACATCAATAAGAAGATTTATCTTTTTTAAAGCAAAGTCTAGCAATGGACCATTTAACCAACGAAAAGAATAAGCGTACTCAATTTCACTCCATGATTTCTCTCCAAATGTATTTAGGAAAGATATCTTCCAATAATCCCAAGGTTTATCCATAGAACACGTTTTATATAAAGATGAGAACCAGTCTAAAGCAGGTCCTTCCAAGTTTATTTTTAAAGCTTCGGGGAATTGTTCCTCACTTATTTTTAATCTATCACATTCGAACATAAATAAATTTAACCATGACTTTGCATTTTGATTTTTACTTGAAAATTGTTCTAGCATCATATTATTTGAAATAGACCGGATGGGATTTTCGATATTTGGTAAAGGGGTATTGGAAGTGCGTTGGGGGGAAAAATCTATTGCCTCTAAATAATAACCACAAAAGACTACATTACCTTCTTCATCCAAGTATGAACTTTGCAACTCTTTCTTTAGTGTAGGTAATGGTAATATTTCTAAATTTTCCTCTTGTATTTAGGCTCTTCACTGCTCCTTTGATAATAGACAGTTTCGCCAATTGAATATGCTTTTGGATTGGTTGATTCTCAATTGGAAAAGAAAAAATTTCCTCTTGGCCCAAAATTTGAATGGTTTTCACGTTAACCGTAGTTTTGTTTTCCCAAGCTTCGGAAGACAAACAGAATTTAACCTTGAGGTCTTCCATCTTAATTGTTGATTTGTAAGTTTCAGTTTTTATAGCTTGAAACTTATATGGTTTTAATTAATCCAATAGGTCAATAACGACACAAGTTGATGTAGAACAGAACTATTAAAATTTAATTATAGATTAATAAAATAATTTAACAATAATTTTTAATTACCTAAATCAACAATTATGTCGGCTTAGGGTTCTGTAACCCAACTTCTTGAACAATTGAAAACGAATGAAAAATTATATATCAAAACAAAATATTAATAATTGAAAAGTAAAATCATTTACACTAGTTATTAATAAAGCAAGTAGTTTTTAGCAAAGTACGAGATGTGGCAAATGTAGTCATAATGGTGGCTAAGTTTGTATGTTAGATGGCAACAAACTTACATCTATATTATTTAGTTGCAGTTTTTGTAGAGCTTTCATTGTGATAGCATTAAAAAAAAAATCGAAATGTCAAGACAAACAACCTTTGAAGAAAGGCAAATTGTGATTTTCAATTACCAAAAAGGAAAATCCGTTCGCAAAATAAGTGAAGTTGTTAAAAAAGTAAATCTATGGTGTTTAGTGTAATAAAACGGTTTCGGGAAGGTCGAATAAAAAATAAACCAAAAAGTGTTGAAAGCAAAATAAAAATTTGCGATAGAAATGTGCGGTTTCTTTTAAGAAAAATAAGAAGTGATTCTTTGCTGTCCGCCATTGGCCTTTAAAAAATGTTAAAGGGCACTTAAAATGTTGACTTGAGGGCAGAAAGAGTTTGCCGGTTTGTTAGGAGAAACGAATTGAGTGGCGGAGTTGCGCACAAAACGCCGTTAATGTCAGAAAAGAATAGTCGTTTAAGAATGCAATTCGCCAAAGAGCATGTGACATCAGAATCAAAGAGATTAGTTTTGGTTTCGTCCGTTAAAAGGACTTTTAATGAATTGACCGAATTATGATTGAAGTTGGAGAACAAAATGCGACTTACCTTTGACCAGAAACTCATATCCTTTGTCACATTTTCTTCGGCGAATTGCATTTTTAAACGACTATTCTTTTCTGATATTTCTTTGGACAATTGAATTCTTAAACGACGATTCTTTTCTTATACTAACAGTTTTTTGGACGCAACTCAGCCGCTCAACTCGTTTCTCCTTAGAAACGGGCAAACTGTTTCTGCACATAAATCAACATTTTCAGTGTTCTTTAACATTTTTTAAAGGTCAATGGCGGACAGAAAGGGATAACTTCTTATTTTTCTTAAAAGAAACCACCCACCTCTATCGCTAATTTTTTTTTTTGTTGTACTTTCAACATTTTTTGGTTTATTTCCTATTCGACCTTCCGAAACCGTTTTATTACACTAAACACCATAGATTTACTTTTTTAACAACTTCACTTATTTTGCGAACGGATTTTCCTTTTTGGTAATTGAAAATCACAATTTGCCTTTCTTCAAAGGTTGTTTGTCTTGACATTTCGATTTTTTTTTTAATGCTATCACAATGAAAGCTCTACAAAAACTGCAACTAAATAATATAGATAACGTGGCAATTACACTTAGTTTTCTATAAAACAGCAGGTGTCCCACTTTGAGTGTGACCTGCATTAAAAAAAAATTACTAGACAGATCATTTTCATCTTTTTTTTAAACAAATCGGGAGTGTTTCTTGATATTTTTTTTTTTTATTTTATAATAATTTGAGGTCAATACTAAGCAATAAAAATAAAAATTATTTAAAAAAGTGAGCAACTCTGCATTTTTTTTTTTCGTAAAGAAGTTTATTGAAGATTTTATTTCTTAGGTGTCCCACTTTGAGTGTGATTTAATGTATGTAAGTCCGCCATTGGCGATACTTTTACTATTAACAGACTCGGGGTAGATAGACATGCGATCCAATGCAAAATTGGTGACCATAAACTAGAACGGGAGTTGTTAGCAAAGACAACCACCGAATATTTTAGTTACACTCCCAAAGAGGAGAAGCCCAAAAGTATGTTATTAAAAGGGGTAGAGCCTACCTCTGACCCAGAGGAGCTCTTAGCTGAACTCCGCAGGTTGGCGAGCGACGATCTCGAGTTCATCGGGGTCAAGTCGTTCACTACGGCCAAGGCAAGACGGGAGAAGCGGCTATTGCCGATGTTCCTCGTTACCCTATCACCAAGTAGCCGTCTGGAGAGCCTAAGGAAAATCTCCATCCTGGACTACCAGATGATAAGATGGGAAAAAATAAACAGGCACGGGGACATATTACAATGTCTTCGATGCCAAAGGTTTGGTCACGCCGCATTCAACTGCCAAATGCAGTCGAGGTGCGTTAAGTGTGGAGAGAACCACAACGACAAAGAGTGTAAGCTCGGTGAGGCAAGGGTCGAAGATAAGACCCTGCTGAAATGTGTACTCTGTGGAGATGGACACCCTGCTAACTATCGGGGTTGTCCTCGATACCAAGTTATTAAAAAATCATTAAAAGCTGCTCCAACAGTAACCAAGGACGAGGGAAGCCATACAGCCAGACCGACTCCAAGGGCCGTCGCCGTCGTTCCCCAAGTCTCCTACGCCCAAATGGCGGGTGGAGCTGGGAAAACGGTACAACCTCCCCAGAAAGAGGCCGCACAGCTATCTGTGTCAAAGGCAGCTACTGGGGAGTCAGAGGTGATGGTCGCTCTGCGTGTCATTCAGGCATAAATGAGTGAACTATCACGGCAAATAAGTGAGCAGGTGCGTATGGTGGACTTGATCTACCGTGCAGTGCCGTCGCTTGCGCAATTTTTAGGTTAACGGGCGCGCTGCCGGAGAGACCTTTTAAGATCCTAGCCGTGAATGTGAATTCGCTAGTTAGGGTAGAACGACGAGCCAACTTCTCTGAGTTGTTAAAAGACCAACGTCCTGATGTATGTATGGTTAGCGAGAGTAGGCTAAATCAGCATCACAAACTGACGGATAACAATTACATTATCATAAGGAGCGACCGACCCAACTCGACTCTCGCGGGTGGGGTTGCGATCTTCTTACGTAAGGGCATTGCTCATAAGGTAATATATAGTGGTGAAGTACGCCGATTCCGGTTGTTGGAAGCGTGTATCGTATGCATCCCTCTTCAACAGGGGAGGCGGTTGTATGTGGTCGTGATCTATGCGCCGGAGGCTTCTCAACCCTCATGTTTTATAATAGAGCTCGAATCACTTTCTCGAACTCTGAAACTGACCTCAGAAGAAAACTATTTCCTTTTGGCCCGTGATTAAAATGCTAAACACAAAGATTGGGGAATTCAATTAGCCAATCCAAGGGGGACCCAGCTATTCAATTGGCTGGGGCTCCACAGCATTGAGTGTAAAGTCGATCTGCTGGCTAATGACAGGCCTTCATATCCTCGAAGTGGCTCTTATTTGGATCTATTACTCTTAGACTCGAGACTTAAACTGACTGACGACGTTCTTCGACGGACGAAAAATTGTTTGACGACGGTTGAGTACGACAGTGACCACTGTGGACTTGCCGCCGTCATACTTCTTCCGAACGACCTTGTGGAACTGGAGGAGTACGTGCCAACGCACTCTTACAACTACGGTAAGACACGTTGGCCGCGCTTTTCCGGTGCCGACTCAAGAGAACTTCGTTCGAACGGTATTGCACCGCCATGCAACAGGAATCTGTCGAACGTTGAGATCGATGGGTACCTGCAACGTATGGAGGATGCAATTCGTAGTACAATGGACAGGACAACTCCTAAATATAGACAACTTGACTCTACGAACGTGTACAGAAACGCGACAATAGACGCACTTTACAAACAAAAAAGTAGACTCCTGTCAAGACACAAACTCTTCCACAGGAGGTTTACTGACCGACACGATTTGGAGATTAGAACTCTGAAGTCACAGATCAAAAATCTCCAACAGTTAATTAAAGAAAACTACAGAATATCTATATCTCTTTTCTGGAACAACAAAATTCGGGCGGTACAGTCCAACAACCCGAATATGTTTCCGGAAATAAATAAAATTTTTAGGAGAAAAGATCAAAATGACCTTCAGGGTATTAAACTCCAGAGGACGACAGGGAACAGAAACCTGCTTATGACAATAGGGATAGATCCGGATGAGGCCATCTTGGATGATGACCACTTTATAGTGGAAGATGCTCAGGAGAAGGTAGAGACGGTGGGTGCTGTTTTTGAGCGAGTATATAAGGTGAATGAGTGCATTCGCCCGAATTACGACCTTGAGAATAGAGCCTTCGTTGGACACTTCTATCTTAGAGACGAGATCTCGCATTGGCGATCCGAGAATCCTGGTTTCACTAGGTTCAATGACGACCGACTTGCAAATGCAGTCATCGCCCAGCGAAACGGGGATAACACCCTGTTCGTTTCTAAGATGGACCTCTTGGACATCTTTCACAAAATAAAGAAAAGGAAATCAGCAGGAGTCGCCGGCATACCCAATGTTGTGCTGCGAAACCTCCCTTCGGAAGCGGTGGACATATACACCACGTTGTTCAACAATGCGCTGAATAATGCATATTATCCAGTGCGTTGGAAGACGGCAGTGGTCCATCCTCTCCTAAAAAAAAAGGGAAGGATGGTTCCAATCCAGCAAATCTCCGGTCAATTAGTCTTCTCCCGAGTATCAGCAAAGTATTCGAAAAAGTTCTCAATAGAGCTCTGTCCACATGGGCTGAGTACAAACATATTATTCCTGAAAATCAGTTCGGTTTTAAGGCGGGCCATGATACCACACATGCCGCGTCTAAACTAGTATCAGATATTCAATGGAACAAAGCTAAAAAGCAGTGTACGGGTGCATGTCTGGTTGACTTGGAGAAGGCTTTCGATACCGTATGGTTAGACGGTCTTTTCTATAAGTTGATCAGATATGGCATGAGTAAACCACTGCTATATATTCTGAATGACATGCTTCATGGTAGATCGTTTGTTGTGAAAAGTTGCAATATAACTTCTACCAGAACTTTTAAAATACAGAATGGTCTGCAACAAGGTGCGGTGAATTCGCCCATTTTATTTAGCATTTTCACCGGCGATCTAATTGGTTCCCTTCACCATGCTATAGCGTACGCCGACGACCTAATCGCGTACAAAACTGGTCCAAAGATCGAGGTTATCAGATTACTTTTGCAGCGTGACTTCGATAAGATTCAGCAATATTGCGATGACTGGAAGTTGAAAATCAACTTTCAGAAATCGGAAAGAATTGTGTTTAGAACCCCGTTGGCTCGGGCCTAATGGGATACGAGAAAGAACTGGGGGCCTATCATGTAACTTGTTTCTACAATAAAAACGTTCGAATGCCCTTTATAATATTGTAATGAACACCCAACATTTATACCAATTTCCTAATCGAAAACGTTTAACCGAAAACACAACTGGCAACTCTATAATGGAATGGTATAAATGAGAGGCATTGCCCAGTGGTTTTCGACGCTGGACTTGAAGAGTGGATATTGGCAAGTTGACATCCGCCCTGATGATCGGGAAAAGACGGCGTTTTCTACAGGTAATGGGCTCTGGCAGTTTAAAATTATGCCGTTTGGGCTATGCAACGCTCCGGCAACATTCGAGCGTTTGATGGAGTGCGTTCTTCAAGGACTGACGTGGAAAGCATGCCTTGTCTACTTGGACGATGTCATTGTTTACGGGAAAACATTTGGCCAACATTGCAAGAACCTAAAAGCCGTGTTTCAGAGACTTCGAGAGGCTAACCTTAAACTGAATCCAGAAAAATGTGCACTTTTCAAAACCGAAGTTAAGTATTTGGGACACATCATCTCTTCCCAAGGAGTGAAGACTGATCCTGAAAAAGTTGACTCCGTCAAAAATTGGCCAACACCACAGGACAAACATCAACTCCGAAGCTTTCTTGGTCTTGCCACATATTACCGACGTTTTGTTAAGAACTTTGCTGGAGTTGCAAAAAGTTTGCATCAGCTCACCGAAAAAGGGAAGCAGTTCAAATGGTCAGGTGAGTGTGAAAAATCTTTTCAGGAACTCAAATACCGCCTCTGTAACGCTCCAGTGCTGGCACATCCAACACCTGGCAAAACATTCATCATCGACGCAGATGCAATCAACGTTGGAATCGGGGCGGTACTATCCCAAGTGCATGATGGCGAAGAGAAAGTGGTGGCATATTACAGTAAGGTCCTCTCGAAGCCTGAAAGAAACTACTGCGTGACCAGAAGGGAACTGCTAGCTCTTATCTTGGCAATAAAGCACTTCCATAAGTACATCTATGGACAGAAATTCCTTCTGCGGACAGACCATGGTGCTCTGAACTGGCTGTTGAACTTCAAAAATCCAGAAGGTCAAGTCGCAAGGTGGATAGAAAGACTGCAGACTTATGATTACCAGATTCAACACCGCAGAGGAAAGTTGCACTCAAACGCCGACGCATTGTCCCGAATACCTTGCAAAGAGGATTGCAAGCATTGTAGGCGACAAGAAAACAAAGAAAATATTACCGCTCAGCGACTAAGAGCTGACCCCATATGCGGATGGAGCAATGAGGAAGTGAGGACCGCTCAACAGGAGGATCCAGATATCGAACCCATTCTCGCAGGGAAAGAAAATGAAGAGAAACCTGAATGGGGAGACATTTCTGACAGGAGTACATTTCTCAAAGCCTATTGGGCACAGTGGGACTCACTATATGTGCAAGAAGGTGTCCTCAGGCGAAGATGGGAATCCGCTGACGGTAAATCATATGTGATGCAGCTGATCGTACCACAATTGAAAGTCAGTGAAGTTCTTCGGGAGATGCACGACGGACCTTCTGGAGGCCACCTGGGAGTTAACAAAACACTGGAGAAGGTGCGACATCGGTTCTACTGGTTACATGCTAGAGATGACGTGGAGAAGTGGTGCCGAACATGTGACAAGTGTGCTGCAACCAAAGGACCTGGTAGGAAGATTCAAGGTAAGATGCATCAGTACAACGTTGGATCGTCTTTTGAGAGGATTGCACGAGATGTGGCTGGGCCTTTTCCAGAGACCAACGCTGGAAACAAGTACATTCTGGTTGTAATGGACTATTTTAGCAAGTGGCTTGAGGCGTATGCCATCCCAGATCAAGAAGCCAAAACGGTGGTCGACCAGATTGTGTTTAACTGGGTGAGTAGGTTTGGCGTGCCTATGGAACTCCATTCCGACCAAGGGAGGAACTTTGAGTCAAACATCTTCCAAGGAGTGTGCGGACTACTTGGCATCAAGAAGACCAGAACCACACCGCTTCATCCACAATCTGATGGGATGGTTGAAAGATTCAACCGGACCTTGAAAGAACACCTCACCAAGGTCGTAGGCGACCACCAAAGAGACTGGGATAGGCACGTACCGCTATTCCTGATGGCCTATAGAAGTGCAGTACATAGCTCGACAGGACGAACACCATCTGACATCCTGTTCGGGAAAACCATGCGGCTGCCCAGCGAACTTAAATTTGGATGCCGCACAGAGGAGCAACAGTACACGAACGAGTATGTGGATGACCTCAAGGAGAGACTCGCTGACATCCATAAAAGAACAAGGGAACGGATGAAAACCTACAGCGACCGGATGAAGGCACGGTACGACACAAAAGCGACAACGGCAGGATTCCAAGCAGGAGATCGTGTGTGGCTTTATAATCCTCATCGTCAAAAGGGACTGTCACCGAAACTTCAGCAGAACTGGGAAGGTCCTTATACTGTTGTCACGAGGATTAACGACGTGGTTTACCGCATCCAAAGAGGATTAAGAGGCAAGTTAAAAGTAGTTCATTGTGACCGGCTGCATCGATATAGTGGCGAGGCTGCAGATGGAATTATTCGGGACGAACAATTTTAAGGAGGGGGCAGTGTAATGAACACCCAACATTTATACCAATTTCCTAATCGAAAACGTTTAACCGAAAACACAACTGGCAACACTATAATGGAATGGTATAAATGAGAGGCATTGCTTGTAAGCCAGTGTGTGTGAGTGTAGAGATGCTTGACAGCAAATGTGGAAACCATGGAGAAGAAACTGGAACGCTCTAGATAAGTGTTGTTCTATATAAATAGGACCGCTGACGCAACGAGCAGTCAGTTTTGATTATAGAGTGATAAAGTTAAGAGTGAAATGTTGTTAACCAGTGATAGTCCAATAGTCGAGTTGAGTTCGAATAAAGTATAGATACTGAATAAAGTGGTAGAAATAAAATAAAAAGTGAAGTTTTATTTTGCGAACTAAGCGCACGTTACAATATAATAACTTTCGAATGATTCGAAAGTAGAATCGAGTTACATAGTAGGGCCCCTGGCGAAAGCTGGTGATCGTTGATCTACATGGCCACCCACTGCCAAGCAAAGTAGTAGTCAAGTACCTCGGCATCTGGCTAGATCAGTATCTATATTTTAACAAACATATGGATGCGGCTCTGGCCAGGGCTAGAGGAGCTTTTGCTCTGACAAGGCGACTGTTTCACAGCAGTCAACTTGATAGCAGAGTGAAGGTGATTTGCTACATGGCCCTCATAAGGCCAATGATTGTCTATGGGTGCCCCGTGTGGTTCAATGTTACAGCGTCTCAAATGGAAAAGATTCGGGTGTTTGAGAGACAGTGTCTGCGTACCTGTCTTGGATTGCACAGAACACCAGAGTCGGAGTACAGAAAATATTATCCTAATGGGGTCCTTTACAAAGGGGCTCAAATAAACAGAATCGACAACTTCATGATAAAACTGACTCGGGGTCACACTGCAAGGGCGATGTCTTGGAACAATGGCCTGATATTTGGGACTTACTACCCCAACATAGAATATATGGAGAGAACACGTTTCAGTGGATTTGTCCCACCGGAGGCTTTCCTCTATTTTGACATGATAGGTTTGATACAGGACAGATTGGCGGTTCCGTTAATCTACCAGGTCTGCCGTAAGTCCGTAGAACGACGGCTCCTTTATAGCCGGGACGTCGCCGCAGTAGGCGATCGACGGGCCGTTATTAAAACGTCAAAACTATTCTGGTGGTTGTCTGAGCAACATATTGACAATGTTACTGATAGCGAGTCGCCAATTTATTTTTTAGGCTTACAAAGGATTAGAGTGTAAGACTTAGGGTATAGGGGGTGGGCACAGTGGCAACCAAAAAAAAATTAAAACAAAAAAAACACAAAAATCCAAAAAAAAAAAAATAATAAAAGTAAAGCGGCATCGAAAATCAAAAAAAAAATTTAAAAAAATTAATAAAATCAAAAAAAAAAAACTTTAAAAATTAAAAGCGGCGTCGAAAATCCAAAAACATAGAAAAACTACAAACAAAAATCCAAAAAAAATTATCAAACAAAAAAAAAAAATTTGTAAAAATGCTACTGTGGCTGCTCTATTTTTCAGTAGTTTTAATTAGTCTTAAGTAGTTTTAATTAGTTGTAATTAGTTTTAAGAAAAACAAAAAAAACTGATCAAAAAAACTAAGTTTTTAAAATTTTCTTAGGGTTAATATTAGTTATAGTTTGAAATATATACGGTATCTTTAGGCCGAAAGGCATTAGAATTAAGTTATTGAGTAATTTAGAGTACCCGCCTAGGGTCAGTAAGTTAATTAAGTTATTATGTAAGCTAGTTTAAACATTTTTGTTAGCAAGTAAGTAGTTATAAGTGATAAAAAAAAAAAAATTAAAATGAATTTAAAAAATTTAAAACTAAAATAAGAAATTATCAAATCGAAGAAATGTGTGCAGTGCAGCCAACGAAACTATGCGTGTGGTGTGAGGGAGGAGATGGTTGAGAGGTAACGCACTGTGTTAGGTCTATTTCTTTTTATTGAGTAGCACACAGCACTGAATAGAATTAATTCACAGATTTTAATTACTTCAGCGCGACGCGGCAGGAAACTTTTTTTTTGTTTATTGTTTTGAAGGGTATGGTGAATGGATGTAATATTTTTTTCTATTTTTTTTTTTTTTTTCTAGATGGGATTTTCAGTTATATATTGTGGTAAGCTTCACGTAACATTTAGTTTTTATTTCATGTCAATCGGTTGATAAATAAAGTTATGCCAATTCTTGCGGACGAAGTCGCTGGCACACTTAGTTTTATATATAAAGATTGTCTAGTTTTCGTCTTTCCCGCATTTTCGCTAGTCTATGTTGATCTTCATTGAAGACGTTTAAGAGAAGTTGTAACACCCGAAACGTTTCTGGTGTTAAAGTTTTTAATCATGCAAAAAAGCTATCAAATTTGTATCTTGTTGAATTATTATTTAGTATTTTCAATCATTACCATCATAACCTTATTTTTTTAAAAATATTATTACCTAAAAATTACCTAATTTTTCATTTCGTGTGTTGCAGTGCCAATGCAACAAGGAAACACACCATTTACTTGATAATTATGAATTTTTCGGGCCTGTAAAGTATTCCACCAATAAAACGAAAAATAACCTAAAATCAAACCTGTGGTACCCGTGGCGTGATGGTTAGCATATCCACCTGCTAACCCAGAGGTTCGAGGTTCGAATCCCAGGAGAGGCAAAAATGTTTTTTCACGGGTATCGCCTTTCGCGAGGAACTGGCAAGTCCTCCGTTAGTAAATTCATTGCTATGAAAAGCGCTTTCTCAATTAGCCGTTCGAACGCGTTCGGAACCGGCAGAAAATTGTAGGTTCCTCCGTTCCCTCACAAGGCATGGTTGTGAGAAGTGCCCTAGGCCCAGAGGCTCCTAGCTCTGTTGCGCCACCTTATTTTATTTTATTTAACCTCAAACCACAACGGGACAAAACGGTTGTCATATTGACAGTTCTTTTTTTTATTTTTTGAATTTCCAATAGTCAATAAGCTTATTCACTTTGTGCAGATTTTGAAGACTAATACTTAAAAGCTACTGGTTTTTTCTAGTTTTTTTTTGTTGCATTTTAAAATTTGCATTTGACTTTGAGGTAATTTTTTCAGAAAATGCCTGTTTAACATATAGCTTCTTCATTTTTTACAGATGAACAAAACAATAAAAAAAAACTCATTCATAGGTGCACTCATTTACATACATACATACATCTTATGATACTTGGAAAAATACAAAATGGGTAAGAATAAAAAAAAAAAAAAAGATTTCTTGCATTGCGGTTTGTTTGAATAAAACAATAATATGAGTATTTTTTAGTAGTTTTTTATGTGTTTTATACAAATACAATTATAACAAGTGCTCAAAGTGCCCTCCTTCGTTTTGAATGCATGCGAGCGTCGGTTTTTGGATTTCATTGTGGATGATTGCTCTCGATAACTCTTGTCTTACTCTTCTTATGGTTGCAGCTCCTGCGTTAGGTATTGCAGTTTCTCCAAACCTTCGAAAAGTATTTTCAAAAACATATTGAGGAGGAAGTCTTCTGTTAGGATAAAGTTCCTGGTGTTTTCGTTGTACTCGTCTTGAATTTCTATTGCAAAACCCATATACGAATAAAATGTCTGCGTATTCTTCTTTCGTCAATGAAGTCATTTCAAAAAGCTCTCTGATCAAACTGCAATCGTGACTTATTTTGATAAACTGATGAACAGTTTTATTTGCTATGCTTTCTTATTTTTTTATACGACTTATTTACCCATTGAACATTCATACCCCAAATTTGAATCTCCTTCAAAAGAGGTATGGCAAATAGGATTTTGGTAGCAGGACAAATACACTTTTTTTTAGTGCACTTATTAATCAGCTTTTTTTTATTATTGTTTTGTTCATCTGAAAAAAATAAAGAAACTCTGTGTATTTTCCAAAAAAATGACCTCAAAGTCAAAACTTTGCTTGTGGAAGAAAATTTGAACACCATTTAAAATTTAAAATCTGGCAACCCTAAGCCTATAAGTGACAAAATTTTATACAGTTTTTAAGATTATCATTTCTCCCAAAAAATAAGTCTAAAATTAGGTCTCTACCATGGGTATTGACAGAGAAATCAAATTTAAAACCGGTTCGGGGTACACCAAAGTTAACATTTTTTTAAATTGTCAAAAAGTCAAAAAGTTATGTCAAAGTTGAGAAACGGACTTTACTTTTAACAATTTTTTTCTTAGAATATCACCAAGAATCACATCCCAAAGTATGTAACACGAATTACGGAACACGCTGTATATATCGATAATAACAGTAATTCAGTTATTTAGTTATTTGGCACTAGTACGATTTTTAAACAGCTATTTTTAACAGTCACCAGTTACCGCTTACCGATCTGATATATCGATTAGCAGTTATTCAGTTAATAAGTTATTTGGTGCAGTTTTTTTTATATCCAAGCAGTTACCAGTTACCGATGTTATATAAAGATTCTAACAGTTATTCAATTATTTCAGACGATATTCTCACTTGTTAACAAACAAAAGTATAAGTATGTATTTAATTAGAATATTTTACAGAAGCGGAAGCAGGAAATGTACAGAGAAGCGTATTTAATTACAGCATTTCCAAATGAATATGAAAAATAGAATTTTACCAAATCATTGATTTTCATCTCAAACCAAGTCTTCACAGAGTAAACCAAATAAGGCCCAGAGATGATCACAAGGTTTGGCAATAATTCAAACAATAAGAAAGCAAGCAACTTACAACTTTAGTGCGAATGAGCACTAGACATTTTTTTGTATTAGGTACAGTAACGTTATTATTCTCATGGGGTAATTGAATTCATAGAAAACCTTATTTAAAACAAATACTAGGTTTAGTATGTACATGCAACGTGAAGTGAACAGCATAGCACTTCCATGAAAGAACTCATTAGTTCAAATCATCCTTTACACCCAAAGACAACTAATACTTAAACAAACTTACCCCCTGTCTTCGTAGATTTTGGAATATTTCATCAGATAGCGGTCTTGACAGCCAGCCCACCCAAGAAGCATTACGATGGGAACGTTGGTTTCCTTGTACACAAATACAAAATCTGATTCTATTGAATCTATCTCCCTTTTAAAATGGGGAGTTGGGAATTTGATAAAGTATTCCAAGGAATCTTCGATAGGCGAATTTCTTTGCTCATATTGTTTTGAGCTGTGACGAATTACCAAAGCTTCAGTGCCTCCTTCTCCGTAACTTCCGCCATTTCCACTTCCTGAAACACACTCTCCAGCTTTTGGAGGTGAACTTTTTAAAGAGTTTCCTTCTTTTTGGTAAAATTCTGCTGACTGAGTCGGCCTTCGAGTGTTAACGAAGGAACCATGAGAACTAGTACTGGTTATATATGATGAATTTCCATGAGATGTCATTTCCAGACGTGTTTGTGCTTCAAAATCTGTGCGTAGATTCTATTAGTTTTATTTTATTTCAAAGTTTTCCCACTTATAGTAATGGGATTGATTTTCCAATTTTTCCTTTTGCCTCGATTTCTTAAAACTTCGCTTTCAAAAAGGTTCGGTATATTTTTATTTTTTACGAATATTTTGCACTTTCACGTATTAACACTTAAATAGGTGCTCAATACGTCTCTGGCGGTAGAATTAACCTTTTCAGCACAAAATGTGGAGTGGTACAAACATCTTGTTACGTTTAATGGAAATTTTCAACTTCGTTGTATCTTAGTGATTTCAGTCATGCGTATAGTGAATAAGCTACAATATTGTTGTTGATTTATCTTGGGTGTAGTAGTATATTGATAAACATGCATGGATTTATCATCTTGCACCTTTTAAAAAATGAAAAGCGATTAAATGATGTAAAATGTTACTTATTGCTGTAAACTAAGAATTCCGGAATTGAACAAAGAATGTTTGATTAATAAAATCAATAACATACAATAACCGTTGGTGGTTCTCATTTTCAGTGAAATGCACCTTATAGACAATTCATTATGGTCGAATCCGCTGGTTTTGGTTTTGCACCATTTTTTCTACCATCCGAAGAGCTGGTATAAACTGTAAAATCATAATTAGTAACATCTGCGCGAAGTGGCAGCTCCATACCATAATGTTGGTTGTGTATCAAAGTACTCCTTAAATTTTCTTTTATTTTTGCTACTTCTACAGCGATTTATATGTGTCTTATATTGTATTTGTTTGCATTTAAGTTCATATTCGAAATTTACATCTTTGTGCAGTAAATTTTTGATTTTAGCCAATAAATTTGTTTAGTTTTAGTAAGCACAAAAAAATTCGTAACCTTATTTGAGTCACAATTCAAGTGCAAGTCTCTTGAGCACTTTACGCTACTTTAATAATCATAAATACTGTATGAATGCTTTTTATGTGTTTAGTGGTTATAATTTTTATTATATTTAAATTATAATTTTTGCAGTGCTAATTCTAAATCGCTCCACGGCGTAGTTGGTTAGAGCGAAGAACGAAGATAGATGTGTCAAGCTTCTCAAGTTCGAATCACATACTTCTTAAACAAAAAAATTTTTATTCTTCATTATTTTCCACCAAAATTTTTTTTCTCGATCTCTTTTTCCTTTTTTCTTTTTTTTTTCAAATGTCTAATTGAAATGGAATGCTGGTGAAATGTCTGGATTCTTCCCCTAATGCATGCCTCTTTGCATGTTACGGCCCTTGTGGGTAGCTTTTCTGTGCTAATTGCGTTGGGTCAACCACTTATTTTGTAGAAAAGTTAGACGCGTCAAAAATTGCAGTCTGGTTTTATCCTGATTGTAGGAAAATCTCTCTATCCCAACTTGCTGATAGATATCATTCAAGAATGATATAGCCAAAATCAAGAAAGGATTAGATGAACTATAGACTGATGTGCAGGTTTGAGAAGACACGTTTTTTCACGTCTGGCTACAGTGAGCTTTTCCCGCGCCAAATAATACTAATAATACTTACACTAAATAAAATCATAAACTCAAATTACTCAGAAATAACCTTACTTACTTACTTACTTATGGTGGCGCTACAGTCCGGGTCGGACTAGGGCCTCAACCAACATGTTTCTCCAGCCAGCTCGGTGCCTAGCTAGCTGCCTCCAGTTTTGCACGCCAAGTTGGTTGAGGTCCTCTCTTACTTGCGTGCGCCACCTGAGTCGCGGTCTTCCTCTACTGCGCCGTCCCTCGAGATTGGATTCGAAGACTTTCCGGGCCGGAGCGTTGGTGTCCATTCGCTCTACATGACCCAGCCATCTAAGCCGCTGGACCTTGACTCGTTTGACAAGGTCAGTGTCGCTGTACAGCCCGTACAATTCGTCGTTAAATCTTCTTCTCCACTCTCCATCTATGCAGACGGGATCAAAAATCACCCGAATAATTTTTCTCTCGAAGCATCCTAAAGCGTTCTCGTCTGCCTTTGACAAGGTCCATGCCTCTGCGCCATATATAAGAACCGGGATGATAAGTGTCTTATACAGGGACACTTTAGTTGCTCGAGAGAGGACTTTACTACTCAATTGCCTTCTTAGTCCGTAGAAACAGCGATTGGCAAGAGTTATTCTTCGTTTGATTTCAGCGCTGGTGTCGTTGTCTGAGTTAATAGCGGCGCCTAGGTAGACAAAGTCCTTAACTACCTCAAAGTTATAGCTGTCTATCGTAACGTTCTGTCCGAGACGTCGGTGTTGGGTGTCCTTTCTTGATGACAGCATATACTTGGTCTCAGGGGCGAACGCAGGGGGGGGTTTTGGGGGTTGAAACCCCCCCCCGAAATTTGTGAAATAAAAAAATAACCACTAGTTTTTTAAAACAAAAACCAAAATATAAAACATGGAAACATAAAATTCATCTGAAAATTTCATTCTGTCAACGAAAAAATCCCTCCAAATGCGGAAGCAATTTCTTTTCTATCGATAAGTAAATTTTCAGGTATTTCACACGTTTTGGAATGACTTTTTGGTTTGTTGATGTGGAGGTAGTATTGGGTCGTATACAACGGGACTTGCTATAGAAATATATGAAAATTCACTTTCCTACTTACTTGCAAACACATCGCATTTGTCGCTTCAAAACTAAAGGCAGTTGCGATCGAAACACATCGTATCGGTCACTCCAAAGCTAACGGCAGTCGCTACCGAAATCTACGAAAATTAAAGTTTTCATCACACATACTAAAAGCCACCCGCTCTGGCTCTGTATAAGAATGCGATCGACAACGGCAACTAGGAAAGGGTATACTTATGTATGAATAAGCATATGCATACCCATGAATATTGCTTGAGTATGCCAAACGATAAACTGCCCAACAACTTTATAAACACCTTAAATGTTTGTGATTCGTCCCTATATAAAACAGTTCATTGTTTTATGCTTCAAGCAAGCGATCTTTTTCATGTCTGCGCAGATTAAAAACTTATCTGCGAGGAAGAACCAGCGAGGAGCGACTGAACGGTTTGATGTTGCTGAACATCTATAGGAGTATTGAGGTTGATTATGAGGACGTTATAAATACAATGGCAAAAGTTCCAAAGCGCATTGATTTTATTTTATAAAATACTAGCTGTGCCCGCGACTTCCTCCGCGTGGAATAGTGGCTTTCGGCAGCAATTTTTTTTTCAGTAACTTATTGTTATATTATTTTACTTAAGTACATACATTTTTGCACACGATGTTCTTACTTCTTTCATCTTTTGCCAAATAAAATTGTTTTGCCGTAAGTACTTCCGTTCCCATGGCAATAATGGAACAAAGAAAACAAATACAGACAGATTTAATTTCGAAATATTAGGAACGACTATTGTAGCATTCTAACAGTGGAAGAATTTTTGAAATCGGTGCAGTAGTTTCTAAGTTCTCGATTACGTTCCCGTTCCCGTAGGAAGTGGGATAAAACTTTAGATTGAAAAGACTTTATCTATGTCTTTTCTCATGTCTTAGACTACCTCTGTACAAAATTTCTTTTGAATTGGTTCAGTTGTTTGGGCGGGAGATGGTAACATAGAAAGACGAACAAACAGAGCTACTTTTGCATTTATAGTATAAGTTAGGATTGTTCCTAGCAAATCAATACAGAGTATAAAAAAAGCATACAAATATTAAGAACAATTGTTCGTGAATATTTAATATATTTTTTCAAAACCCCCCCCCGAAAAATTTTTCTGCGTTCGCCCCTGCTTGGTCTTGCCTTCATTTACCACTAAACCCATCGTCTCAATGCTCATAAAAGCGCCATTGACATCACGCTACGTTCTTCCAATTATGTCAAAGAAATAACCTTACCCCCCAAAATTATTTGGAAAGAAAGTCAAAAGAGAACTACCAAATAAAAATCTTGAATGAACTTCAGAAACTAACCGATACTTGTTTGTTTCCCGATACAAGACTAGGCTCTCTTTGTAAATGTATAAAAGCTGCCACCGATATAAGAAACAACAAAAAAATTGTCATCTTTATACAAAAATGGTTTGATAAAGACTGTTTGAATGCAAGAAATAATTCCTTCCTTCTTCCAATAAATTCTTCCTTCCGAACTTTTAAAGGAAACCAGAAAACAAAAAAAATTAAATGAAACAGCCACCAAACAGTATATTTCAGCAAATAAAGCTTACAAGGATTTGTGCAGATCAAAACGCCAGGAATATTATACATCAGTAGCACATGAACTTTCAATTTTCAAAGATAGTAAAAGTTTCTGAAGAATTGAATTGCTTATTTGCGGATCAAACTTGAAAGCAAGTTGTCTAGCTGATTATTTCAAAAATTTAATCAATCCTGATCCAATCTCCAATCATTTTTCTTTTGCGGAACCTCTAATTTTAGACCAAACTCTCGATTGTCAAATTTCAATAATAGAAATTCAAACTGCATTGCATTATGCAGCGAATAACAAAGCGCCAGGCCCGGATAGAATAAGCAATGAGTTTTACAAAAACGCACCAACTGATTTTTGGTATGAAATTCTTCACTTTTTTAATAATATTTTCATTACCGGAAAGGTTCCACAAGCTTTTCAAGATTCTCTGGTCTATCCAATTTTTAAAAAAGGCGATGTTGCAAATAATTATATAGGAATATCGTTTATGAATTCTATTGCGAAGCTATTTGCATCTGTACTCCTTAGTCGCATCAACATTTGGTTAACAAATAATGAAGTGCTTAGTGAATACCAATCTGGTTTTCATAAAGGCTCCTCCACAGTTGATAACATTTTCACCTTAAACTCAATTTCACAGTATTTCCTTCAACAAAAAAGAAGTTTGTACATATTTTTCGTGGACTTTAAAGCTACATTCGATTCGATAGATCGACAAGCATTGTTTTACAAACTGTCACAAAAGGGACTGTCGACGACACTTCTTTTGGTCCTGAAAAATATGTACAAAAACAGTCGCTCAGCGGTTTGGGATGGGATAGATATGTCTGAATGGTTTGAGTCTACATCTGGTGTCAAACAAGGTTGTCTTTTAAGTGCAGTTCTCTTTGCTATATTTATTGATGATATTTCAATGTATCTACCCACTGGAATAAGTTTTGCAGGTCTAAACGTTAAGGTACTCATGTACGCAGATTACATTGTGCTTTTAGCAGAATTGCCCCAAAGTTTACAACTTATGATAAATAAGCTAGTTTATTTTTGTAGTCTGGAAAAGAACGGTTAATCTAGAAAAATCTAAAGTAATGACAGTAAGAAATACACAATCAAAACTTAATAGCTTGGACTACTTTTAAAACCTAATATGAAGTTAACCCCACACCTCGAAAAAAACTGATTGCATCAAAAAGTATGATTAAGGGGGATAGCCACTGTGACGGCTGAAAAATTAGTGATTTTTTAAAAAAAATTTTGACCGAGTAAATAGAGGAATTTTTGGATCGGTTTTTTTTTTATTTTATTAAGTACAAATCGAATAATTTTTCTACAAATTTTTATTAAAAAATATCAAATAGCTTTAACAATATTAGCGATGCCGTAGCGCCGTAAAAAAAAATTCCCACTACATGGTCGCATCGATTTTTCAAAAACCGGTACTCTGATAAAATGAAAATAAAAATTATTGTAAATGTAGTTATCGTTGTACGTAGCGGTTTTTTTTTATTTTGATTTTTCACAAAATGGCGACTGTTTGAAAATATTTTATTTTTTTCGAAATTTTTTTTTTGGGTTTCAGACAGTTTAAAAAATAGTAAAAAAACAAAATTTTTTAAATCGGCTACGCTTTACCTCAACCACTACTAAGACAAACAAAATAAAAAAAAAATAGTAGACATCGGTTAGTAATTGTTCGAGTTATTGATGCGACCAGTTCAAAAAAAGTCGTTACGAGAAAAATGCGTTCAAAGATTTTAGTCCATATCTCTCATAATGAAATCATGTATCTTCAAATGATTGTAACTTAGTCAATTTTTGGAATTTTGACTTGCAATTTTTTGAACGTATAAACTTTGATTTAAAACAAAAAAATTTTTTTTTTTTGCCTATCACAGTGGCTTTCCCCCTTAAAGCTTCATGGAAAGATGTTATGAACAGCAAAGATGTACCAACCTCAGCTAAGTACAAGGTATTTGACGCTGTAATGCGCTCTGTTATGTGCTAAGGCTGTCACACATGGAGATATCAGTCACTTGAAGAAGTAGAAAAACTTCAACGTTACTTTCTCAAACGACTGTTCTAGTTACCATTCAATATTCCAAACTATATTCTACAACTCGAAACCGGCCTTCCTGATCTTTTTATTCATACTCTAAGACCACGTTTTGACTGTATGTTGAAAGTACTGGCATATAGACCAAATAGAATTCAATTGTCAATAGCAAAGTACATCATAGATAACAAAGTGGAGTGGATAGGAGAATGGAGACAATGGGCAACGAAGTGTGGAATTGAGCTAAATTTCGAATATACTAATTTAATCTTACTAAAAGGACAACACTACGGGTTATTACAGGCTGTCGACATCTACCAGCGGAATACATACATAATATTATTATGTATTATTCCCTCTTTTATCAAAACGTAAGAGGTCTTCGCAGTAAAACTGCTGATTTGTATGTTAACTCCCACGTTTTCAAACATGACGTGTTTGTTTTGACTGAAACTTGGCTAAGCCCAAGTTTCTAGAATTCCGAAATCTTGAGCCCTTAATTCTCGGTTCACCGTAAAGATCGGCACATAGACAGGCCAGATGAGGTCGGTGGTGGTGTTTTGATTTCAGTCAGGAACACATATATGTCGTCTCGTATACTCTTTCCGTTTGAACTGACTATTCCTTTTGCTGGTGTGAAAGTCTGTACACTGTCTAAACATATTTTTATCGTTAACGTTTACATTGTTCCAAAAAGTTCAGCCTCTGCTTATGCTGAATTTTCGCTAATTTTTAGAAAGCCAAATTCTGTTACTAGGTGACTTTAATTTACCGTATGTCCAATGGTTACCCTCCGACGATGGATCATTCCAAAAACCCTCTCTAACTTCACCGCAGCGTGAGCTTTCTTGTTTAGATAATGTTATATCTACTGACTTACAGCAAGTAAGCTGTATTAGAAATTTTCAAAATCGTATGTTAGACCTTGTTTTCTCTTCCGAAGCTATTAGCACGGTTGTTCTTCAATCTAATTCAGGCATTACTAGAATTGATGATCTTCATCCCCCTTTAGATATTTTTGTTGAACTAAGCAACGCATCTCACGTTATCAATAATTCAAATGACTGTTTATATACTTTTGACTTTCGAAAGGCGAATTTCGATTTGCTTTCGAATGAATTAAGCAGGGCTGGTATTGAAAATATATCACCCCGTACAAATACTGACAAAGCAGTCGCTTGCTTTTACTCCATTTTAGAAAATTGCATGAAAAAAACCATTCCCCAAAAGACGCTCAGAAATGCTAGTTTTTGTCAACCGTGGTTTACCAAGGAACTAAAGGCTCTGAGGAATAAAAGAAACAAGGCTGGGAAAACCTATTTAATTACTCTTTCTCCAACCGGCCACCAAATATTTATAAGTTTTTTTTGAAGACTTCAAAACGCTTTCTCAGAATGGGCTGTTCTCTGAAAAACGATCCAAAAAGCTTTTGGTCCTTTTTAAATTCAAAAAAAAAAATCAGACGGCTATCCAGCCAACTTTATTTATACTGCCATTTCATTAAAAAATACTCCCGACATTTGCAATGCCTTTGCAGACCATTTTAATGGCTCTTTTTGTAATACAAATCTAGAAATTGATAAAAAATACTTTGAATATTTAACTCACTGCTCGCAAGTGAATTTTAATAATATTCCTAGGACAACGGCCATGTCAACCGAAAAGAGTCGGTTCCCATTAGAACACCGTAATTAAATCGGTATGAGCGCTGTTAGTGACAAGATGGGGGACCGTCCGTTACTACTGCGTGCTGTTGTCATGTGTTATTTGTTCTATGTAGTATTTGTGTAGTTAGGCTTGTGGTGTGTCAGCCAAATGGTATTTGTCGCCCGGCTGCAACCCCCCTACTCCACAGATTAATGTGTGGAGTAGGTTTCATGTAAATGTAAATGTTAATGTAATATTCCTATTCAAAGTGACAGAATTACTTACTACCGCTCTTCTCTCAAAAGTGGCGTTTCTTCTGGTCCGGACAGGATTCCGCCAATTGTTTTAAAGAAGTGTTTCTCACGATTATCCTCTTCATTTGAACATCTTTTCAAGCTTTCATTAAAATCTGGAATATTCCCCACATAATTGATGCTCCCCTTGCTCTCCCACATAGGATTCAACTATCGCGGAGGAACTCACCAACTACGTAATTTAGAGTTTATACATCGCTCCCACCACCGAACTAACTATGGAATGCATGAGCCATTAGCACGCATGAGTAGGTTATTCAACTCTTATCCTTTTATTGTCGATTTCAAAGTTAGTAAAAGTAGTTTAAAATTAAAATTAAGAACCAGTGTACCATCTCCATGATTCATGTTTAGTAGATTTTTTATTACTGTAGTTTAATTTCATTTTTTATTTATAACCTTGTTTAGTAATGTTTCACTAGTTTAGTTTGTTCTCTTAATGTTAATTTAATTTAAGTTTTACTTTGTAATATTTTTGTAATGTTTTTCTTATTTTTCCTCGTATACCTTCTCTTTGTGCTTGTGTTGGCGTTATTTACTAACCACTAACACTTGCATTAATGATGAAGAGCGTAGATAAGTGTGTACAGACGAGATTGCTCTAAGTTCAGTGCCACTTAAGTCTCTGAGAGGCAAAAAAATGTAACCGAAACTATAGAATGTAACAATTTTAAGTAATAAAAATCGTCTATCAATCTATCTACTAATAATAATTATTTTTGATCATTAATTATCTGCAATTGATAGTTATCCGCAATAAAATATTGTAACGCGAACCCAACATTTAAACACAAGCTGCAACACTAGTGTAAGTGTAGAAATATATCAGGAGAGAAAATGTTTCACAGGAGTGGAGAGTGGAGACCATGTGGAAATTACTGGAGAGTTCTAGATAAAATGTCATTCGATATAAATAGCCCGCCCGAGGCAACCAGATGGCAGTTTTGATTATAAAGTGATAGTGTGAAGACTGAGTAAACGCGACTGAGTTGAGTTCGAATATAGTGTATATCGAAAGTAGATACTGAATAAAAGTGGTAGAATTGAATTGAAAGGTAGAGTTTTATTTTTGCGAACTAAGCGCACATTACATTGGTGTCAGAAGTGTAAATAAAACTTATTTGACTAGTAAAGTGTAAAAAAAAAAAAGTAAAATACAGTGAAAATGGGTAAGTTGTTGGAAGAGCTCAACTGCATTGAGCTTAAAAGTGAGTTAGGTAAGCGAAATTTTTCTAGAGCGGGATCGAAAAATGAGCTCGTCCTGCGTTTGCGCAACTGTTTGGAACAGCAAGGGGAAGGTTAGGTTAGGTTTAAATGGCTGTCAGGAAAACAAACTGACACACTTAGACCAATATTAGGTCCATTGTGATACCATAAGTATTATGCGAGGGAATACCTCACTTAACAAAACCATTTGGAGCTTTTAATAAAGCGAAGGATATGCAGGGGATCTGTGTGTGCCAGATCGCTTGGATCATCAAGAAAATATTTTCCTAGATGCCGCTTTCTTTTAAAAGAGAGTGCAGGACATGAGCAGAGGAGGTGTGGGATTGTCTCCTCCTCCTCCTCATCTAAGCAACTTCTGCAGAAGTCATTTGAGGGAACGCCAAGTCTTATGGCGTGTCTTCCTATCAGACAATGTCCGGTGATGACATTGATTACGGAGCTAACTTGCAATCTGGCAATTGATAACAAATGTCTTGTGCGTTTTGGATCTAGACCAGGCCATATCCATTTTGTTGCCACGCACGTGGTGATATTGTACCACCTATGATTTGTTCTATCCATTGCCTCTTGCTTTAGCATAAGTTTACATGTAGCGATTGGTATACCAATATTCAACCTGCTGGTTGAGATCGGTAGAACGGTTCCTTCTCTGGCGAGTTCATCGGCTTTGCAGTTACCCACGATATCTCTGTGCCCCGGCACCCAAATAAGGTGAATATTGAACTGTTCAGCCATCTCCTTAAGAGATAAGCGACAGTTGAGGGCGGTTACTGAGTTCGTAGAAACAGCGCCGAGTGATTTGAGGGCTGCTTGACTATCTGAGAAAATCCGGATATTCGTTGAGGATATCAAGTTTTCTTTTAGCCATGATAGGACCTCTTTGATCGCCAGAATTTCCGCTTGGAACACGCTACAATGGTTTGGAAGGCGGAACGAGAGACTTACGTTAAGTCGGTTTGAGTACACCCCACAGCCTACCCCTTCTTCGGTTTTTGAACCATCTGTATAGAAATGAATTGAATCATCTCTCAAAAATTCTTCGTCTTCCCAGGTCGTTCTCGGTGGGATTGAGACTTGGAACTTATTATCAAAAACCAATTGGGGGATGGTGTAGTCGGAGTGACAGGGGATTGATCCGAATAAATTCAGGATTGCAGCATGACCGATGTTGTTATCGGTCCATTGGGAGATAGCTCTCATACGAGTGGCTGCACTGGCGGCCATTTGTTTGCTGAAGATATCTAGTGGTGTGAGGTTTAGGAGTGTATTTAGTGCAGCTGAGGGTGTTGATCTCAGTGCTCCACTTATACACAGACAGGCTGTTCGTTGGACCTTGCTTAAATTATCGCAGTAGGTCCTTTTATCAAGAGCGGTCCACCATACCACTACTCCGTATGTGAGTATTGGTCTGATGACCGCGGTGTAGAGCCAGTGGGTGATTTGGGGGGAGAAACCCCATTTGTTACCAATGGCTTTTTTGCAGGAAAATAAGGCCACGGTGGATTTCCTGATTGAGCAAGGGGAAGACGTAAATACTTTTGTTTTTGAAACAGAAGTGGAAAAAGAGGAAGTAAGTGAAAGTGTAGATTTTTCTAGTATGATGAAACTTTTGTTAGAACTGCGAAACGAGCAAAAGAAGGAACAACAGAATATTCTCGAAAGACTTGAGTCGCAACAGAATGTTTTGGAAGGTCAGAAAAACACTCTCTTCCTGTTGTAGAGAATCGTTTGGAAAGCCGATGCGATAAACAGTTCTCCGTTCTGTCCAAAGAAATAGACCAGATCCGTGAAATCAAAATTCGAGAATTTGCTGGAGAATTTGCAACGAAAATGGAGATGAAACCGCCTACATTTGATGGACAGTCTTCTTGGGCAGTTTACAAGAGACAATTTGAGGCAGCCGCGACAACGAATGGCTGGGATGACGAAGACAAGTACATAGCACTGACTCTTGCTCTTAGAGAACCAGCAGCTGAATTAAGTCAAACAGTTCCAGCTGATAAGAGCGATGATTTCAGTTCTCTCGTGGCAGCTATAGATAAACGCTTTGGCGATAGCCACTTGAAAGAAGTCTTCCGAGTCCAACTCAATAACAGAGTCCAGAAAAGGGGTGAAAGTCTACAGCAGCTCCAGGCAGACGTCGAAAGACTGGTTCACGTGGCATACCCGGATGCTGGAGAAGAAATCATCAACCAGCTTGCTGTGGAGTCCTTCGTTCGTGCCATTTCCGATATACATCTTCAGAGGTCTGTGCGAACTGCTAGAACACGTACTCTTTCTGAAACCTTAGCATTCGCATTGACAATTGAAGCAGCAGAACAGGCTTCTTTCTCATGGAGTACATCGAATTAGAGAAGCCATAGTCGAAGAATGCTCGTGCCAAAGAGCTGAAATACAAAAGAACCAGCGAAGCGGACTAGCAAGATGTTGGAACTGCAACAATACCGAGCACTTACAGCGTCAATGCCGACTACCACCAAATAAAGCCGGCTGTCAACATTGTGGAAGCAAGAGATCCAACCCAGAGCAAGGTAACAACAACACCAACTTCTAGAGGCACAGGCTGGTTTCTTGTATCGATGGACCCCAGAACCACATCCAGGTCTCTCAGACCAAACGAGACAACAAAAGTCTGACTGTGAAGACTACTATTAACGGGAACAAACATGTAGCTACCATCGACACCGGGGCCACAGCCTCCATAGTACAGACCTGGTTAAAATGACGTGGCTTCATAACACTAATAGCTACCGTCTAAGAACCGCAACGGGAGAAGCAGCGAGAGTATATGGAGAAGTGTGTCTTAAGATCCAACTGGCTGATCTAGTGTTTACTCATCAATTCCTGGTGGCAGATATATGTGACGAGTGCATCATTGAAATCGACTTTATGAAACAGCACGGAGTTATTTTGGATATCGGTAATCAAGTTTTGAAATACCAAAATAAAGAAATTCCATTGACCTATTCGAATGAAAATACGTCAACACTGAGGACTGTCATCACGGAACATCTGATTCTGCCTCCTTCTTCTGACGTGTTCGTTTGGACAAAACTGGAAGGTGAGTTTGGAAGCCTTCGATACCTCATGGTGGAACCAGACCCAGATTATTCCTCCCAAAGCGTCATCATTGGGAAAACACTGGTAGCACCGAAAAACAAAATGGTCGGGAGATGCATGACGGACCTTCTGGAGGCCACCTGGGAGTTAACAAAACACTGGAAAAGGTGCGACATCGGTTTTACTATCTACATGCTAGAGATGACGTGGAGAAGTGGTGCCGAACATGTGACAAGTGTGCTGCAACCAAAGCACCTGGTAGGAAGATTCAAGGTAATATGCATCAGTACAACGTTGGATCGCCTTTCGAGAGGATTGCAGTAGATGTGGCTGGGCCTTTTCCAAGAACCAACGCTGGAAATATTGAAAATAGCTCGACGGGACAAACACCATCTGACATCCTGTTCGGGAAAACCATGCGGCTGCCCAGCGAACTTAAATTTGGATGCCCCACAGAGGAGCCACAGGACACGAATGAGTATGTGGACGACCTCAAGGAGAGACTCGCTGACATCCATAAAAGAACAAGGGAACGGATGAAAACCTACAGAGACCGGATGAAGACACGGTACGACACAAAAGAGACAACGGCAGGATTCCAAGCAGGAGATCGTGTGTGGCTTTATAATCCTCATCGTCAAAAGGGATTGTCACCGAAACTTCAGCAGAACTGGGAAATTCCTTATACTGTTGTCACGAGGATTAACGACGTGGTTTATCGCATCCAAAGAGGACTAAGAGGCAAGTTAAAAGTAGTTCATTGTGACCGGCTGCATCGATATAGTGGCGAGGCTGCAGATGGAATTATTCGGGACGAACAATCTTAAGGAGGGGGCAGTGTAACGCGAACCCGAACCACATTTAATACCAATTTCCTAATCGAAAACGTTCAACCGAAAACACAAGCGGCAACACTAGTGTAAGTGTAGAAATATACCAGGAGAGAAAATGTTTGACAGGAGTGGAGAGTGGAGACCATGTGGAAATTACTGGAGAGTTCTAGATGAAATGTCATTCGATATAAATAGCCCGCACGAGGCAATCAGATGGTAGTTTTGATTATAAAGTGATAGTGTGAAGACTGAGTAAACGCGATTGAGTTGGGTTCGAATAAAGTGTATATCGAAAAGAGATACTGAATAAAAGTGGTAGAATTGAATTGAAAGGTAGAGTTTTA
Organism: Melanostoma scalare; assembly: GCA_949752695.1. Taxonomy (NCBI): domain Eukaryota; kingdom Metazoa; phylum Arthropoda; class Insecta; order Diptera; family Syrphidae; genus Melanostoma; species Melanostoma scalare. Next base: position 113,467,463 of record OX456984.1, on the reverse strand, counting down.
TTTTTGCGATCTGCGCGCGTTGCAATATGTTGAACACACGTTTTATCTTCTTTATCTTGTGCTTCAATTTTGGTCTTGAACAAAACTTGAAAGAAAATTTCAAACGTCGCCTTACGCTCTACCACAAACAAAGCAACATCTAAGAAGGGGACACCGTCTAAGCCTTACAGAGCACTCCTATCTCACCCACTGCTAGCTCTTCCACAAAAGTGTAACGTACGCTCAAGGTGATGTTCGTGAAAAGGAGTCGTGAAATTTTCCAAAGAGTCAAATCAAACCCAATATCATTAAAGGGATCCAACATCTGAAAATCTCATTTCCTTTGAAGCCACCTTAGCCTCTTATGCCACCATTGCCCATCGGTGCTTACAGGGACACTGCAAGGATACTGGGAGCAAAGCAGGTGGTTGTCCAGGGTTCCAACCGCTTGGCATGCTTGCATATGCCAATAAACTAGCTCGTCGGCGGGGGGTTCTTGCTGTCGGTTACCTGAATGGCCGTTACGTATATCATGCAAAAAAAAAAGTACTGAAATTTGCGGAGCCTAAATTGTCCCTGTTTATGACGCATTCTTAAAGTTCAATGAGAAAGGAGAGCACTGTCGGAAAGCTCTCTGAGGATAGTCCCTCCCACTATACCACTCTACGTGCATAGAGTGGCATCGTCCTGATTATCTGTACCTCAATGATTTTTGATAACCCCTTAATAAATCATGAAAGCAAATCCATTAAGATTCCTTTTTCATGGTGTCTTCTTAGTCGTCAACTCTACCAGGTAGCTCAGTAAAGCCACATCCACCTAAAATCCTTAAAACCTGTTCATCTTTTCAAACGAAACGAAAATATTTCCCAAAGATGGAGTTTCGAAATTCAACCAACATAAACCGAATCTGTCACCCTTATTGCGAAGATCAACTACCAACCGTAGACGATTGATAGAATTTATCGATTGTATTAAAAATCGGTATTGTGAATATGAATTGATAAAGTATTATGCTATTTTGAATGCCTTACAAATACTTCTATTATTGTGAATGGGAATGTGCATCTGACAGAACAGATGTTTGTTTTGTTTTTTTGAGGAACGTGCAATGAAAATCAGATTCATTGAATTGAGGGTTGGGGTCAAAATCCTGACTCCCAAAATCCCGATTCCCAAAATCCCGACTCCCAAAATCCCGAATCCCAAGATCCCGACTCCCAAAATCCCGAAAAGTACTATAATTTACACTACTTCATGTTTTCCATACGATTTTGTTATACCAAACGATGAAAATCAACAAGAACTAAGTTTTAGTTCCTTTTTCAAAAAATAAGACCGCACTGGTGGCAATTTTCTAGTACTATTTAGCAGGGTCCCTCAAAATGATGAGAGGCAACAGATAGCGTACAAAATTTTTTTCATGTATAAAAAGCCACTCGATCTAATGAGAAGCAACACGTACCATATAAAAATGCATTATTAGAGCGATTTCTCTAAGGATAATGATTACGAATTGAAGGAAAGAGGCAAAAGGACTATCTTACCAACATACAAATAAAAAAAAAAAAAATTTTAAATGAATTGTACGAAATAATTGGCCAATAAATATTTTATAGCTTATTGACAAACAGGAAGCGTTTTTTTTGAAGAGCTTGTAAAAATAACGAAAATCATATATTTCTTAAAAAGCGAGTGCATGCCGCATAGCTTAACTGTACTGTTAAGCGAGTCAGAAAACATTCTCTGACTGGCTTAGCAGCACTGCTACCGGCAACCACTACCAGCCAATCAAAATCGATCATATATTTCCCATTAAAGTTCTTATAAGAACTATTCACTAGCAACATAAGACCTACCTGGTTGGAGTTCAGAGAACAACTGAATTTTCCTTTTTTAGCATTTAGCATTAATTTTTATTGAACTTAGTAAATAATATTGCAACGTGCGCTTAGTTCGCAAAAATAAAACTTCACTTTTTAATTTATTTCTACCACTTTTATTCAGTATCAATACTTTATTCGAACTCAACTCGACTTTTGGACTATCACTTGTTCACAACAATTCACTCTTAACTTTATCACTCTATAATCAGAACTGCCCTCTGTTATGTTATTGATATTCAACAACATGAAATTAACCTACTTGGCCCGTGTAAGGCGAGAACCCTAGTTCTGGTCAGGGGCACCCGACCACCAATGTACATTTGGATCCATATACATGGATCCAAGATTATTCAAAATTATTGGGGAAAAGGAAAGGGGAAAGCCAGCGGATGAAGGCACACTGGGGCCAATTAATATGGGAGGCGACGAGGCCTACTTAGCAGAGATACCATTTGGTATCTCTGAATGTACCTGAGAAATTAAAGAAGGGGTTATTTGTTTACAAAAAGAACTTACTTCTTTATTATGATTGATTGATAAAATGTACAACTGATTGTTACCGACTCTTACTGCCTGTTATTGACTGTATCTCACTGTTACTGACTGTTACTGATTGTCATTGACTTCATTTTTCATTTACTATTTATACCAAATTAATTGTCCATGAATTGTTATCGATGTTATCGACATCAATTCATTGTCTGCTAAGCCAAGAATTTACTTTAATTGTTAACTAATTTCGTCACTGCCCGACTTTCGTCACTGCCCGACTTTCATGAGTGCAATTCAACTCGTCAGCATTAGGTCTTTGGCCTGTTGTTGGTTCATATGGTGGTCATATGAACAAGCAACTAGGTTTTTATTATTCTTTTTGCCCTTCCGTTTCGGTTTGGCGACAAACCGATGACCGGGCATTTGTGAATTATTAATGGTCTATCAAACGTGCTCGTTTGATTATTTACAAACGAACCTCTTGATGACCTTGATTCGTATATTTTATTTGAATCATTTTGAGGTGGGTTATGGTTTATTGTGTTGTTTGAGTTTTTTATGAAACTCTTAATGCGTTTCTCATACAACACAACACCTCTGGTTGCCTCGGGCGGGCTATTTATATCGAATGACATTTCATCTAGAACTCTCCAGTAGCTTCCACATGGTCTGCAACTCTCCACTGTTTTGGCTGTCAAACATTTTCTCTCCTAGAATTTCTACACTTGCTCCCAGATGTGTTTTTCGGTTGAACGTTTTCGATTAGGAAATTGGTATTAAATGTTGGGTTCACGTTACACTGCCCCCTCCTTAAGATTGTTCGTCCCGAATAATTCCATCTGCAGCCTCGCCACTATATCGATGCAGCCGGTCACAATGAACTACTTTTAACTTGCCTCTTAGTCCTCTTTGTATGCGGTAAACCACGTCGTTAATCCTCGTGACAACAGTATAAGGACCTTCCCAGTTTTGCTGAAGTTTCGGTGACAATCCCTTTTGACGATGAGGATTATAAAGCCACACACGATCTCCTGCTTGGAATCCTGACGTTGTCGCTTTTGTGTCGTACCGTGTCTTCATCCGGTCGCTGTAGGTTTTCATCCGTTCCCTTGTTCTTTTATGGATGTCAGCGAGTCTCTCCTTGAGGTCGTCCACATACTCGTTTGTGTCCTGTGGCTCCTCTGTGGGGCATCCAAATTTAAGTTCACTGGGCAGCCGCATGGTTTTCCCGAACAGGATGTCAGATGGTGTTTGCCCTGTCGAGCTATGTACTGCACTTCTATAGGCCATCAGGAATAGCGGTACGTGCCTATCCCAGTCTCTTTGGTAGTCGCCTACGACCTTGGTGAGGTGTTCTTTCAAGGTCCGGTTGAATCTTTCAACCATCCCATCAGATTGTGGATGAAGCGGTGTGGTTCTCGTCTTCTTAATGCCAAGTAGTCCACACACTCCTTGGAAGATGTTTGACTCAAAGTTCCTCCCTTGGTCGGAATGGAGTTCCATAGGCACGCCAAACCTACTCACCCAGTTGAACACAATCTGGTCGACCACCGTTTTGGCTTCTTGATTTGGGATGGCATACGCCTCAGGCCAGTTGCTAAAATAGTCCATTACAACCAGAATGTACTTGTTTCCAGCATTGGTTTCTGGAAAAGGCCCAGCCACATCTACTGCAATCCTCTCAAAAGGCGATCCAACGTTGTACTGATGCATCTTACCTTGAATCTTCCTACCAGGTCCTTTGGTTGCAGCACACTTGTCACATGTTCGGCACCACTTCTCCACGTCATCTCTAGCGTGTAACCAGTGGAACCGATGTCGCACCTTCTCCAGTGTTTTGTTGACTCCCAGGTGGCCTCCAGAAGGTCCGTCGTGCAACTCCCGAAGAACTTCACTGACTTTCGATTGCGGTACGATCAGCTGCATCACATATGACTTACCGTCAGCGGATTCCCATCTTCGCCTGAGGACACCTTCTTGCACATATAGTGAGTCCCACTGTGCCCAATAAGCTTTGAGAAATGTACTCCTGTCAGAAATGTCTCCCCATTCAGGTTTCTCTTCATTTTCTTTCCATGCGAGAATGGGTTCGATATCTGGATCCTCCTGTTGAGCAGTCCTCACTTCCTCATTGCTCCATCCGCTTATTGGGTCAGCTCTTAGTCGCTGAGCGGTAATATTTTCTTTGTCTTCTTGCCGCCTACAATGCTTACAATCCACTTTGCAAGGTCTTCGGGATAATGCGTCAGCGTTTGAGTGCAACTTTCCTCTGCGGTGTTGAATCTGGTAATCATAAGTCTGCAGTCTTTCTATCCACCTTGCGACTTGACCTTCTGGATTTTTGAAGTTCAACAGCCAGTTCAGAGCACCATGGTCTGTCCGCAGAAGGAATTTCTGTCCATAGATGTACTTATGGAAGTGCTTTGTTGCCAAGATCAGAGCTAGCAGTTCCCTTCTGGTCACGCAGTAGTTTCTTTCGGGTTTCGAGAGGACCTTGCTGTAGTATGCCACCACTTTCTCTTCGCCATCATGCACTTGGGATAGTACCGCCCCGATTCCAACGTTGCTTGCATCTGCGTCGATGATGAATGTTTTGCCAGGTGTTGGATGTGCCAGCACTGGAGCGTTACAGAGGCGGTATTTGAGTTCCTGAAAAGATTTTTCACACTCACCTGACCATTTGAACTGCTTCCCTTTTTCGGTGAGCTGATGCAAACTCTTTGCAACTCCAGCAAAGTTCTTAACGAAACGTCGGTAATATGTGGGAAGACCAAGAAAGCTTCGGAGTTGATGTTTGTCCTGTGGTGTTGGCCAATTTTTGACGGAGTCAACTTTTTCAGGATCAGTCTTCACTCCTTGGGAAGAGATGATGTGTCCCAAATACTTAACTTCGGTTTTGAAAAGTGCACATTTTTCCGGATTCAGTTTAAGGTTAGCCTCTCGAAGTCTCTGAAACACGGCTTTTAGATTCTTGCAATGTTGGTCAAATGTTTTCCCGTAAACAATGACATCGTCCAAGTAGACAAGGGACGCTTTCCACGTCAGTCCTTGAAGAACGCACTCCATCAAACGCTCGAATGTTTGCCGGATAGCTGTCCTTCTTAGTCACATCGTTCAGCCTTCGGTAGTCCACACAAAAACGAGTGCTTCCGTCTTTCTTTTTCACTAGAACCACTGGTGACGCCCAAGGACTTTTGGAATTTTCGATAAGACCGTCCTTCTTCATTGTTGTTATCATTTCCTCAACCTCACCTTGTTTGGCCAGTGGAAGACGTCTTGCGGGTTGACGAATCGGTCTTGCATCTCCTGTGTTGATGCGATGCTGCACCAACTGTGTCCTACCGTATTGTCCCTTTTGTAGGAGATTTTCAGCCATCCTTGTTTGTTGGTGATCTAGGTTGGATGAACTCAGTATTTTAGCTCTGATGGTTATGAGCTCCTCCGGGGTTAACATTTTTCTCGGGGCCTCGACTGTGATCTTCGTAATTGCTGCAACCGATTCGCAACGTCCAACGACTTCTCCTTTCTTCAACTTTACATCGTACGGTCTGGTGTTTAGTAATCGTACGGGGACCATTTTGTTTTTCGGTGCTACCAGTGTTTTCCCAATGATGACGCTTTGGGAGGAACACTCTGGGTCTGGTTCCACCATGAGGTATCGAAGGCTTCCAAACTCACCTTCCAGTTTTGTCCAAACAAACACTTCAGAAGAAGGAGGCAGAATCAGATCTTCCGTGATGACAGTTCTCAGTGTTGACGTATTTTCATTCGAATAGGTCATTGGAATTTCTTTATTTTGGTATTTCAAAACTTGATTACCGATATCCAAAATAACTCCGTGCTGTTTCATAAAGTCGATTCCAATGATGCACTCGTCACATATATCTGCCACCAGGAATTGATGAGTAAACACTAGATCGGCCAGTCGGATCTTGAGAGACACTTCTCCATATACTCTTGCTGCTTCCCCCGTTGCGGTTCTTAGACGGTAGCTATTGGTGTTATGGAGCCACGTCATCTTTACCAGGTCTCGACGTACTATGGATGCTGTGGCACCGGTGTCAATGGTAGCCACATGTTTGTTCCCGTTAATAGTAGTCTCCACAGTCAGACTTTTGTTGTCGCGTTTGGTCTGGGAGACCTGGATGGTGGTTTTGGGGCCATCGATACAAGAAACCAGCCTCTGCCCCTCGAAGTAGGTTCTTACTCGTTTCCCTGATGGGAAACGGGCTGATAGGCAACGCTGGTGTTGTTGTTACCTTGCTCTGGGTTGGATCTCTTGCTTCCACAATGTTGACAACCGTCTTTATTTGGTGGTAGTCGGCATTGACGCTGTAAGTGCCCGGTCTTGTTGCAGTTCCAACATCTAAATGGTCCACTCCGCTGGTTCTTTTGTATTTCTGATCTTTGGCACGAGCATTCTTCGACTATGGCCTCTCTAAGTCGATGTACTCCATGAGGAGCCTGTTCTGCTGCTTCGATTGTCAATGCGAATGCTAAAGTTTCAGAAAGATTACGTGTTCTAGCAGTTCGCACAGACCTCTGAAGATGTATATCGGAAATGGCACGAACGAAGGACTCAACAGCAAGCTGGTTGATGATTTCTTCTCCAGCATCCGGGTATGCCAGGTGAACCAGTCTTTCGACGTCTGCTTGGAGCTGCTGTAGACTTTCACCCCTTTTCTGGACTCAGTTATTGAGTTGGACTCGGAAGACTTCTTTCAAGTGGCTATCTCCAAAGCGTTTATCTATAGCTGCCACGAGAGAACAGAAATCGCCGCTCGTACCAGCTGGAACTGTTTGAAGTAATTCAGCTGCTGGTCCTCTAAGAGCAAGAGTCAGTGCAATGTACTTGTCTTCGTCATCCCAGCCATTTGTTGTCGCGGCTGCCTCAAATTGTCTCTTGTAGACTGGCCAAGAAGACTGCCCATCAAATGTTGGGGGTTTCATCTCCTTTTTCCTTGCAAACTCTCCAGCAGATTCTCGAATTTTTATTTTCCGTATTTGGTCTAATTCCTTGGACAGAACAGAGAACTGGTTATCGCATCGGCTTTCCAAACGATTCTCTACAACAGAAAGCTTTTTTTCCACACCTTCAACTCGTTCGTCAAGGGCACATACATTTTTCTCAATGTTACCTAATTTTCCTTCTAGAATGTTTTTCTGACCTTCTAAAACATTCAGTTGCGCCTCAAGTCTTTCGAGAATATTCTGTTGTTCCTTCTTTTGTTCGCTTCGTTGTGCTTCAAGTTGTTCGAGAACATTCTGCTGTTCCTTCTTTTGCTCGTTTCGTTGTGCTTCAAGTTCTTCGAGAACATTCTGCTGTTCTTTCTTTTGCTCGTTTCGTTGTGTTTCAAGTTGTTCGAGAACATTCAGCTGTTCCTTCTTTTGATCGTTTCGTTGCTCTTCCAGACGTCCGAGAATATTCTGCTGTTGCTCTTCAATCAGCTTCTTTTGTTGTTCTAATAAAAGCTTCATCATACTAGAAAAATCTACACTTTCACTTTCTTCCTCTTTTTCCACTTCTGTTTCAAAAACAAAAGTGCTTACGTCTTCCCCTTGCTGTTCCAAATAGTTGCGCAAGCGCAGGACGAGCTCATTCTTCGATCCCGCTCTAGAAAGATTTCGCTTACCTAACTCACTTTTAAGCTCAGTGCAGTTGAGCTCTTCCAACAACTTACCCATTTTCACTGTATTTAACTTTTTTTTTTTTTTTGCACTTAACTAGTTTTTTTTTTTTTTCTTTTTTTTTTATCAAATAAGTTTTATTTACACTTCTGACACCAATGTAACGTGCGCTTAGTTCGCAAAAATAAAACTTCACTTTTTAATTTATTTCTACCACTTTTATTCAGTATCAATACTTTATTCGAACTCAACTCGACTTTTGGACTATCACTTGTTCACAACAATTCACTCTTAACTTTATCACTCTATAATCAGAACTGCCCTCTGGTTGCCTCGGGCGGGCTATTTATATCGAATGACATTTCATCTAGAACTCTCCAGTAGCTTCCACATGGTCTGCAACTCTCCACTGTTTTGGCTGTCAAACATTTTCTCTCCTAGAATTTCTACACTTACACTAGTGCTCCCAGATGTGTTTTTCGGTTGAACGTTTTCGATTAGGAAATTGGTATTAAATGTTGGGTTCACGTTACAATATGTACAATTTGCTTAGATCTACTTAAAGCTAACAATGTGGGTATTTTATATTTTGTTGGCACAGAGGGGGCCTAACTTTCTTACATTGACCTAGATAAAAATATAATCAAAATCAATTGTTGTTGTGATTGGTTAATCTCTTCGTCTGTCGTTTTCTTCTCTCGGATTGTTCAAGTCCGGTTGTCACTGTGTGTTTTGATGGGGAGGCGTGAGGGTGGAGGGTTGGTGGCTACTAGCCACGGTGATATGCTGAACCCGGGTCAGCATAGAAGTTGATGTTCACTTCATCGCTTGTAGGGATAAGATCCTCATCCAGAAGTTCCATTGCTAGAAGATACCGCGGGCTGGGATGTCTTGGCTGACTTGTGATGCTCCTTATTACGGGATTCGGGTGGTCGGTCATGTTTCGCAGACATCTACGGCTTAAGTCGATGAGGTACCTGTCAAGTTTTATTATTTTCGCTTCTTCGTAGAGTCTCCTGTTGCTGACGTGCTTCCTTCGTATCCTGTTATAGTGTAGTCTGAACTGACAGCTTGTTCATGTGAGTTTTTGTTGCCGAATGAGTAGTTTCGTCTTCTGGCTTAGTCCGTTGTTCTTTCGCATTAGTGGATGGATGCGGTGAAAAGCGAAAATGGCAGCTGCATGGGGGTTGAACCTGTGTAGTTCGTTGAACTGAATTCCTGGGTACTTCACATTGTTTTTGGCCGTAAATTGAGTTCCATCGAGTAAGGAGATCTTGGTACTTCTACACTTGTTAGCTGAGCGTCCTCTTGCGTTCCCGGATGTAGTGGATGGCCGTCTAAAGCAAATTAGCTCGGATTTTGCTGAGTTGACTTTGAAGCCCCAGTGCTGGTGGTACTCGCAAAGCTGTCTAACGTGGGCTTCAACTCTTCTGACAGCAAATAACGGGGAGATGGACTTGGCGTATGTAAGGGAGTCATCGGCAAACAGGAGAGTTTGTGCGTCTTCTGGCTGTGGTTGGTCCGATGTGTAGATGTTGAACAAGAACGGTCCTAGCTTGGATCCCTGTGCAACTCCAGCGTTGATTGTCCTTGTAGATGACTGGTAGCTTCCTATTTGAACGAAGAATGACCTGCAATGAAGAAAATTGTATATTATTTTTATTAACAACCCTGACTTGACATCCCATCGAACTGTCATGACAGAAACGGTCTAACAACCCTGGCGAGCGGCACGCGGTTTTCTTGCTCAACCATTTTCTTTTCTTTGCCAAGTCTTGTATAAACTAGTTCTCAATTCCTTTTAAATAACTTATCTTTCGCTCATCAAGCTGGTGAAACTAAAAGAAATCACTAAAAGTATGTATTAGGTACTTTACTTACTTAATTTAATTTATTAATTTCTTATTCCTAGGAATTTTGTAATAAAACAGAGAGATAATCGCTAATTGTCTTGTAAGTATTTTTTTTTTTTTTGTATGTATTTTATTTCAAACATAAGTATTTTAAAACAATGTGTCTTTTAAACAATACTAAGAAGCATAGTGGTTACATTAATTATTCATTGAAAGAAATACTTACATGTCTTCTCAAATCACTTTTCCTTTTCCATTTACAATTGATGTCTTATGTGTCAAAGTATCCGTACAGTTAAATAGTATATATGTCGTAAACGTCTATATTCCTCCAAAGAGTCCTGTCTCAGCTTATACTGAGCTCTCTTTAGTTTTAGATTATGTAATGGAATTGTCTTGTCTTAAAAGCTATATTTTATTATTGGGCGATTTTAATTTGCCAGAAGTGAATTGGGTCCCTTCTAAAGACGGATCCTTTCAAGTAGCATCACTGACTTCGTCTCAGCAAGAGCTTCGTTTACTTGACAATATCATTTCCTCAGACTTACAGCAAATAAGCTGTATTAGAAACTTTATGAATCGCATGCTCGATTTAGTTTTTTCATCTGACGCAGTTAGTACTGTTGTTCTTAAATCTAAGTATGGCATTACTAACTTAGATGATCTTCACCCACCTTTAGATATTTTTCTGGATTTAAGTTCTGATTTATATGTTCATAGTAACTCATTTGACTGTTCATACACTTTTGACTTTCGGAGAGCGAATTTCGATTTGCTTTCCGAAGAACTCACCAGAGCCGGTATAGATAATGTATCAGCTTCTGACAATATCGACGATGCAGTCAAATGCTTTTACTTGATCTTGGAAGATTGTATGAACAAAATTATTCCCCGAAAAATCCTTAAGAATTCCTGCTTTAATCAGCCTTGGTATACCAAAGAACTAAAGATTCTGCGTAATAAGAGAAATAAGGCCTGGAAAGCCTACATTAAAACTCATTCTACAAATGACTATAGTGTTTATATTAGTTTTTTTGAAAACTTTAACACGCTCTCCAAAACTCTTTACTCCAACTACCTAAGACAGATGTCTTTCTCTTTAAGGGATGACCCTAAAAGTTTTTGGCGATTTGTTAATTCAAAGAAAAAATCTGATGGCTACCCAGTTAACTTTATTTCTGGTGATACTCCTCTAGAGAATACTAACGATATTTGTAATGCCTTCGCTAATCATTTTCGAAGCTCTTTCTGCGATACCCCCATAGTAATAGATGAAAACTACTTTACGTATTTACGTAACTGCTCTCAAGTTAATTTTAATAATATCCCTGTTCATAGTGACAACATTTTAAAATATTTATCACTTCTGCAAGATGACTTTTCGTCCGGTCCGGATGGAATCCCCCCAGTTCTGTTAAAGAAATGCCGTTCCGTAATAATGTTCCCACTTCAATATCTCTTTCAGCTTTCAATCAAAACAGGTGTTTTTCCTAGTCTTTGGAAAAAGTCCTTTATCACTCCGGTTTTTAAAAAGGGTGATAAGATAGAAATAAAAAACTACAGGCCTATATCCAAGCTATCTTGCATCCCCAAACTCTTTGAACAGGTTGTTTGTGACAGCCTCTCATTTTTTACAAAAAATATTATTTGCAGACAGCAGCATGGCTTTATGCAGAAAAGATCAACGGTAACAAACCTTCTTTCTTTTCTTCACATATGTTCTAATGCCCTTGAAAATGGGTATGAGCTCGACTGTATTTACACTGATTTTTCCAAAGCATTCGATCAACTTTCTCATGATGTAATATTATATAAGCTCAAAGCTTTTGGATTTCCAAAAATATTTATTGCATGGATTTGCTCTTATCTCGAAAATAGAACGTACCAAGTAAAATTTCGTAACAGCTTTTCCAGTCCCTTCAATGCTCTGTCGGGTGTACCCCAAGGCAGTCACCTTGGGCCTTTGCTTTTCATTATCGCAATCAATGACGTTGTTTCATGCATTTCGTATAGTGAAATTCTGATTTTCGCAGATGATATGAAAATTTTTAAATCCATTCAAAATACTACTGATCGCGTACTTCTTCAAAAAGATATCGATAGCTTTAGAACATGGTGTGAAAAGAATGGTCTTAGTCTTAACCCTTCGAAGTGCCAAACAATGACATTCTCGAAAAAACGTGAACCTAGCAATGCTATATACTTAATGTCTGGTCATTCATTATGTAGTGTCTCAAGTTTTCGTGACCTAGGTGTTTACTTCAATATTAACCTTGAATTTAATGAGCATATAAGCTCAATAGTAAGGAAAGCAAATTCTATGCTAGGTTTCATAAAAAGGTGGTCAAAAGAATTTGATGATCCTTATGTAACATTATCTTTGTATAACTGTTATGTTCGTCCTCATCTCGAGTACGCCTCACAAGTTTGGTCTCCCCTATATGAAATTCATAAACATCGTATCGAGGCTGTGCAACATAAATTTATACGTTTTGCTTTGAAGGGTCTTCCTTGGGAAGATCCATTCAATCTACCTCCTTATGAACATCGAATCAAACTTTTGCAATTGCAAACCCTTAGTCAAAGACGTATCAACAACGACCTAGTATTTTTCCATCAGCTTTTGACTGGCTTTATAGATGCTCCTTACTTGCTCTCGTCCATAGGTTTTAACTACCGCGGAGGATCTCACCACTTGCGTAATTTGGAGTTGATTCATTGCCCCCATCATAGAACCAATTACGGCATGAATGAGCCGCTGTCGCGCATGTGTAGATTATATAATTCTAACTCTCTACTTTTAGATTTCAACATTAATAAATGTAGTTTAAAACAAAAATTTAAAACCAGTGCTCCACGTGCATGATTTTTGTTCAATGTTTCTTAGTTTATTGTTTTTCAAAATATTTGTAGTTTATACTTTGTTTTATTTTTAGTAGTTTTGTTTAATTAATTATTATTGTTTTTCATGTTAGGTGTTCTATATTGTATGTCACTATTTGTATTTTTTTTTTTTTTCTCATATATATATTTTCTATACGTTCGTTTTGTGCTGGTGTTGCTGTTTTCTAACCTCTAACACTTGCATTTATGATGAAGAGCGTAGATAAGTACGTACAAATGAGCTTGCTCTAAGCTTCGTGCGACTTAGTCTCTGAGATGCAAAAAAAAAAAAAAAAAGAAAGAAAAGTAAAAAAAAGTCAACAAAAAAAGTAAATAATAGTTTTTAATAACAAATATCTTTTTATATATTTTATATTTTACAAGTTTATTGTTGTTTTGTGATTTAAAGTATTTAGTTTTAAAATTGAGAAAAAATTGGAAAAGACAGAGAAAAAGATTTTAAATTTTCACGAGTTTTTAATTATTTCATGAATTTGAAATATTTTCAGCATTTATATAATTTTCTTAGCGAGCTTTCAAATAACTTATAGTTGTCTTGTCCCCTCAGGTTGCTAGGCAGGGAGTTCCAAAGACCAGCAGCATGAACGAAGAACTGTTGTTTAGAAATTCTATATTTAAAAGTTGGTATAATAAGAATATGGCTTCTTTGTGAAACAGGGAAAATGAGCTTTTCGTAGAGATAATTGGGGGTTTTCTCATGAATAAGTTTAAACAAAAAAGTCAATGTTAGAAAATCAAGATATTTTCAAACATCATATTAAAAACACTCATAGCGTGAACAGAAACATGGTCGAAACGTCGCAATCCGTATATAAAACGAACAACGTTGTTAAACGCTACTTGAAGTCTGCGTTTACTGGCGCTATCCATACAGCAAAAAATTGGCCAACCATAGAGCAAAAAAGGAAAAACAAGAGTTTTGGCAAAAGTCATTTTAGTTAATACTGGAAGACAGCTTCCGGACAGATAAAGAAAGCGCAAGGTAGCGTAGATTCGGCCAATAGCATATGTCAAGTGGTTTTCCCATGATAGCGTCTGGTTGAAAACAACCCCTAGATTTTTCACTGTCGGAGCGTAATTTAACAATGTGCCATTTAGTTCTACGAGCGGTAAATTAGTTACATCAAGGAAAGTTTTGCTAAAAATAATTGCTTGGCATTTATTTGAATTTAGTTAAAGTTGATTTTCTCTAGCCCACACTACTATTCTCATTAGATCTTCATTTATTTCGACCGTTGCATTTTCTATTATACCAAGAGGATAACTCAAGTGAATTTGTACATCATCAGCGTACATATGAATTTTGCTGTGCTTGAGTATCGATGGTAAGTCATTGTTAAATAGAGTAAACAAGAGTGGACCTAATATAGATCCTTGAGGGACACCAGTATGGGTAGGAAGAAAATTGGAAAGTTTGGAGTTGACAAACACTGCCTGGCTTCTGTGGCTGAGGTACTGTGCAATTAGCGACAATGCTGACGACTCAAAATAGAAAAAGTTCTTTAGTTTATGCAAATGTATTTTGTGTGAGACTGTATCGAATGCTTTTGAAAAATCTAGCAAGACCAGCGTTGTAGCATGATTTTTATCTACTTGTTCTCGTACGTCATCGACTATTTTGAGAAGTGCTGTGGTACAACTGTGTTTTGCTCTGAAACCAGATTGCGAAGGAGTAATTAGTTGAAAGGTTCCTAAATAAGACGTGATCTGTTGACTTACAAGCTTTTCAAATGCTTTTGAGATAAATGGTAGAATAGATATTGGTCTGTATTCTTTTTGTTGTGAGGTAGATTTCTTAAGGATTGGAATAACTTTTGAAGTTTTCCATAGTTTTGGGTAACTTGACTTTGTTAAAATTGTATTAAAAATGTGTGTCAGGAAGGGAGATATAAAACACAGAATTAATTTAACAAACTTAGGATGCATGTTGTCAAGTCTAATAGCTTCCGATTTGATATTTTGTACAGCTTTGTAAACTGAAGTTTTGTAGATTATCACTTCTTTCGGATATTGCGCTAATTGAATCATCTGCACTTGAAGCAGATCCAACAAACTGTTTGTTGAGCTCATCGACGTCACAATCGTCTTCAGTATTAATATTTTGTTTTGAGATGCCAATGTTTTGCCACAGTTTTTTGGACGACAGGTTGTGAAATTGTGAAGCGAAAAATCGTCGTTTTGATCTCTTAATCTCAACATTTACATTGTTTCTCAAAGATTTGTATTCGAGAAAAAGTTTCCATCGTCTGAAAGCACAATTTCTTTCAACTATGAGTCTTTCTATAGCTACAGTAAACCAACCAAATTGATTACGTTTGACTCGAATTGTTTTAATGGGTACATATGTTTCAAATAGAGAACTTATGCTATTATTGAAAAACTCAACTTGTTTGTCAACATCCGAAAGATGGAAGATGTTTTCGAGATAAGAGCTAATGATACCAGCTAAGAGTAACTGCATGTCGATTGATTTGAAATCTCGAAACGAAATGCTTTGAGTGACAGAAACTGGATGGAGGTTGATATTATAAAAAGCAACGATCAAATCGTGTTTTGAAAATCCAGGAACATCGAGTTGGGTGTAAAAGTTCACACAGTCCGGTTGGCTGACTAAGAATACATCAAGTAACGTAGAGCTAGTGGATGTAAAATGTGTTGGATAATCACTGTTAATGGATTGCATATTCAGAGAAAGCAGATTGTCGTTGAAAACCTTAACTCTATTATTTTCTCTATTAAGAAGGTCAACGTTTAAGTCTCCTGCAATAATAACATGATTATAATTGGGTGTTAAATCTTCTAAAATGTTTGTGATGGAAGAAGAATCGAGAATATTTGGTGGTTTATACAGTACTCCGATCAGACATTTTTCAGCAGCACTTAGTACTTCAATAAATAAATACTGAATACTATCATTCGCTTCAGATACCATAACAATAGTACTTTTGAGGTCTTTTTTTAAGAAAAGGGCTACGCCACCTCCTCTGCTGATTACGCGATCAGAACGAAATATTCTATACCTGCCCGTACTTAAAAAAGAATTGTTTACTGTTTGGTTCAACCATGTTTCAGACCCGCAAATGATGTCCATTGCAGAGTCATCAAACGTGCTTTTGAACTATGAAATATGTTTCGTAAGGCTTTTTATGTGGCAAATGGATAACCCAGTGTATCTCTTCCGAAAAACATTTAACATCGTCCTAGTTCTGTTCAAATTCGTATATCTGCCTCACAGGTCGGCTAATGATAATAACTCCTCTAATGTTAACTGCGCTCATGACAATTAAATATTTCTTGTTTGAAACTGCCCCTGAGCATGATAAGACAACAGCTCTGTGAAAATAAACTTAGTTGTGAAAGAAAAAACTGCTGAAAATATTTTCGATTGAAACCAAATAACAAAAGAAATGAATTTAAAAAATAATTTGTAAGAGAAAGAGAACTGGAAATATTATCAGATGTAAATATAAAGAGAAAAGAGTGAAAGATTAGAAAAATTAAGATTATAACGCAAAAAAAAGTAGTAGTAGAAACATAAAAAGTACTAAAGTTTTTCCAGTGCCGGCCCTGGTACATCATAGTTGAAACTTGGTGAAACTTCATTTTTGTTGTTTATTCTTCGCCCTTCTTCGTAAAGTGAATTAGTTTTTGTTTTTTGTTTACAATTTTTGGTAATTGACATAAGCATATCCGAAGAGTTGTGACGTGTTTTTAATTTCCCAGCCGAGGTAATGCTCACGGCTAGCCAAGGTATAGTGAAGAAAAACACCAAACTTCACAAAGGTCAAAGAAATTCTCTTTTATTTAGAACTTAACAAAATTTAGCGTTACAATTAACAAATGGGTATATATTAGAGTGGGTCAAAAAAATCGATTTTTTTTTTTTTTTACAAATGCTACGGAAAAACGGGTTGCTAGACTCCTTAAAAAAATTCTCAAAAATTATGAGCTCTTAATTTTAATATTTAGGTCCTCCGCATCGCAGTTTTGTATATTTTCCTCAGTCCAATAGAAAAAAATTCATACCTCATCATTTATCGATTGAACAGAAAAATGTTTCAAAAAATCTTTTAGGAAATTTAACGCTCTACAAAAAAGATATCTTGTGATTTTTCCGTAAACCTCACCATTTGAAAGATATTGAGGACTTAATTTTGATTATTTTAGGACAAATTTCATTTTTGTTTATGAATTTTATAACTCGACAATAAATGAATTTTACAAAATGCGCAATACAAATTTTTGTTGGAAATTTACTGCTCTATAAAAAAGGTCTTTTATGTTTTAGCGCTGAAATTAACCGTTCCAAAGTTATTCATCATCAAACTTTTATGTGTATGGATTTTAAAAGTTTTTAGTGAGATATTCGAAAAATTTCAATTTAATTTATGAATTTCATATGAATTTCATTTCTTGTCATTAATATAAATATTATTTGAGTTTTATTTTCACAATTCAAACAGATTAAATGAAATATAAAACAGAAATTCTCTAGGAGAGAAATTTTCCCTAGGATAGTGAGTTCTAATGATTAAAAATAAGATGTTTAGAATAACTCAAGAAAAATTTTGATAATTTTGAAAATAGAACTCAAATAATACTAATATTAATGATAAGAAATGAAATTCATATGAAATTCATAAATTAAATTGAAATTTTATTTATAAGTCTCACTGACGATGGAAGCATTGCTTCTGAAATGTACATCTGAGGAAATAAAATAAGTGTTTTAACTGTTAAAAACTTTACTAATCTTTTCATTTATTTAGTAAATTTCCAACAAAAATTTGTATTGCGCATTTTGTAAAATTCATTTATTGTCGAGTTATAAAATTCATAAACAAAAATGAAATTTGTCCTAAAATAATCAAAATTAAATCCTCAATATCTTTCAAATGGTGAGGTTTACGGAAAAATCACAAGATATCTTTTTTGTAGAGCGTTAAGTTTCCTAAAAGATTTTTTGAAACATTTTTCTGTTCAATCGATAAATGATGAGGTATGAATTTTTTTCTATTGGACTGAGGAAAATATACAAAACTGCGATGCGGAGGACCTAAATATTAAAATTAAGAGCTCATAATTTTTGAGAATTTTTTTAAGGAGTCTAGCAACCCATTTTTCCGTAGCATTTGTAAAAAAAAAAAAATCGATTTTTTTGACCCACTCTAGTATATATATTGTATATCGTTATATATCGTTATGTATGTTGTATGTCCCTTAACTGAACGTCCCTTAGTCTGAATGGCCGGGACTTCTAAGGCTCGGGGCAGGTCAACGTCCGAAATTCTGGTAGCTTATGATAACTTTATGGAAACTAAGGGAGAGAACGGATTAGCGATAATATGGTCTAATGTGGTTAGCGGCCTCTATCGGCACAATCCCTTGCGGCACATTCACCCTATAGGTAGCCGCAGGTAGTCGAAGCGCGTAGGCGTCTGAAGACCCTAGCAGGTAGAAACACGAGCGTCTTACGACCCCGGTAGGTAGAAACACGAGCGTCTTGCGACCTCGGTAGGTAGAAACACGAGCGTCTTGCGACCCCGGTAGGTAGAAACACGAGCGTCTTGCGACCCCGGTAGGTAGAAACACGAGCGTCTTACGACCTCGGTAGGTAGAAACACGAGCGTCTTACGACCTCGGTAGGTAGAAACACGAGCGTCTTACGACCTCCGTAGGTAGAAACACGAGCGTCTTGCGACCTCGGTAGGTAGAAACACGAGCGTCTTACGACCTCGGTAGGTAGAAACACGAGCGTCTTGCGACCCCGGTAGGTAAAAACAAGAGCGTCTTACGACCTTGGTAGGTAGAAACACGAGCGTCTTACGACCTCGGTAGGTAGATCACAGGCAATAGCTCTGGGGGATCGGCAGGTATTATTCTCTGCCCCAGGTGGCACAATACGTAAGCAATATATTTAGTTTGTTCAAACTTACTCATACACTTTACCTTTACCTTGGGTTGCTAGCTATTTTGCTTAGCTGGTTGCTGGTTTGCACTTCCTTCTTCCTTTTCCTGGATATCTCTGGAGATGATGTGCACCGTATGACCGGTGCCGGCGGACTGTGATTTTCCATGCACTGAGCTGCCCTATTTATACTCAATCGCTCGTTGTGGTACCGTGTGCAAATCCTATATAATATTCCCTACTCCCATGTAATTGTCATACCTACACATGATATTCCCATATGCTTGTTCATATGCTACCACTTCATTCATATGCTAACTCACCATCGAGCTCTGCCGGTCGTCATACTTTGCACTGCTTGTGCATGGGGAGTTGGTTGTTGGGTGGTATTATCACCTACCTATTATCCACCACCTGTGTTGGTGTGGTCAGCTTTTTACCTCTATGGTATAACACGAATACTTCTCACCACCAGGTACTATGTCTTGGCTATGAGCTTACTTTCTGGGTTGTGGTCTTAGCTATACCAGCTGTTCTCCTTGCGATTCCACTAGATGGCGTGGGATGTTCTTTGGGCGACAAATAAAAGCATGTAATGAGGTTTGTGTGAAAAATGCCTCGTTACATATCCCCCCTTTTCGCGGAGACGAGGACCTCCTCGTCGGTCCCAAGGGTTCCTGATGAGAAACAAAATAACTTGCCACTTTCTACGCGCTCCAAGCAAAAACCCGTCATTTGGAATCCATAAATGTGTTTTTATTTCATCTTTCTTTTTTCTTTTTTTTTTGTAATAAACATTTTTTTTTTTTTTTGCAATCAAAAATTTAAGAGCCTTCTTGGCAAAGATACAATAATATAAAGCCTTCTTGGCAAAGGAACAATAATAAGAAACAAAAGCCTTCTTGGCAAAGGAACAATAAAAAAGTAACAACAAAAGAGAAAATAATCATTATGGCTCAACAAAAGATAAAATAATCATTATGGCTCGAATGTAATAAATTTCGATTGCCCTGTCGGCAAATAGGTGAGCCAGGCTTCCCCGCGTCTCAGTACGCGGCACATTATAGTGCCTCCCCGTCGTTTGAAGATCAAGCGTTGGTGGCGTCGGGACGGATGATACTGTTCGTGGTGGTGAATGTCGAATCCCAAGAATGTATCCTTCCTGCTTTCTCCTTGTGACTTGGGGTTAGGCTGCTTTTCTTGCGAAGTTGCCAGCGTTGAGCCAGACGCCTTAGGGTTTACAGCTGTGGGCGGCACTTCCTGCGTAAAAGTCACCAATGGCCTTTCGGTGCGTGGCTCGGCTCCTCGGGGTAGAATGGCAGCTGAGCTGGGTCCGGCTACTCCTGGGTTGGTCCTGGTTGACGTGTACCGACCCAGGTTTTGGAGGTCGAGTACGGGACCTCTAGTGTTGGAGCTTTGTTGGCTGTTGCGGGGGTCTTACCCTGGCCCGTGGTCTTTTTGGTGGTTGTCGAGGGAGTCTTCCCTTTAGCTGTCGGAGCGATGGATGTCTGACTAGGCCCAGCCATGCGAGACCTGATGGGGACGGTAGTCGGCTTGTGGCTTTCGGATGGTCCCAACTTCTTCGGGACGGTGTCGGCTCCCTTCTTCCTCTTTGACGGCCGACTGGTACTGGCGGAACTGGTTAGCTGCGGAATGTCACCAGGGGCATGGGCCATTCGCCGCTTTATGCCTCCTCTGGGAGCTGGAGTGGTACTTGGTGCACTTTTCGGACCGGCTCTGGTGTTCGCGCTTTCTGGGTTCGTGGGTAATGCCGGCAACAAGATGACGGTGCGCGGCGAAGCAGCTACTTTTCGTTTCATGGTTGTTTGCCTCTTCCATGGCTGCGCTTGGTCCATGTATTCCTCGGTAGGTAGTTCTTCCTCGGTATTATATTCGCCGACTGATTCTTGCATCTGACTGGGTTGAAAGTTTGCAACAGACTGAATCGTATTTGCACGATCATCCTTCTTAATATTGTTTTCGTCTGGCGAAGAGAAACCTCGTAGATCTTTTACATGGGAGCGAAGTTGATCTCCCTGCCAAAATTGAGAAATGCCGGAGTAAAACCGGTCGACTCGTGCTTGCTTGTGTTTATGGCAAACGACAACTCAGGTATATGCTCGTCCCATGTGCGGTGGTTGGTGTGTACATATTGTGCTATCATTGTTTTCAGCACACGGTTGACACGTTCGGTCGGGTTTTCTTGCGGAGAGTAAGGGGCGGTGAAACGTTGTTGTATTCCTATGTTGCATAGGAAATCGGTAAGAATAGAACTGGTAAACTGGCTACCGTTGTCGGAGAGTAAAATGCGGGGAACTCCGAAACGTGTTAGGATGCGCTCTCGTAGAGCTTTGACTACAGCCTGACTGGTCGCCGATCTCAAAGGTACCGCCTCCACCCATTTAGTAAAGCGGTCTACCATTACCAACATCATGGTATTACCTTTCATGGAACGTGGAAGGGGACCGATGAAATCTACGCATACCGTATCCCATGGAGTGTTGGGTATGGTGGTATGCATAAGTCCACTAGGCTTTTGCTGTGTCGCCTTGTAGGCTAGACATACGGAACTTTTCTTAACATAGCGCGCAATATCGCGATACATCCCCGGCCAGTAATAATTTTTCATGACACGATCGGCTGTTTTAGCAACACCGAGATGCCCAGCGGTTTCGGTCGGCAGATGGTATTCACAATTGGATGTGCAGCAAATTTACGGTATAGCTTATCGTTCGTAATTTTGTATTCGGGGTATTGTGAGGGGTTGTTTTCTACTTGTCTGGCGCGCCGTTCGGTCCAATCTTCAGTACTACTGCATAGGATTGACAGATCACTTGGGTTTAAAGGCAAGGGGTCTCTGGATAGAGCATCGGCAACGACATTCATGGCGCCTTTGCGGTATTTGATATCGAAATCATACTGCTGTAGCTCTATTGCCCATCGCGCCAGCCTGCCGGAAGGGTTGTCAAGTGAGTGTAACCACTTTAGGGAATGATGGTCAGTGATGACAGTGAAATGATAGCCTTTGAGGTAAGGTCTCATCTTCCTTATCCCGAACAGTATGGCCAGACACTCCTTTTCGGGTTCCGAATACTTTTTTTCCAAGTCGGTGAGAGTACGACTGGCGTAAGCGATTACCCTTTCCTGTTTTTCGGTCTGTTGCGACAGAACCACTCCGAGTCCATACTGACTAGCGTCCGTTTGCAACGTAAAGGGTAAATCGAAGTTAGGGCACATCAAGACGGGCGCTTCTGTTAACCGTTTCTTTAACTCGGAAAACGCTAGTTCTTGCTCTGTTCCCCAAGTCCACTCTTGGCTCTTTTTCAATAATTTGGTCAGGGGCGAAGCTACTTGGGAGAAATTATGTATGAATCGGCGGTACCAAGATGTTATTCCCATCACTCGCCTCAATTCTTTCACATTTCGCGGGGCGTTCAAATCCTGGACGGCCGCGATCTTATCAGGGTCGGTACTGATACCTTGCTCGCTCACCACGTGACCCAAATACTTCAACTGGCTTTTACAAAATTCGCACTTTTCACGGTTGATGCGCAGGTTCGCCGTTTGTAGTCTAACGAAAACTTCCCGCAGGTGCTTTAAGTGTTCTTCGAATGTGCCACTCATAACGATGATGTCATCCAGATAGACGAACGCATATTCGTCCATATCCGGACCGATGATGCTGTCTAGCATACGTTGGAACGTGGCAGCAGCTGAGTTTAATCCGCATGGCATGACCTTCCATTGATATAATCCGCGCCCTGGTACTGTGAAAGCGATGTAAGCACGGGATTCGGGGTGCAAAGGGATTTGCCAGTAACCTTGTTTGAGGTCAATAGTAGAGATGAAGTTTGCCCGTTTTAACTTATCTAAGATGGCTACTATTTGTGGCAGTGGATAGGCGTCCATGATCGTAATACTATTTAACTGCCGGTAATCAACACACACCCTCCACGAGCCGGTCTTCTTTTTAACGAGTACTATGGGTGAACTGTACGGGCTCTTTGAAGGTTCGATTTTGTCGTCCTGGAGCAACTCGTTGATTTCGTCATCGATTACCTTTTGCATGGCTGGGTTCTTTGGGTAATACCTCTGTTTGAACGGCTGATCGGTTTTCAGCTTGATGTAATGCACGGCGGTATCCGTGACTTTCGGCAAGTATTCAAACTTTGGTAACTCCTCATCCAACAACGCTTTCAACTCCTCTTCTTGTGAGCTGGCCAAAGGTTTACCCCCCAACGCACAGAGATGCTCACCGAGACCTTTGATGTCGAAAAAGGCTTAAGGCAAGGCGATAAACTGTCATGCGATTTCTTCAACATCATACTTGAACAGATTGTAAGAAACTCAAACGTCAACACCAGAGGAACAATCTTTCAAAAGTCTGTACAATTACTCGCCTATGCAGACGATATTGACGTAATGGGAAGAAAAAAGCGTGATGTCATAGGTGCTTTAGCGAGTATTGAAACAGAAGCGGCAAAAATGGGTTTGATGGATAATGAGGGCAAAACGAAGTATATGCTGTCATCAAACAAGGACACAGAACATCGACGAATTGGACAAAACGTCACAATAGACAGACATAACTTCGAGGTAGTACAGGACTTCGTCTACCTAGGATCCGCTGTAGACACGGACAACAACATCAGTGCGGAGATCAAACGGAGAATAACTCTTGCCAACCGTTGCTTCTTTGGGTTAAGAAGGCAATTGAGAAACAAAACCCTCTCTAGAAAAACCAAGGTGACCTTGTATAAGACCTTAATCATCCCAGTCCTGCTGTACGGCGCGGAAGCATGGACCTTATCGAAAGCGGATGAGGAAACTCTTGGTCGTTTCGAAAGAAAAATTCTCCGAATGATCTTTGGTCCCGTATGCGAAGACAATGTGTGGAGAAGAAGATACAACAACGAGCTGTATGAGCTGTACCGCGACATGGGCATAGCCAGAAGAGTACGCATCGCGAGGCTACGATGGTTGGGCCATGTAGAGCGGATGGACCCAAACGCTCCGGCTCGTCGGGTGTTCGAAAGCACATTGCAGGGAAATCGCGGAAGGGGAAGACCTCGTCTTAGGTGGCGCAATCAAGTGGATGAAGACCTCAACCGACTTGGAGTGCGAAACTATAGAGAGCTCGCCCGAGATCGAAATCGTTATAGAAGGATGTTGGTTGAGGCCCAGGTTCACCCCGAACTGTAATGCCCACCTAAGTAAGTAAGTAAGCACAGAGATGCTCTCGGCGTTCGGTCGCGTCGGTGCTAGGTGGGTCTGGCGTTGACAACCACGGTATTTCGGTACCGCTTAGGCTCATCCGAAAATCGGCGTCCCGCAATATGTCAACCCCTATTACCATCTCCTCAGAGAGTTGCTTCATATACGTCACCGTTCCGTTGATGGTCCGATCTCGGACAGTCATTGCCAGTAGATAGTGTTCGTGGCTGACCACTACTTCGCCATTATCTAAATGCGTACGGTGCGGCTGGTGGCGGACGGGGGCATTAAGGCGGCGTAACAGGCGGCGGGTGGTAGCGTTGATGAAGGATTTGGTGGCCCCGGTGTCTATTAACGCTCGGATAGCCTGACCGCCCACTCGCACGGTCACAAAACATCTCGGGTCTACTTGCTGTTCCGCATCCTCGGGTTGTGTAGACACTGGTGCCGTTTCGACTAATGCTATAGCCTGAACCGGCGGAGGATCTGGTGTTTGGGGCTCATTATACTGACTGAACATGACGGCAGCTTGATGCGGATGACAACTGCAGTCTTTCGTCAGCCGTCCGTCCTCTCCACAATACGAGCAGAAGAGACGGAACGGCCTTTGACAGTTACTCTTATTGTGCCCTCGCTGCTTGCAATTCCAGCAGTGGGTATCCCTATCATATTGCCCGAAGTGCGGTGGCGGTTGCGGTGCGTCGGAACGGTTGAAATTCGGCCGAGGTGGAGGCAATACCGCTCGGCTGTCGGCTATCGGTCGGTCTGAGGCAAAACGATTATGAGGGTTACGAGGCGGTGCTGGTCGGGGCCCAGGAGCGTATGGCTGTGCTTGGCGAGGGGTACGGTCTTCTCCTCTTAGATATTCATACTCCTGGGCCAGCTTCATAAGTTCGTCCAAGGTACTAAAATCACGTCTTTTGAGATATAAGTGATACTCCGATTGCAAACTATTGTAAATGCGATCGATGCTATCCTCGATACTTAAACGTGGGTGTCTGAGAATCAAATACTGGGTAGCTTGTATGAAATCCTTTGCCTTTTCTCGTGGCCCTTGCTTTTTCCGCAATATTTCCTCCTCTAGTTTGCAGAGGTACCTAGCTGGCAGATAATGATCTAGGAAAGCGGTGCGGAACTGGGTCCAGGATTTCATTATTATTATTATTATTATAAGCTTTTTATTTACCTTTTGAATTTTTAAAGTTTATATACATATACAATTTTCGTTTTACAATGTTTTTTTTTTTTTTTAATAAATTTAAATTACAATTTCATACGCTCTTTATTTATGCGAAACCACTTTAGAGCGGTGCCGCGTAGTATTTCTGGTAAGGCCTTGACAATATCATTGGGGCGTATGTCATAGCAAGCGGTTAATTCTTCGAGTCGGTCCATGAATTCGATCGCGTTCCCCGATGAGTCGAACCTCAATCCCAATTTGCGGACGTTATTCATTAGCTCAGCCTCGTAGCTGAGAATAAACCGACCGGTTGGCCGGAAAGCTGGCCTGGTGG
Organism: Melanostoma scalare; assembly: GCA_949752695.1. NCBI lineage: Eukaryota > Metazoa > Arthropoda > Insecta > Diptera > Syrphidae > Melanostoma > Melanostoma scalare. The sequence goes on along the minus strand of OX456984.1, from coordinate 113,442,085 downwards.
CAGATGGTTCGACAGGGGGTGGGCGACTTCATTGGGGAGCGCGGCACTTGACGATGCCGAGTTCCTTGCCAGGTCATCTTCGGCGGACGATGCGGTGGACGGTGCGGCGGTAGTTGGTACATAGGATGGCACCTGGAAGGAGATCTCGGTATATATCGGAGACTTTGGTTCGGTTTCGTTTTCTTGGATTGGTACTTGTTTGTACTCCCGCTCAGTTACAGCTCTCTCTAAATCCGCGCACAGCTCTTGCGTGGATTTCCGGAGTCTAGCCTCTTTGATGTAACTGCTGAACCGGGATCGTAGCGTAGCTAAAGTGCCTTCAGCGTCGAGCCCTAACTGACTCATACGTGTCACCAGCTCGGGCTTGCTGAGCAAGTATATTGCCCCTATACTGGCGAACACGTCGAAGTTCTCTTCGGAGTCGGACATGTCTGGATTTTTTTCGTTTCTAGCTTATTATTTTTTTATAGTTCTAAGAGAATTTCTTTTTCAACGGTGGACCTTAATCGTCCCTGCTCGGGCGCCAAATTGTGACGTGTTTTTAATTTCCCAGCCGAGGTAATGCTCACGGCTAGCCAAGGTATAGTGAAGAAAAACACCAAACTTCTCAAAGGTCAAAGAAATTCTCTTTTATTTAGAACTTAACAAAATTTAGCGTTACAATTAACAAATGGGTATATACAGGGTGATTCGCATAAGGTGTGACAAAAAGATAGGGTGTGTAGGTTGGACCTAGACAAGCAAAAAATCGTATGGGAGGGGGGGTCCATTTTCCCCCGTTTAGGCGGAAAAATATTATTTAAAAATAACGGTAATACCTACAGAGTCGTGCTATAGTATTTTGAAAAGTCAAAAACCTATTAAATAAAATTTAAAAATAAGTTGTTCATTTGAATAGTTTTTGAAATATTAATTTTCAAAGTCAAAATTTTGAAAAAAAAACATAATTTTTTTTCTTCAAACCATTTTTTTTCAAAATTTTACGTAATTAAGTAGTATTTTTCTGGCTTATTTTCAATGCTCTTACTTATTTTTGATCAAACACAAAAAACCGGATGCCAAAATAACCTGTAGTTTTTGAGAAAACCAAAAATTACAAAAACGACTTTTCAAAAAAAATTTTTTTTTAAAGTTTTTTTTTCGTTATTGGATTCTTAAGTGAATTTAAGAAATAAAGGATGAATTTTCTCTTTACTTTTTTCACTTAAGAATCACTTAAGAATCCAATAACGAAAAAAAAACTTTAAAAAAAAAATTTTTTTTAAAAGTCGTTTTTGTAATTTTTGGTTTTCTCAAAAACTACAGGTTATTTTGGCATCCGGTTTTTTGTGTTTGATCAAAAATAAGTAAGAGCATTGAAAATAAGCCAGAAAAATACTACTTAATTACGTAAAATTTTGAAAAAAAATGGTTTGAAGAAAAAAAATTATGTTTTTTTTTCAAAATTTTGACTTTGAAAATTAATATTTCAAAAACTATTCAAATGAACAACTTATTTTTAAATTTTATTGAATGTATAGGTTTTTGACTTTTCAAAATACTATAGCACGACTCTGTAGGTATTACCGTTATTTTTAAATAATATTTTTTCCATTTTTAGTGATTTTTTTCTTAAATGGCCCCTCCCGCCTAAACGGGGGAAAATGGACCCCCCCCCTCCCATACGATTTTTTGCTTGTCTAGGTCCAACCTACACACTTTATCTTTTTGTCACACCTTATGCGAATCACCCTGTATATTGCATATCGTTATATACCGTTTTATATGTTGTATGTTGTGACGACGACACCTTCGGATTAGCGGCCAACGTCCCTTAGTCTGAATGGCCGGGACTTCTAAGGCTCGGGGCAGGTCAACGTCCGAAATTCTGGTAGCTTATGATATCCTTATGGAAACTAAGGGAGAGAACGGATTAGCGATAATATGGTCTAATGTGGTTAGCGGCCTCTATCGACACAATCCCTTGCGGCACATTCACCCTATAGGTAGCCGCAGGTAGTCGAAGCGCGTAGGCGTCTGAAGACCCTAGCAGGTAGAAACACGAGCGTCTTGCGACCTCGGTAGGTAGAAACACGAGCGTCTTGCGACCCCGGTATGTAGAAACACGAGCGTCTTGCGACCTCGGTAGGTAGAAACACGAGCGTCTTGCGACCCCGGTAGGTAGAAACACGAGCGTCTTGCGACCCCGGTAGGTAGAAACACGAGCGTCTTATGACCTCGGTAGGTAGAAACACGAGCGTCTTCCGACCCCGGTAGGTAGAAACACGAGCGTCTTACGACCTCGGTAGGTAGAAACACGAGCGTCTTGCGACCCCGGTAGGTAGAGACACGAGCGTCTTACGACCTCGGTAGGTAGAAACACGAGCGTCTTACGACCTCGGTAGGTAGAAACACGAGCGTCTTACGACCTCGGTAGGTAGAAACACTAGCGTCTTACGACCTCCGTAGGTAGAAACACGAGCGTCTTGCGACCTCGGTAGGTAGAAACACGAGCGTCTTACGATCTCGGTAGGTAGAAACACGAGCGTCTTGCGACCCCGGTAGGTAGAAACACGAGCGTCTTACGACCTCGGTAGGTAGAAACACGAGCGTCTTACGACCTCGGTAGGTAGATCACAGGCAATAGCTCTGGGGGATCGGCAGGTATTATTCTCTGCCCCAGGTGGCACAATACGTAAGCAATATATTTAGTTTGTTCAAACTAACTCATACACTTTACCTTTACCTTGGGTTGCTAGCTATTTTGCTTAGCTGGTTGCTGGTTTGCACTTCCTTCTTCCTTTTCCTGGATATCTCTGGAGATGATGTGCACCGTATGACCGGTGCCGGCGGACTGTGATTTTCCATGCACTGAGCTGCCCTATTTATACTCAATCGCTCGTTGTGGTACCGTGCGCAAATACCATATAATATTCCCTACTCCCATGTAATTGTCATACCTACACATGATATTCCCATATGCTTGTTCATATGCTACCACTTCATTCATATGCTAACTCACCATCGAGCTCTGCCGGTCGTCACTTTGTATATTAAAACTATAGTAACATCACGGAGGGGAAATCGATGGTATCGCCCCCTGTCGCCACCATTAAACGTACTACCTTCTCAAACGGAAAAATGTAATCCAAGAACCTGTGGAACTCATTTTTTTTGGTATTGTTTGGAAAGAGAGGATAATTTCGTAAGCCTGTTAACAGCAAAGAGTGAGTATGAAAAATAGATGTGCTTTAGTTTGCTGTTAAATGTCAAAAAAGAATTGGTTGTCAAGTGAATTTAGTGAATTTACAATTTAAGAAACTTTGTGATTATTTAAGATCTGTAACTAGCTTTTGTTATAATTTAACGTACATTTTATTTGATGGATATTTTCGGCATTTTCATAATTAATAACAGTGAGTTTTTCGAATCACCGCAATCTCAACTTTCCGTCGTGTATTGCCAGCATGGCTTTGTGCTACCCAAAATTCCTTCGAATAAAAGTGATAACTTCTTTCAATTTCTTGAAAAAGAGGCGAATTTTTTGTTTGATTTTGTTTGTTTATTGTTTCAGCAATACGTGGTTGCAGTGCTTCAGCAGTGCTGTGCTTATCGAGGATATATTTGGCACCGGAACAGTTAAAGTAAGGCGACAAAAACTATTCACTTGCTACTATTGCCCATGGTCGGACAAATAGCGTCACTTAAATACTCACACAAAACATTTTCGGATGTGCTTAAAGTGCACAACAAAAACGCCTCTAACAAAAGTTGGTTCCCAGCTAATAACTAGGAAGAATATCAGGCGCATATGAACGATTTTCAGTAAGTAGTAAGTTTTTTTTTCTTTTATATCTTCTAACAGTTTAATGTTTTAGGGGAATGTCTTGGATGAAAGAGTTCTATATAGCCGGTCATGTGTACGAGCACGATTTACGTACGCACCGAGAAGTGGTTTATGACATCAACAGCAACAAAAACAACATCAGCAAACCTAATATTTTTTTGCAATAGAAAAAGTTGGATGCCTTTGTGCTGGAGTTCACACAGAGAACTTTATGACTGGTCATTTGGTCAACTACAAGAAATATCATCCTTTCTGAGTGTAGATTAAACAATTGAATCGGTAGCAACTGCATGACACACCGAAACCGTGGCAATATGAAGCAAGAAAAAATTAGTGGCGATGATAATATGTCTGGCAGAAAGACGCGAGAAAAACGATTCATTTGGTGCTATTGACCATGGTCGGGAGCTGACAAATGGGGCTTGAAGCGTCACTTAAATACTCACACAAAAAATTTCGTCTACATGTTATGTGACTATAAGGCGGCTCGGTCTGAGCGTTTGGCTACGGATGTGCTTTAAGTACACAACAAAAAGGCCTGCAACAAAGTATTCGTTCCTAGCTGATAACCAGAATGAATATCAGATGCATATGAACGATGTCCAGTAAGTAGCTTTTTTTGATTTTTTAAGTGTATATCTCGGATGTAACAGTTCTATAGAGCCAATCATGTGTAGAAGCACCATTTACGTACCCACCGAGAAGTGGTTTATGACATCAACAGCAACAAAAACAACAACAGCAAACCTAATATATTTTTGCAGTCAAAGAAGACTTGAGAAAAACGATTCATTTGCTGCTAATGCCCATGGAGCTGACAAATGGTAATTAAAGCATCTCTTAAATACCCACACAAAATCTTTCGTTTAAGTGCTATCATTTTTTTGTGTACAGGACTCCGTTCACGGCGATAAGTACATAAACTTCATTTAAATCAATTGTGTTCTTGTGTTTTGAATAAAAACAATATAAACTGCATTATGATGGACGAAATAATGAATACGTCGCTGGACAATTACATAAAAAGTTTTAAAAGATCTACAATAAAAACGCAGAACAACATGAATCGCAAGGAAGAATCAACATTCAAAAAGGAATGACGCGATCAGAACGACAATGCAGCAGAAGAGGAAGAAGAAGCAAACGAGGATGATTATGTGTCTTTGGCTCTTAATAAGGATGAAATAAAATTGTTGGAAAACTTCCACCAACATCCCAAAAAATGGCGATTGATGTTGTCGTCCGGCGGGCAAGCCTCCGTACCATCCAGTACCATCGGATGCACCTCAAACACAAAAAGCCCGACACAAGTGTTCGTTCCTAGCATATAACCAGAAAGAATATGAGGCGCATATGAAAAATATTTAGTAAGTATAGCATATTTTTTTTCTTCTATATTTTTTTCTTACAATTTGATGTTTTAGGTGTACGTTTTCGATAGAATTTAATTATGCTAGCTGTCAGTATGACTAACGGTTTAGTTTTCTCAAGAAGACGCAACGAAATTTTCCAAGTACAACTCGTTTTCCTTGAGCTAAGTCACTGTGGCGTATGAGAAACATTTTTTTATTCAGTATTTTTCTTCTGACAAGAACATATGCATTTCTAGCGTTTGCATTTCAATTCATTTTTATTTAATTAATCTTAAGTCTACTTGCTAACAAAAATGTATAAAGCTAGCTCATATAGTATAGTAACTTAACTAACTTACTGACCCTAAGTGGGTACTCTAAATTAATCAATTTCTTAATGCTAATGCCTTTCGGCCTAAAGATAACTTATATATTTACAAACTAAGACTAATTAAAACTAAAACAATTATTCAAACTTAGATTTTTGTACATCATTATGGATGTAAAACATCAGCTGGAACTGTGAACCCTCCGAAAGTTTACCTAATAAAGAAAAAGAAAATAAGAAAGAGAATTTTTAATAAACGTTTATGCATAGTTTTTTTAAAGATTTGTTGCAAAATAAAGTCAAGCTTGATTCTACCCAAACATCAGAACTTAGATTAGATAACGTGAATATCAACTGAAAACTAAAAATTAATGACTTTACTTGAAGTTTTGATGTTTTGGGAAAATCAAACAAAGTGTATTTTTTTCCGCATCACCCAGGAGGTAAAATACAAGATTCGTTTTTTTTAATGAGGTGTCCCAACGTAGGCCTAGTCCTCCTAAAACTACTCTACGAATAAAGAATCAACAAAGTTTAAATGAAATGAATTAGATTGAATGACAAATGAGTGTATTAGTATTAGTATTAGTATTAGTATTAGTATTAGTATTAGTATTAGTATTAGTATTAGTATTGCAGGGCTATTTAAAAACCTGGACCTTAACTTACATCAAAAAGTAATTTACTTATCACAGATATATTTACTATACTTTATACAGCTGTACATACAAAGAAAGAAAGTTTAAATGAATTAGATTTGTATATGCTATTCATGCGTGTCTATAGTTATATGTATATGAAATAAATAAATATATCAGAGTTAATATTGCACGTTTGTTTAAAAACTAAAAGTTACTTATTTATCACATATAATTTTAATTTATCACAGCTATATTTATGTATATACTAAAATAGTACTTATGTGGCCATTACAGTTCGATGTGAACCTGGGCCTCAACCAACATCTAAAAGTAGCTTACTTATCACATAGAATTTAAATTTATCACAGCTATATTTATGTATGTATTTAAATAATACTTATGTGGCCATTACAGTTCGATGTGAACCTGGACCTCAACCAGTATCCTTCGATAACGGCTTCGATTTTCGGCGAGCTCTATCTGTTTTTGGTTTTTACTTTGTACTCTATTATTTCATATCCTTATTCGTTTTCCGTACCGCGAACGTCATCATCCCGATGAGTAAAAATTTTATTATGTTTTGTTTGTGTTCATTTATAGGACATTTTGTTTGTGAGGTTATTCTTTTGATTTTTTCAATGTCTTTAACCCAAGACGCAATCAGTTTCTTTACTATTTTTGTTTTTAAAAACTCAGCCTCAAAATTTTTTTGAATATTTCCTGTAGTTTTAAAAAAAATTTCCGAAGGAACTCTTAGGGAACCATACTCAGAAGCTGCGTTCGTACTCATATAAGCTCTCAATTTTATGAGTATAGCATTATTAGTGGAGGACCGTAAGCTTTTTACCTAGGAATCCAGGGCCAGTCCATGGATTTTCATGAAATTTTCGGAAATGTGTTTTGAATGGCGTATAGAAAAAAGTTAAAAAAAAAAATTTCACCGCTCTCAATTTTTTAATTATTTTTAAAATTAATTATTAACTTTTAGAATTTTATTTTATTTATTTAGGGTGTTTAAGATACGGTTTTCCAAAGAGTAAGGATGGATAGGTTTTGTCAACACAAAAAAAAAGTTGTATGGGAAGGGGGGGTCTATATCCCTCCGTGTAGGCGCGAGGGGCAATTTTATATGAAATTTACTCAATTTTTTAAAATTTTTTTAAAAATTAACGTACCCACTTACTTTCTCATACTTCAATGTTTTTTAAAAGCTATTGCTTTGTTCTTTAATAAAAATTTTAATTTGAGTATACTTAATGAACAGTTTCTGAGAAATCAAGCCTCAAAGTAAAAATTTTGAAAAAAGAAAATATTTTTTTCCTAATAATTTTTTTTTCACATAATTTTGCCTAATTAAGCGCCATTTTTTTTTTCATATTCAATGCTTTTATTAGTTTTAATTCAAAAGCAAAAAACCGAACAAAAAAATTTTTCTTGGTTTAAGAGAAATTGAAAATAAACGAAAGGTACTTTTTTCTAGAAAACAAAATGTCGTTAATTTCCCGCTAATTGAACTTTTTTCCTGGAAGTGAAATATGAAATGGGTCTTAAATAGCATATAAAAAAAAGTAAAAAAAAAAATTTTGTATGATCTTAATTTTAATATAAATTATAAATAATAAATAAAATTTTAGAGTTATCTTTTAATTATATTAGTTTTAAGTTAAATTTTAAAACTAAGACATAGTACAAACTTGAACTTTGGTCTCAAAGGATAGCACATGTACTGATTTGTGCCCCAAATGCTGTTTCCGGTCAAACGTGTTGATGAATCCGAAAAAATGTGGTTTTTTGCCAAATAAATACTCGCGAATTTTTCTACGTGCATTCAGTATGCAAACAAACATATATCAATAAGGGATGCATCAATTCTTATTTAAAAGAAAGAACACTACATCAGCATTCTCCCCACCAAAAAAAAAAAACTTCGGGCCGTTTATTTAACTGATTTAAGTCTCTTTGATTGGTTGAAAACTCAAAATTTGGGAAAAAACCACATTTTTTCGGTTTTATCAACACGTTTGACCGGAAACAGCATTTGGGGCACAAATCATTACATGAGCTGTCCTTTGCGACCAAAGCTCAAGTTTGTAATAGGTCTTAGTTTTAAAATTTTACTTAAAACTAATATAATTAAAAGATAACTCTAGAATTTTTTTTTTTTTTTTTTTTTATACTCAATCGCTCGTTGTGGTACCGTGTGCAAATCCTATATAATATTCCCTACTCCCATGTAATTGTCATACCTACACATGATATTCCCATATGCTTGTTCATATGCTACCACTTCATTCATATGCTAACTCACCATCGAGCTCTGCCGGTCGTCATACTTTGCACTGCTTGTGCATGGGGAGTTGGTTGTTGGGTGGTATTATCACCTACCTATTATCCACCACCTGTGTTGGTGTGGTCAGCTTTTTACCTCCATGGTATAACACGAATACTTCTCACCACCAGGTACTATGTCTTGGCTATGAGCTTACTTTCTGGGTTGTGGTCTTAGCTATACCAGCTGTTCTCCTTGCGATTCCACTAGATGGCGGGGGATGTTCTTTGGGCGACAAATAAAAGCATGTAATGAGGTTTGTGTGAAAAATGCCTCGTTACAGAGTTGACTGCTATAGGCTTATCATTTATTGTAAATTTAATGTGCACAATACCATTCGTAGTAAAAACAGAAGAAAACTCGCGTAAGCGCCTTAGACGAATTGCTTGACGCAGAATACTTCTATTGTTTTTGGTTAGGCTTTCATGTATGTAAATAGGAGTGTGCGATTCTTCACCGATATCACTTAGCATTAATTGTCGCGAGTTTATCTTCCGAAAAGCTGCAAACGCCTTAAGTGTGTTGTTTTTATCGTGCGCGGAATGAAATTTTATAATGATAATAGAGTCTTCTCTATGGCTTGTGTCGCGTTTTTATTCCCGAATTTTACCAGCTGGATGCAAAATGCAACAAACGCCAGCAGCGTTTAGGAAAATCCCCGCCGCCATCTGAAAAATCAAGTGTGGGACAACATGATACACGTGAATACAACTGTAAAGCATGCAATGCGTCAGACTCAGTGGACAATATGGTCCTATGCGATAACCAAAACCGCGGATCCTGGTTTCATTACGGTTGTGTCGGCGTGAGCAGTTTTAACGAACAAACCCTGGAAGTGTGCGATTTGTAATTGTGTAAAAAAAAAAAAAATTATCCTTCAAACCAAGTTTTTCAAAAAAATTTCTTAGTTTTAACTAGCTCTAGTTTTAGATTCATAAGTTATCTTAAGGCCGAAAGGCATTAGTAGTAAGATATTGTATAAATTAGAGTACCCGCTTAGGGTCAGTAAGTTAATTAAGTTATTATATAAGCTAGTTTTACACGTTTTTGTTAGCATGTAAGTAGATATAAGAAAAATTTAATAAAAATGAAAATGTGCGATTTGTACGCAAGAAGAGGCTTATGTTCGGCCAGGTATCTCAGTCGATGCTACCTACGCCCCGCTGATGGAAAGACCACCAGCTACGTCACAGCGTTCAACGTCTTCTAGAACATCAAGTGCTAGACGACTACAACTGGAACTGAAGAAACTTGAGGAAGAAAGGCAACTGGAACAAGAACGCCAAAAACGTGATCAAGAGTACCTCAACAAGAAGTACCGCATCTTATCGTTAATGGGGGACGCCCAATCCGACTCCGAGGACGAGGACCCGCAAGCATCTGAGGCTGCTAGAATGCGAATGAGCGCGTGGATCACAAATGCAAATCAGACGTCCAAGCCGCCGGACGAAGGCACATGCGTCAACCATAACCGAACAAACCCAATCGCTAATGCAATAGCAGTGAGTACAATGCAGCCTATGAGTGCATCGGAAAATAAATTGCAACCGCAAGCACAACAAGAAAAAGGGCAAGTAATGAACGCGCGTGATCACCAACTACATGCAATGGGAAATTCGACCGGGGCCCCGGATGGAATTCAATTTCTGCACGTGTCACAACAGCAGCACTTACAAGCGCCAAGAGGAATATAACCACACCAGCTGTCACATCCACCTGTTCAACCCCCTGACCACCGCCAACAACTACAGTAAAATCGACCATTACAGCACGTTCCGTCACCTACCACCTGGTTTGAACCAGGAAACCGAGTTTTTACTAGGAACCAGCTAGCTGCCACTCATTTTCCAAGGATCTGCAGAATTTCAGTGGTGAGCCAGACGAGTGGCCTCCCTTTATTTCAAGCTTCGAACGATCCTCAGAGCTATGCGGTTTCTTTAATGACGAAAACCTAATACGACTACAGAGTGCACTAAACGGAAAGGCTCTGGAATCTGTGAAGAGCATGCTTACTCAGCCAAATTGTGTTCCCCTTGTTATATCAACACAAAGAATGCTATACGGTTGGCCAGAACTGATCATACACACTCTACTTAAGAAAGTCCAATCCACTCCACCGCCAACAGCCGACGAATTAGAGAGTATTGTCAGTTTTGCGATCGTCGTTCAAAACTTATGCGCCACCATAGAAGCCTCACACCTGAAACGCACCTAAACAACCCAAATCTGCTGCAGGAGCTCATGGATAAGCTGCCACTCGCAATCCGCCTAAACTGGGCACTGCATACGCAAACCCTGCTTGAAGTTCCGCGTACACTCTCTCACTTCAGCTCATGGCTGTACCAGATGGCAGTAGCAGCAAACAGTGTTGTTATACCGAGCTCGGTAAGTGAAAAGAGAAGCAATTGAAACTCCAAGGAAAAGAGATTTCTCAACGCTCACTACGCAGAAGTTGAAGAAGAGGAAAGCTTTATCACCGGGGCAATAAAACGTAAATGCTGCATCTGCGGTGGAAAGTGCCCCTGCGTATCAAAGTGCAAAAAGTTAGAGCAGCTAAGCCACCATTCAAATTGGGCAATAGTGCGAGAAAAACGCCGATGTCGATGCTGCCTGAACAAGCACGGAAGACAGAGATGTACAGCGGCATCAGCCTGTGGAAAAAATAAGTGCACGTTCAGACACCACCGCATGCTTCACAATGACGAAAAGGATAAGACTCAGCAGAAGGAGCCTACGAATCAACAAGAGACCGAAGGCATATCAGCTCACCACGACAACCGCTACGCGAACCCTGAGTCAGTCTTGTTTTGTATAGTACCCGTGACGCTCTATGGTAACAACTCAGAGGTAAAAGTACTAGCGTTCCTGGACGAAGGCTCCTCACTGACGTTGCTGGACGAAGATGTGGCCAAGAAACTTAATGTCAATGGGCTCTCTTGCCCATTATGCCTAAAATGGACTGCAAACAAGCACCGACACGAAGACAATTCTAAGGTCATGGACATCAAGATATCAGGCAGCCGCTCACAAAGCAAGCAGTACATACTGGGCAAAGTTCATACCGTCAAAAGCCACCAACTACCCGAGCAGTCGCGAGACTACCAGAAACTACAGGAAAGGTATAATCATTTGAGAGGGTTGCCAGTAAGTTCATTCGCGAGTCAAAGACCTCAGCTACTCATAGGCATAGATAACTGGAAGTTTGGGCTGCCTCTCAAATTGAAAAAAGGAAATTCTGGTGAGCCCGTTGCTACAAAGACCCGATTTGGCTGGGCTATTCACGGCTGTTGCAACAACACACTACAGGAAGCGAAGGTGGCCCATGCATTCAACACTCATACTTGTGAATGCGACCAATACCACGATGAAGAACTTACCAAGTTAGTGAAGCAGTTAATTTACAATGATAGTCTCGAGGCCTCAAGACCCGTGGACCTGCTGATTCCCGTTGAAGAAAAGCGCACACTATCACTGCTAAAGGAGCTCACCCTTCGGAAGGGAAACCATTTCGAAACAGGCCTGTTGTGGAGAAGTGAAGACATCGAGCTGCCAGACAGCCTTCCCATGGCACTCAAGCGTTTCGAATATCTACAAAGGCGGATGAAGCAAAATACCGAACTAGCCAGGGCACTGCAAAATAAAATGAAGGACTACTTAGGTAAAGGTTACGCACGCAAGTTCACCATACAAGAAACCGAAAGAAGATCTCATCGTACGTGGTACCTTCCGACCTTTCCAATGACGAACCCCAATAAGCCTGGAATAATTACAATTGTTTGGGACGCAGCGGCGAAGGTCCAAGGTATGTCTCTAAATTCAGCTTTAATCAAGGGTCCAGATCAGTTGGTAAGCCTTGTGTCAGTAATTACCTTCTAATTTCTTTATTATTATACTCTGATTCATTGATTTTTTGTTCAATAATAAGCTTTTGCTGTAATTTTTTCTTATCATCATACCTTATTTCTGTTTATTTACTGGTTACTTTCATAGATAAGCTTTTCCTTCTTTTTGATTGCAGATTGTTTCTCTTTTCTATAGTCGTTTTTGATAATGGTTAAGATAAGTAATTCTAATAAAAGATCCACAGACGATCAGCACCAAAATTGTATAGAACGAGCAATGATTAACGTCTTTTGTAATCAACAATCCGGTCTACATATTGTTCATTTAAATTCTCAAAGTCTTATACCAAAAATATTGCATTAACCTTGAAAATCTTTTCAAGTTTCGGACTCTAATTTAACTGAATAATATAATACAGACAAGTCAACCTCCATACCTTTATAATAAAATACGCCACTCGCAGTCTTCTAGAGCTTTAGATCTTGCACCTTTACGATAGACGTTCTTAATATCTTAACGCCAATTTTTTATAACTGCGATTCGACTGTGGAACTTACTACCCCAATCTTTAAGAATGATTAGCTGTATTAAACTCTTTCAATCTAAGCTTAAATTAATTAATAATTATAATTTTTGCTGAGTTAAGGTGGTGATGATTTCATTTCTATATTGTTTATTCTTTTTTATCTTTCTCCCTCTGAAAACTTAATCATAAATACTCTTTTCCCTTTTTCTTTTTAATGATTAATTTAAATTTTTGTCTTTGGATATAAACTAGCTATAAACAAAATGAAACGCACTTTCACAAATAACTGTTAAGATTGTACTATTTAAAAAGATATTAGGCGCGTTTTATCGAAATTCTATGTGCACTTATGTACACTTCAGTAAAACATCGCTCATGGGAAAACAACAACTCCTTATGTCAATAGCCTAAGTGCACATAAATATCGCAGTAAGCTAACTGCACACAGGGATGGTTGGTAAATTTCTTTTTTTGGCACCCAGAGGTTGGCAGTCTTTGGGTTGTGTTCGTTCATATTTCTGATTTTCGACAACAGATTGAATAAGTCTGTTTCTTTACTTTTTGTGCACAGAAATTTTTTTTTTAAGGAGTGGTTGTAAAATTCTTTCAGAAAATCTATTAAAGAGCGTAATTGTCTTAAAAGTAAAGAAACGCCTTGAACAAACCATTCGCAGCAACGCAACACTTGGAAAAACGTCTGTTTGACAGTTTTTGTATTTGTTTTGGCTGTGCACGATTTCTGTCCACAGAAATTTTGGTGCCGGAAATTCGCAGGACGGGGAAATTTTTTTATTCTCTCGAGAGCACTCTCTTTTTTGTGCACTGCTACGAAAAATCGGAACGGGATTAGACTGACTTTCGCCGAATTTCGGTGCATTTCGTGCGAATTTTCAGTAAAGAAACACACCTAATGGCTAATAGAAGAGTCAGGTGGTGACTTAGTGGGGACATAAATAGACACGCAGTTACTAACACACACACACACACAAGGGAAGTTTCGCAATCGGTCAGAAAAAAAGAACATCAGACAGAACACATAAGAACATCAGAACCAAGGCAACCAAAAACATGAGTCACAAAATGAATCTAATTGAACACAGCCATTGCGAAAAAAAATTAAAGTGACATTTGTTTGTTTACCTCGAAAGTAAAAAGTTGAAATGCGGCAAATAAATTGAGAATCGAGAATTAAATAGAGAAAAATACAAATGGAAAGTAAAAGGTATGCATTTATATCCTTAGAATGCAAATTTTTAATGTTTCTTATCCTTAGAACAATTGCAAAGGGTGCCAACACTGAAAGTGAAAATTGAAAGTGACGTCCGAAGTGAATATAAACCAAAAAATCGTTTTATTGAAAGTGTACATAAGTGCACATAGAAAATTTTCAATAAAACGCGGCTATTGTATCTTATTGTATATATCTATTCAAATAAATATATGAAATAAAATAACTCCGCAAATGTTGTAGAGGCCCTAAAAAATCCTGACGTGTTGAACCTTAATATGGATGCCGAATCTGCTTCCGAAAAAGTGCTAGGTATGTGGTGGTCCACCTCCACAGATAAGTTCATCTTTAAACCATCAGCAAGGCCTAAGACGACAGAAATAATTCTTGGAAACCGCCACCCCACCAAACGTGAAGTCTTGTGCGTCCTAATAACAGTGTTTGACCCGCTGGGTCTAATAGCACATTTCCTGATGTAAAAAAAAAACGCCGATGTCGATGCTGCCTGAACAAGCACGGAAGACAGAGATGTACAGCGGCATCAGCCTGTGGAAAAAATAAGTGCACGTTCAGACACCACCGCATGCTTCACAATGACGAAAAGGATAAGACTCAGCAGAAGGAGCCTACGAATCAACAAGAGACTGAAGGCATATCAGCTCACCACGACAACCGCTACGCGAACCCTGAGTCAGTCTTGTTTTGTATAGTACCCGTGACGCTCTATGGTAACAACTCAGAGGTAAAAGTACAAGCGTTCCTGGACGAATTCTCCTCACTGACGTTGCTGGACGAAGATGTGGCCAAGAAGCTTAATGTCAATGGGCTCTCTTGTCCATTACGCCTAAAATGGACTGCAAACAAGCACCGACACGAAGACAATTCTAAGGTCATGGACATCAAGATATCAGGCAGCCGCTCACAAAGCAAGCAGTACATACTGGGCAAAGTTCATACCGTCAAAAGCCACCAACTACCCGAGCAGTCGCGAGACTACCAGAAACTACAGGAAAGGTATAATCATTTGAGAGGGTTGCCAGTAAGTTCATTCGCGAGTCAAAGGCCTCAGCTACTCATAGGCATAGATAACTGGAAGTTTGGGCTGCCTCTCAAATTGAAAGAAGGAAATTCTGGTGAGCCCGTTGCTACAAAGACCCGATTTGGCTGGGCTATTCACGGCTGTTGCAACAACACACTACAGGAAGCGAAGGTGGCCCATGCATTCAACACTCATACTTGTGAATGCGACCAATACCACGATGAAGAACTTACCAAGTTAGTGAAGCAGTTCATTTACAATGATAGTCTCGAGGCCTCAAGACCCGTGGACCTGCTGATTCCCGTTGAAGAAAAGCGCACACTATCACTGCTAAAGGAGCTCACCCTTCGGAAGGGAAACCATTTCGAAACAGGCCTGTTGTGGAGAAGTGAAGACATCGAGCTGCCAGACAGCCTTCCCATGGCACTCAAGCGTTTCGAATATCTACAAAGGCGGATGAAGCAAAATACCGAACTAGCCAGGGCACTGCAAAATAAAATGAAGGACTACTTAGCTAAAGGTTACGCACGCAAGTTCACCATACAAGAAACCGAAAGAAGATCTCATCGTACGTGGTACCTTCCGACCTTTCTAATGACGAACCCCAATAAGCCAGGAATAACTACAATTGTTTGGGACGCAGCGGCGAAGGTCCAAGGTATGTCTCTAAATTCAGCTTTAATCAAGGGTCCAGATCAGTTGGTAAGTCTTGTGTCAGTACTATATAAATTTAGGGAAAAAGCCATAGCCATTTGTGGGGACATCATGGAGATGTTCCACCAGGTGAAAATCAGGGCCGAAGATCAGGACTCCCAACGCTTCCTCTGGTGTGACGAAGCAGACCAACATCCTGATACTTTCGACATGACCGTTATGACCTTTGGCGCAACCTGTTCTCCCGCTTGTGCGCAAAATATCATGAACGAAAACGCGAGGCTGTTTACGGAGACATATCCAGCGGCGGTTGGAGCAGTCTTGAACAACCACTATGTCGACGATCTGCTTGTGAGCGTCGATACACCTCAAGGGGCTGTGCAGCTCGCCGAAAATATCTACTTCATCCACAGTCAAGGCGAATTCTGTATTCGAAACTGGATATATAACTTCACCCGCACCACCGATAATGATTAAAGTTTCTACACCTAATGACAAGAGTCTTCTTCTGAGGTCGATAAGCAATTACCGAAAAACTAATAAAGTGCAGCTGTATCTCCAACAACTTGAAATATGTGATGACGATGTTATCAATAAGAAAAAATTTCCTGTTTACATACATGAATGCCTAACTCTCCTTCAACGTCCACTCAACTTAAAACAAGAGAAAAAGCTGCAATCTGCGTTCACTTTTCGAGGTCTTGTTTACGTAAAAAAGAATACAGAAGAGAATGCAAAACTAATACAAACCGCTGATGACCTTGCCGCTTTTTGCCACAACCTTGCCAACAACAACACTAAGATGAAAATGTTATTAATCTCAACATATCAAATTTGTTTTATCTTAATTAATTACCTTCTAATTTCTTTATTATTATACTCTGATTCATTGATTTCTTATTCAATAATAAGCTTTTGCTGTAATTTTTTCTTATCATCACACCTTATTTCTGTTTATTTACTGGTTCCTTTCATAGATAAGCTTTTCCTTCTTTTTGATTGCAGATTGTTTCTCTTTTCTATAGTCGTTTTTGATAATGGTTAAGATAAGTAATTCTAATAAAAGATCCACAGACGATCAGCACCAAAATTGTATAGAACGAGCAATGATTAACGTCTTTTGTAATCAACAATCCGGTCTACATATTGTTCATTTAAACTCTCAAAGTCTTATACCAAAAATATTGCATTAACCTTGTAAATCTTTTCAAGTTTCGGACTCTAATTTAACTGAATAATATAATACAGACAAGTCAACCTCCATATCTTTATAATAAAATACGCCACTCGCAGTCTTCTAGAGCTTTAGATCTTGCACCTTTACGATAGACGTTCTTAATATCTTAACGCCAATTTTTTATAACTGCGATTCGACTGTGGAACTTACTACCCCAATCTTTAAGAATGATTAGCTGTATTAAACTCTTTAAATCTAAGCTTAAATTAATTAATAATTATAATTTTTGCAGAGTTAAGGTGGTGATGATTTCATTTCTTTTTTGTTTATTCTTTTTTATCTTTCTCCCTCTGAAAACTTAATCATTAATACTCTTTTCCCTTTTTCTTTTTAATGATTAATTTAAAGGAGGTGGTGCATATTTCTATGGAGCCTGGGCCCAGGGCGTACACCTATGAGACTAGTACCAAATGAAAGCTTACGTTCAGCCCAATCAGCCTGCCAAATATTTTTGAATTCGGTCTTGGTGATTTTGAGATAATTAGACTTGAAGTTGAGCGCCGGAAATGGGAAAAATCTGACATTTTTGGAAATAATTACGTATATCTCGAA
Source organism: Melanostoma scalare (assembly GCA_949752695.1). Taxonomy (NCBI): domain Eukaryota; kingdom Metazoa; phylum Arthropoda; class Insecta; order Diptera; family Syrphidae; genus Melanostoma; species Melanostoma scalare. The sequence continues at coordinate 113,424,530 of OX456984.1, read as the reverse complement.
AAGTATAGCACGTAGGACAATGATTTAGGTATCATATGAAAGATCATAAAAATATCTTTCATTTTATTTAAAATACATTTTTTGAAATGCCTTGTATTTCGAAAAGACAGACCTAAAAGTTGTTTGAAAAGAAACATTTTCGTTGACGTTTGCCAGCCAATATCTCGAAAAAATCAGTGATGACCTGTAATTTTTTTTGCACCACTTTAATCCTTAATTGGTAAGCTTTAATTTGATATACAATTACGCTATCATACATAAAGCATATTACGTACATTATACACAAATCCTAAAAAAAATTAAACAAAGAATATGTTCCACAGCAAATACATTTTTTCATTAAATTTTTCGCAGTTCCTACTTTGTTTTTTACTAAACATAAAAACAAAATACATATTAATGCTACAAATGAAAAAAAAAAAATTAATCTTCGCTTAGATCTATCAAAATACCATCCAAAAACAAAGCTGGTGCTATATTTATTGCTTCCTGGTCTCTTGCGTAACCCAAATACCATAAAATGTTCATGACAGGAGCGCAACAACCAATAGTCCTCATTCCAACGAGACAGTTACAGTATTAAGCTTTTATTGCGTTCGAACTATGTGCTGCGTTTGCATCGCTATTCACCAAGATGTAAGTGAGATACACTTTTCTACTTACGTGCCTGGATTTGATTCGCCCTCGCAATTAAAAGTTATTGTTGCCTATAAGACTATGAAGAGCAGTAGAGATAATTCGCATCCTATCTTCGCAGACTTCGATTGTATAGGTTTAGGTAATTCTCCAATGATATCATACGAAGTTCTTGAATAGTGAGTTGTGGGAAATTACTTAAATTCGGGATATTACTATCGATGCGGCTGAACATGGCTCTGGTTCTGTTAAGATTATTTTCTCTTACAAAGGCAACTAAATAATTAGGAGTATTCAAACGATTTAAAGCCAGTTCTAGTAGAACGTTCGCATCAGCACTATCTTCAATGGTTGGATGAAACTTATTAAGAAGTGCAGCTGCAACTTTGAAGTCGTCCATCAAATGACCAGCAGCTAGATTAAAAAAATCTTGCGGAAATAGTTTAAAATCCCTTTAAAATCGTCCGTTCACGACTTCAACGACCCATCTGACCATAGTTAGACACCTGGATCTATTAGCCTGCTCTGTGGTAAGTTGAAAGTTACCTTCAGCAACGGATTCAGGCATGTAAGTCTTATATCCTTGAGATTCAAGATGTGGGATTGCGTCTCTGAATCCTCTGTTCAAAATAAAAACATCGTTTTGTCTAAAGTATTGCCTGAACGTTCCATAATCGTCTCTGAAAAGATGTTTCATTATGTTAGCATCAGATACAGTTGCAGCATAAGGTCCTATAACGTCCAGGATATACCCATCACAGCATGTGATCACAAAAGGCTTAACAAGATTTTGATACTTATGTAGGCTGTATGATTGTTTCTGGAAGCCGTAGTTTGAACTTTTTTGACGGTACACATATGTTCCATCGCAAATGACTATAGATGGACGATCATTTTCATTTAAATTGATATTTCCAAACAGTCCGTTGGGAATAAGTCTGTTCCTTCTAGATACTTCCTGAACAGTTATATGCTGAAAACCCAAGTTAAATGGCACAAAATAATCCATCAATGCTGTTCTTGCAGCTGTTGAGTACCGTCCTACAGTCTAAACGAATATTAGTCATTTTTTTCTCATTTGCAGCATTAATATGTATTTTGTTTTTATGTTTAGTAAAAAACAAAGTAGGAACTGCGAAAAATTAAATGAAAAAATGCATTTGCTGTGGAACATATTCTTTGTTTAATTTTTTTTAGGATTTGTGTATAATGTACGTAATATGCTTTATGTATGATAGCGTAATTGTATATCAAATTAAAGCTTACCAATTAAGGATTAAAGTGGTGCAAAAAATTACAGGTCATCACTGATTTTTCGAGATATTGGCTGGCAAACGTCAACGAAAATGTTTCTTTTCAAACAACTTTTAGGTCTGTCTTTTCGAAATACAAGGCATTTTAAAAAATGTATTTTATATAAAATGAAAGATATTTTTATGATCTTTCATATGATACCTAAATCATTGTCCTACGTGCTATACTTTTCGAGATATACGTAATTATTTCCAAAAATGTCAGATTTTTCCCATTTCCGGCGCTCAACTTCAAATCTAATTATCTCAAAATCACCAAGATCGAATTCAAAAATATGTGGCAGGCTGATTGGGCTGAACGTAAGCTTTCATTTGGTACTAGTCTCATAGGTGTACGCTTTGGGCCCAAGTATGCACCACCTCCTTTTTGTCTTTGGATATAAACTAGCTATAAACAAAATGAAACACACTGTCACAAATAACTGTTAAGATTGTACTATTTAAAAAGATATTGTATCTTATTGTATATATCTATTCAAATAAATATATGAAATAAAATAACTCCGCAAATGTTGTAGAGGCCCTTCGATCAAAAAATCCTGACGTGTTGAACCATAATATGGATGCCGAATCTGCTTCCGAAAAAGTGCTAGGTATGTGGTGGTCCACCTCCACAGATAAGTTCATCTTTAAACCATCAGCAAGGCCTAAGACGACAGAAATAATTCTTGGAAACCGCCACCCCACCAAACGAGAAGTCTTGTGCGTCCTAATAACAGTGTTTGACCCGCTGGGTCTAATAGCACATTTCCTGATGTACCTGAAAGTGCTTCTGCAAGACATCTGGCGATCAGGTATAGGCTGGGACGAAGACGTCAAAGACGAACACTACGCCAAATGGATGCACTGGATTCATGTTTTGCCAACTATTGAAAACATTCAAATACCGAGATGCTACACCACCTCCGGATATGGAGATCAAAGCGACGTGCAACTTCATATCTTCGTCGATGCAAGTGAGAACGGTTATGCAGCAGTAGCTTATCTGCGCTACTCAAATGACGACCTAGCTGAAGTCTCTCTGATTGGAGCAAAAACACGAGTGGCCCCCTTAAAAAAACTTATCAATACCCAGACTGGAACTGCAAGCTGCCATGCTCGGAGCACGCCTATCTAAATCCATCACTCAATCACACCCCATCGTCTTCACCAAAAAGTTCTTCTGGTCTGACTCCAAAAATGTCTTGTCATGGCTTCGCTCGGACCACAGGCGATACAAGCAGTTCGTTGCGTTCCGAGTCAGCTAGACTATAAGTCTTTCAGATGTGTCAGACTGGCGGTGGCTTCCCTCAAAACTGAACGTAGCAGACGATGCAACAAAATGGAGCAAAAACCCCGATTTCAAGCCCGCAAGTCGATGGCTTAACGGCCCAGCCTCCTCACCTGCAGAAATGTGGCCAGCTGAAAAAGAACCTCTAGGTGCCACCCAAGAAGAACTTAAAGGTCAGTTTGTTGGGTCTCACTTTGAGTGCCACCAAGGTATATTCGTGTGGACGCTATTCTCGGATTGGACCAAGTTGCTTCGTAGCGCTGCAATGTTTATTCGCTGTGCCAACAAATTAATTGCAAGGATCCGACTGAAAAAATATGTACCGATCCAGTGTGACAACAAGCGGATCGCAAGGGTCTTTTTTTTTTGAATTTAAGAATTTATTTGGCTCGATGGCTATTAATTTAGAAAAAAAAATTTACATTTAAAATAAGATTACATTCTAAAAATTTTGTTTTACAGGAATTTCAATAAATATAAGATTTTGCATAAGTACTCATTTGAGTTTTAAATTGATTTAGGTTGTTAATGCTTCTTATGTTGTACGGAAGGTTGTTGTGAGCCTGTAATCCCATGTACAGTATGTTCGCTTGTGCTCTCGTTGTTCTAGTTCGGATGATGTTGAACTCTTCCTCGTTTCGCAGGTTATATTGCACGATTCTTCTTGCTGGTATAGAAGTTGTGATTTATTCGGGGCACATATTGTTTAATTTTAAAAACAAATACCATTGCCATCATAAAAAGTCTTTGATTAATGTTTAACCATCCATAAGTGTCTCTAGCATAGATGATATTGAAGTATAACGATCAGATTTCAATATGGTTCTCATGGCTTTATTTTGGAGTTTTTGTAGTCTATTTTTTTGAGAGTTATTACAGACATAAAGAAGACTTGCACAATATTCAAAATGGGGCTAGACGGTTACATTAAACACTTTTATTACACTATTTTTTGAAATGTTATTACGAGTTCTTCTAAGAACGCCCAATTTTTTTGACACTTTTTTACATATATGATCAATGTGTTCGTTTAAGGACAACTTATTATCAAGTACAATGCCAAGGTATTTCATCGACGACACTTCTTCTAAATATGTATTGTTGATTTGAATAGGTATTAGCTGTTGGTGTAAGGGTTTGTTCAGTATCATATATTTTGTTTTATTTGTATTTAGTATTAGTTTATTCATATTTAACCAAGAGTTAATTGCAGTAAGGTCTTTTTGTATATTATTTACTGTAATATTTAGATCATTTCCTGCTATGTACACTAAAGCATCATCTGCAAACAGTACTAGCTTTGAATATTTAACCACTTTTTCCATGTCGTTTATGTATAACAGAAATAGAAGTACTCCTAAGATTGTTCCTTGAGGAACTCCAGTAGAAACTGTTATTGGGTTAGACAGGTGGTTATTCACTGATGTTTTTTGAGTTCTGTTGCACAAAAAAGTTTTAAACCACTTTAGTTCAGTATTTTTTATTCCATGTTTTTCTAATTTATTTATTAATATCACATGATTAACAGTTTCGAAAGCTCGTTTTAGATCTAAGAAAACAGCTATAACAAAGTTTTTACTATCAATTTCCTTTTTCCAATCACTAAACATATAATTAACACAAGTTTCACATGAATGGTTTGAGCGAAAGCCTGATTGATATGTGCTTAAGACATTGTTATTGTTAAGCTGCTGTTGTAGCTGATTCGACGCAATTTTTTCTATTATTTTTTCATACAGGGGGAGCATATTTATAGGACGATAATCACTACATTTAATCGAACTTGCTACTTTCTTTTTGGGAAGTACAAGTGATTCTTTCCAAGATTCGGGAAAGAAGCCTGAACTAAATTAGCTATTTATTACACGAATAAGGACAGGACCAATAATTTCTATGACATCTTTCAACATTTTCGTATTCATGTAGTTAAAATCACTTTTATGGTTTATCGCAGTAAGGGTATTGCTCATTTCTTCAGTGTTAGTCAAGTTAAATTTAAAATCTATATTGCACTCATCTATCAAATTTACATAATTGGAATATATCTCAGAATCACTTAGATCATTTATAATTTTAACAAAGAAATTGTTAAGTTTTTTAGCTATTATTGCACTATTATCCTCCTTATCACAGTCATCAAATTGCACTTCAGTAATTTCATCTTTGTTTGTTTTTAGCACATATTTTTTTAACTGTCTCCACATATCTTTTTGGTTACAAGCATTTTGTATTTTATTAGTTATAAAAGCCGACTTAGCATTTTGAATGTCTTTTTTACAGATTTCTGTGCTGGTGGTACGCTTGCCAGTCATTAAAATTATTAGTTAAAACAGCTCTCTTGTAAAGACTTATTTTTTGGGCTTTGGAAAGTCCTAGCTCACTGTTAAACCATTCACTATTTTGATAGGGAACTGCTTTTCTAACTACCATCGTGCTTACAGCGCTTTTAAGCTCACGTGCAAATGTTTCACATAAAATATGTATATTATGTGGATATTCAGAGTCAAAATTCGAAAAAAATTGTTTGTGTAAAAGTTCATTTAATAAGTGGTTTTTATTGTACATACAATAACTGATGATTTTCATGTTCCGTTTATTTTCTTTTGTGCAATGAATCAACACTTGAAGCGCTTCATGATCACTAGTTTTTAGGGCATGTTCAACTTCAGCACTACATAAATATTTTTGTTATTAGTGAAAACATAATCAATTAATGTTCGCGATGTCGGTGTGATTCTTGTTGGTTTTGTGTTTATCAAGGTGAGGTTATTATCAGTTATTATTAGTTTTAAACGTTTCGTGTATGTATTATTTGTATCTAGCCAATCTGTATTAAAGTCTCCTATTATTATAAAGTTACTATTGCACTGTTAAAGAAAGTTTATCCATTGTTCCAAGTCATCACAGAAAGCATTTTTTGTCGACATATGAGATCAATATATTGCACAAAGATGTATCACAGTTCTATTTTCCTATTGCACTTTGATGCGGAGACAAAGGGAGGGGAAAAGGAATGAGGATTGGAATTTGGATAGTGTAAGGTAGGGATTAGGATAAGGTAGGATTTAGGAATCGAACATACTCGGGAAACGGAAAAGGGAACAACCAGACAAAAACTAGGAAACGGATAAAGGAAAGGGACCAAAACAAGGATGGGAAAGGTAGGTATGCCCGATAGGAGAGGAAATTATGGGAAGGGAAAGAATGCACAGAGAGGAGACCTGGCACGCTCGCGGAGCACGGCTTAGCTCGCCGGATGTGGGTGGGTCTTGCCTCCTCTGCTGCACCTCGCCTCGCAACCAAAAACATAAATCGTGCCTAAAACTGATAACCACCACAAAAAGAACAAAAAGTACCCCTCACGTTGGGCCCTGCTGCTGGTAGTGCAGGGTGGCCTGTTCCCAACCACAACCTAGAACCCAATCGGCCTTGTCGTTGGGATTCCCCTTGAAAACTCGAACTGTCAGAACCGCTTCACATCCTACCTCACCAAATCACCGCCCGCTCAAACCCCACTGAAAATGTTATCTACCACGCCATCTTATTCAAAGAAACAGGATTTCAAACGGAAATTTGGCGTGATGAACACATATTTATTGACAGTAACTAAACAAAATTTAAGTCATAAAAAGACATAAAAAACGGTAAAAAAAAAATGAAAATTAGAATCGAACGATGAAAACTAAACTGACGTTAACTACAAAATAAATAAATTAACAAAAAAAAGAAAAAATGAAAATGATATAAAAATAAATAACCTTAAAACTAACCTTATATCTATCTGTATATATATATATTGTTTTTGTATTTTTATGTTTTTTTTTGTTGTTTTTGTATTTTTATGTTCCAGTGTTCTTCCTAGTAAACCTCTCCTTTAACTACCCTTTTATTTACCGGGAAACCTTGGCTACCCCCGAACCACGACCGTTCGTACCCAGGCTACTATGGATTCTTCGATCCCAACTACCTTTACCTAACTTGAAGGAGCTCCCTATAGTTGACGTAGCCCCTATATAATCGGCCATAAAAAGAAAAACGATGCAGCCTTCAGGTAGCAAAAATCCTGATTCGGATCTGCCCCTATCTTTTGAGGCCACCGGCAAAAACATACACCAAACAAAGAACGTATATAAAAAAAAAATGTTAAAAATTGAAAACGTAAATATATAAAAAAAATCAAATAACGAAAATAAATAAATAAATGTGTTTAAAAAGAAATCACGCCAAAATGTCTTAAAAACTAGTGCAGCAACACAGCATCCTTTATAGGCCCACTTTGGGCGCTCCGCCACCTAGGCCACCGGCGTAAGTACTGGCCTTATGCTCAGCCTCACTTCTAATACATTTACGTATGTTTTTGTCGTTTAGTGTATCTTGCTTTGTTGAATCTTTGTTTGAATGTTTCAGTTGGACTTCGCTTCTTATCTCAATATTTGTTGCAGGTACTTTGTTCACTTGTCTACCCCCCTTTTTGTACTGATTGTATGTACTTCAACCCCACTTCATATAAAAAAAAACACTGTTACTTGGAGGACCCGGGACTCCCACGGGCCGCAATTTTTCCAATTTGTTGTTGTTGGCTGTCTTTTCTTATTGTGTTTTATTGTCTTCTTGTTGAGTGTGTTTTTGGTATCTTCAAAATATCCACAGTGGGGCAACTAAAACGATGGCGGCCACGACTTCTTTGTCCTCGTCGTTGACCGCCAGAGGGTAGACCTAAGAAATGTTAACATTTATAATATTTTACAATCAATATTACACAAAAAAAATACAAAAAATTCTAGCACAAAACGAACTATTTTAGCCACTCACCAGACAAACTCGAACACGTATATATATATATGTATATTTTTTCAGGGAACCATCTGCAGTGAAAGTTCTCCTTTTTGATTTTATTTTTATTTTATTTTTGTTTCGACAACCCTGCACTAATAAAATTTTCAAAAAAAAAAAGGAAATGCAAACGAAAATTATTTGAATTTAACCACGAGAAAAAAGAATTTCGAAGTTAGAACTTACACCAAAAAAAAATCCCACGAACCGAACTTTTTCGACTTTGACTTTAAAAAGATCTTCAAAGTCGAACGGTTCCCTATTTCCTTGCCAATCATTCAATGTTTCCTCTAGACGGCATTAAGCATGCCAGTCGGATTTTTTTGTGGCTTAAAAGTTTTTTTTTCTTGGCAGGCTTCAGGCTCGGAAGTGACTACCATTTTTCTACACTAGAGACCCGGTATGTTATATTGCGCGTATATACATAAGCACTTCTACAATAATAATAAATAAATATATACGATACGAAACATATATGTAATATAAATACTTAATAATAACTTAACTTAATAAAAACAAATAAATATATTATTAAATCTCTACAACTTAAATACCTAACATATTGCACTTATGAATAACTATATTAATAAATAAACACATAAATAAAATAGATAAACAAATAAATAATAAGATAAATCTACAACGATACTTGAAATAACACTACCATACCTACATGAAAATAAACAACATAAAATATAAATAATACTGTAATGAACACCCAACATTTATACCAATTTCCTAATCGAAAACGTTTAACCGAAAACACAACTGGCAACACTATAATGGAATGGTATAAAATGACAGGCATTGCTTGTAAGCCAGTGTGTGTGAGTGTAGAGATTTTTGACAGCAAATGTGGAAACCATGGAGAAGAAACTGGAACGCTCTAGATGAGTGTTGTTCTATATAAATAGGACCGCTGACGCAACGAGCAGTCAGTTCTGATTATAGAGTGATAAAGTTAAGAGTGAATTGTTGCGAACAAGTGATAGTCCAAAAGTCGAGTTGAGTTCAAATAAAGTATTGATACTGAATAAAAGTGGTAGAAATAAATTGAAAAGTGAAGTTTTATTTTAGCGAACTAAGCGCACGTTACATTGGTGTCAGAAGTGTAAATAAAACTTATTTGATAAAAAAAAAAAAGAAAAAAAAAAAACTAGTTAAGTGCAAAAAAAAAAAAAAAAGTTAAATACAGTGAAAATGGGTAAGTTGTTGGAAGAGCTCAACTGCACTGAGCTTAAAAGTGAGTTAGGTAAGCGAAATCTTTCTAGAGCGGGATCGAAGAATGAGCTCGTCCTGCGCTTGCGCAACTATTTGGAACAGCAAGGGGAAGACGTAAGCACTTTTGTTTTTGAAACAGAAGTGGAAAAAGAGGAAGAAAGTGAAAGTGTAGATTTTTCTAGTATGATGAAGCTTTTATTAGAACAACAAAAGAAGCTGATTGATGAGCAACAGCAGAATATTCTCGGACGTCTGGAAGAGCAACGAAACGATCAAAAGAAGGAACAGCTGAATGTTCTCGGACAACTTGAAGCACAACGAAGCGAACAAAAGAAGGAACAACAGAATATTCTCGAAAGACTTGAGGCGCAACAGAATGTTTTAGAAGGTCAGAAAAACATTCTAGAAGGAAAATTGGGTAACATTGAGAAAAATGTATGTGCCCTTGACGAACGAGTTGAAGGTGTGGAAAAACAGCTTTCTGTTGTAGAGAATCGTTTGGAAAGCCGATGCGATAACCAGTTCTCTGTTCTGTCCAAGGAATTAGACCAAATACGGAAAATAAAAATTCGAGAATCTGCTGGAGAGTTTGCAAGGAAAAAGGAGATGAAACCCCCAACATTTGATGGACAGTCTTCTTGGCCAGTTTACAAGAGGCAATTTGAGGCAGCTGCGACAACAAATGGCTTGGATGACGAAGACAAGTACATTGCACTGACTCTTGCTCTTAGAGGACCAGCAGCTGAATTACTTCAAACAGTTCCAGCTGGTAAGAGCGGCGATTTCTGTTCTCTCGTGGCAGCTATTGATAAACGCTTTGGAGATAGCCACTTGAAAGAAGTCTTCCGAGTCCAACTCAATAACAGAGTCCAGAAGAGGGGTGAAAGTCTACAGCAGCTCCAAGCAGACGTCGAAAGACTGGTTCACCTGGCATACCCGGATGCTGGAGAAGAAATCATCAACCAGCTTGCTGTTGAGTCCTTCGTTCGTGCTATTTCCGATATACATCTTCAGAGGTCTGTGCGAACTGCTAGAACACGTACTCTTTCTGAAACTTTAACATTCGCATTGACAATCGAAGCAGCAGAACAGGCTTCTCATGGAGTACATCGACTTAGAGAGGCCATAGTCGAAGAATGCTCGTGCCAAAGATCAGAAATACAAAAGAACCAGCGGAGTGGACCAGTAAGATGTTGGAACTGCAACAAGACCGGGCACTTACAGCGTCAATGCCGGCTACCACCAAATAAAACCGGTTGTCAACATTGTGGAAGCAAGAGATCCAACCCAGAGCAAGGTAACAACAACACCAGCGTTGCCTATCAGCCCGTTTCCCATCAGGGAAACGAGTAAGAACCAACTTCGAGGGGCAGAGGCTGGTTTCTTGTATCGATGGCCCCAAAACCACCATCCAGGTCTCCCAGACCAAACGCGACAACAAAAGTCTGACTGTGGAGACTACTATTAACGGGAACAAACATGTGGCTACCATTGACACCGGTGCCACAGCATCCATAGTACGTCGAGACCTGGTAAAGATGACGTGGCTCCATAACACCAATAGCTACCGTCTAAGAACCGCAACGGGGGAAGCAGCAAGAGTATATGGAGAAGTGTGTCTCAAGATCCGACTGGCCGATCTAGTGTTTACTCATCAATTCCTGGTGGCAGATATATGTGACGAGTGCATCATTGGAATCGACTTTATGAAACAGCACGGAGTTATTTTGGATATCGGTAATCAAGTTTTGAAATACCAAAATAAAGAAATTCCAATGACCTATTCGAATGAAAATACGTCAACACTGAGAACTGTCATCACGGAAGATCTGATTCTGCCTCCTTCTTCTGAAGTGTTCGTTTGGACAAAACTGGAAGGTGAGTTTGGAAGCCTTCGATACCTCATGGTGGAACCAGACCCAGAGTGTTCCTCCCAAAGCGTCATCATTGGGAAAACACTGGTAGCACCGAAAAACAAAATGGTCCCCGTACGATTACTAAACACCAGACCGTACGATGTAAAGTTGAAGAAAGGAGAAGTCGTTGGACGTTGCGAATCGGTTGCAGCAATTACGAAGATCACAGACGAGGCCCCGAGAAAAACGTTAACCCCGGAGGAGCTCATAACCATCAGAGCTAAAATACTGAGTTCATCCAACCTTGATCACCAACAAACAAGGATGGCTGAAAATCTCCTACAAGAGTACACTGACATCTTCGCATCGCAAAAGGGACAATATGGTAGGACACAGTTGGTGCAGCATCGCATCAACACAGGAGATGCAAGACCGATTCGTCAACCCGCAAGACGCCTTCCACTGGCAAAACAAGGTGAGGTTGAGGAAATGATAACAGCAATGAAGAAGGACGGTCTTATTGAAAATTCCAAAAGTCCTTGGGCTTCACCAGTGGTGCTAGTGAAAAAGAAAGACGGAAGCACTCGTTTTTGTGTGGACTACCGAAGGCTGAATGATGTGACTAAAAAGGACAGCTATCCCCTGCCGAGAATCAGTGATACCCTGGATGCTATGGAGGGAGCCCAGTGGTTTTCGACGCTGGACTTGAAGAGTGGATATTGGCAAGTTGACATCCACCCTGATGATCGGGAAAAGACGGCGTTTTCTACAGGTAATGGGCTCTGGCAGTTTAAAGTTATGCCGTTTGGGCTATGCAACGCTCCGGCAACATTCGAGCGTTTGATGGAGTGCGTTCTTCAAGGACTGACGTGGAAAGCGTGCCTTGTCTACTTGGACGATGTCATTGTTTACGGGAAAACATTTGACCAACATTGCAAGAATCTAAAAGCCGTGTTTCAGAGACTTCGAGAGGCTAACCTTAAACTGAATCCAGAAAAATGTGCACTTTTCAAAACCGAAGTTAAGTATTTGGGACACATCATCTCTTCCCAAGGAGTGAAGACTGATCCTGAAAAAGTTGACTCCGTCAAAAATTGGCCAACACCACAGGACAAACATCAACTCCGAAGCTTTCTTGGTCTTGCCACATATTACCGACGTTTCGTTAAGAACTTTGCTGGAGTTGCAAAGAGTTTGCATCAGCTCACCGAAAAAGGGAAGCAGTTCAAATGGTCAGGTGAGTGTGAAAAATCTTTTCAGGAACTCAAATACCGCCTCTGTAACGCTCCAGTGCTGGCACATCCAACACCTGGCAAAACATTCATCATCGACGCAGATGCAAGCAACGTTGGAATCGGGGCGGTACTATCCCAAGTGCATGATGGCGAAGAGAAAGTGGTGGCATATTACAGTAAGGTCCTCTCGAAGCCTGAAAGAAACTACTGCGTGACCAGAAGGGAACTGCTAGCTCTTATCTTGGCAACAAAGCACTTCCATAAGTACATCTATGGACAGAAATTCCTACTGCGGACAGACCATGGTGCTCTGAACTGGCTGTTGAACTTCAAAAATCCAGAAGGTCAAGTCGCAAGGTGGATAGAAAGAGGATTGAAAGCATTGTAGGCGACAAGAAAACAAAGAAAATATTACCGCTCAGCGACTAAGAGCTGACCCCATATGCGGATGGAGCAATGAGGAAGTGAGGACCGCTCAACAGGAGGATCCAGATATCGAACCCATTCTCGCATGGAAAGAAAATGAAGAGAAACCTGAATGGGGAGACATTTCTGACCGGAGTCCAGTTCTCAAAGCCTATTGGGCACAGTGGGACTCACTATATGTGCAAGAAGGTGTCCTCAGGCGAAGATGGGAGTCCGTTGACGGTAAATCATATGTGATGCAGCTGATCGTACCGCAATCGAAAGTCAGTGAAGTTCTTCGGGAGATGCACGACGGACCTTCTGGAGGTCACCTGGGAGTTAACAAAACACTGGAGAAGGTGCGACATCGGTTCTACTGGTTACATGCTAGAGACGACGTGGAGAAGTGGTGCCGAACATGTGACAAGTGTGCTGCAACCAAAGGACCTGGTAGGAAGATTCAAGGTAAGATGCATCAGTACAACGTTGGATCGCCTTTTGAGAGGATTGCAGTAGATGTGGCTGGGCCTTTTCCAGAGACCAACGCTGGAAACAAGTACATTCTGGTTCTAATGGACTATTTTAGCAAATGGCCTGAGGCGTATGCCATCCCAAATCAAGAAGCCAAAACGGTGGTCGACCAGATTGTGTTTAACTGGGTAAGTAGGTTTGGCGTACCTATGGAACTCCATTCCGACCAAGGGAGGAACTTCGAGTCAAACATCTTCCAAGGAGTGTGCGGACTACTTGGCATCAAGAAGACCAGAACCACACCGCTTCATCCACAATCTGATGGGATGGTTGAAAGATTCAACCGGACCTTGAAAGAACACCTCACCAAGGTCGTAGGCGACTACCAAAGAGACTGGGATAGGCACGTACCGCTATTCCTGATGGCCTATAGAAGTGCAGTACATAGCTCGACAGGACAAACACCATCTGACATCCTGTTCGGGAAAACCATGCGGCTGCCCAGCGAACTTAAATTTGGATGCCCCACAGAGGAGCCACAGGACACGAACGAGTATGTGGATGACCTCAAGGAGAGACTCGCTGACATCCATAAAAGAACAAGGGAACGGATGAAAACCTACAGCGACCGGATGAAGACACGGTACGACACAAAAGCGACAACGGCAGGATTCCAAGCAGGAGATCGTGTGTGGCTTTATAATCCTCATCGTCAAAAGGGATTGTCACCGAAACTTCAGCAGAACTGGGAAGGTCCTTATACTGTTGTCACGAGGATTAACGACGTGGTTTACCGCATCCAAAGAGGATTAAGAGGCAAGTTAAAAGTAGTTCATTGTGACCGGCTGCATCGATATAGTGGCGAGGCTGCAGATGGAATTATTCGGGACGAACAATCTTAAGGAGGGGGCAGTGTAATGAACACCCAACATTTATACCAATTTCCTAATCGAAAACGTTTAACCGAAAACACAACTGGCAACACTATAATGGAATGGTATAAAATGACAGGCATTGCTTGTAAGCCAGTGTGTGTGAGTGTAGAGATTTTTGACAGCAAATGTGGAAACCATGGAGAAGAAACTGGAACGCTCTAGATGAGTGTTGTTCTATATAAATAGGACCGCTGACGCAACGAGCAGTCAGTTCTGATTATAGAGTGATAAAGTTAAGAGTGAATTGTTGCGAACAAGTGATAGTCCAAAAGTCGAGTTGAGTTCAAATAAAGTATTGATACTGAATAAAAGTGGTAGAAATAAATTGAAAAGTGAAGTTTTATTTTAGCGAACTAAGCGCACGTTACAATACAATACATAATAATATATTAATACATAACAATAATCAAATATATATATACATAAACATACAAATAAATAAATAATAAATAATATAACAAATACGTACAATAAACATTTAACTACCGCACATATAACCCACCGGCAGATTCTAAGTGGTAACTATCTATGACCACTTGTGTCGCCTGCGTCGCCAATTGTATGAACCCTACATGGCGCTCTATAATTGTGTTCTCCGTGACAACCAGCCATTAGCCATTGAGCAATACCATTTTATTTTACTTTGGTTTGCCGCAACAGAAGAATGCCGGCAATTAAAGAATTATTTTTATTTTCTTTTTCTGCCTTTTTTTTCTATTTTTCTTTCTAGGCGATATGATTTGGCAAGTTGAAAATTCATTTATTAAATTTTCGTTTTATTTTCTTTTCAGGTACAACGGAATGGACACTACAAACGACAAAACAACAACAGGTAAGTCCTACATACATACATTTCTATGGACGCAAAAATTATTGTTATTTCTTAGTTTAACCATTGATGGTTTTAATCTTTTTTTCTTTATTTTGCAGGTAGCCGAAACAACTTTAATAATAAGACACCAATAGTCCATTACGACGTAGAATTTTTTGACAAAAGAACACTTAAATAATTTTTTAATAAAACACTAATCCACCAGTGTGACTGGATTCGCTATCACATTTAAACATATAATAACCCTCTAGTTGCACTTCAGCAATATCATGATTTTTGGTCACATGTGTTTCAGTAAGAACTACCATATCACAGTCGTATTGATTAACATTTATTTGAACACTTGCAAAATTATTAAGAAGGCCTTCAATGTTCGAGAAGAAGCACTTGATAGTTTCTAGTTTCTAGTGACTATCACGTTCTTCTGCAGCTTTTAACTTCCTCAGAAACACAGGGCAGTTATTGTCAGATGTCGCATGATGAATGTCAAGATTTTCATTGGTTTGTCCATTTAGCAAGACACAGTTTGCACATTTATACAGGTCACTTTTACAATCTTTGATGTCATGGTTACCAGCAAATTTAATACATACTTTTTGTTTATTACAATATTTTGAAATATGATTGTATCCACAACAGTTATAACATTTAAGCACTTTCCAATATTTAATCATCATCCAATATTTAACTTTCCAGCATGTAAAATATTGGTGATGGTAACTCTGTTCACTTCAACTATTGCATTATACTTTTTTGTTTTGTGCGATAAATATATCTTCACACATTTCATATCACTATCCTCTATTTGGTTTTGACATTTAATAGATTCAATCAGTTGATCTTCACCAGAGATAAGAAATTAATTAGATGGCAAACTTCACACACACATTGAAACTGCCTACAAGCTGATTTACCGAAAAACACCTCTACTACTTTGAGTACAGCTTCCAGTCCACACACAAAATCTAACTACTACCACTTTGAGTACAGCAAATCTCACTACTACCACTTTGAGTACAGCTTTCACGTATTCATAGACGGAGGATGAGATTACAAAAACAACAATGTAAACAAATGGTTGTTGCGGGGCAAGAGAAGTAAAGGATTGCCATCTAATTAATTTCTTATCTCTGATGTTCACTAACTGTCTCACTCATACCCACTATATTAATGCGCGGATTACGATGTTGTTGTATTTTTGCATCGTACTCACTCATTTTTGTTTTGATTTCAGACTCTATAGCTTTGACTGATTTCTTGTCACACTTTATTAAAATTCCACCGTTTTGTACACTTTTAACTTCTTCTATTTTGAGTTTCAAACTTGTTGGATTGATTAAATTTTTAATATCGTCTCTTGTATTTTCATTGTTATGATCACTTTTTGGTTTAATAACTATAACTTCATTGTTTTCTTTCAATGTTTGTGCATACGTTAACTTTGGTTGTGTTGGTGTTGATGCTTTTATGTTTGACATTTTGTCTACACTTTTTTTAATTTCACTATTATTCTTTGCAATTTCCGCTATTTGTTTACTAAGCACAGCCAAAATGTTGGGACATACTAAGCACATAAATTTGATTCTTGAATTATTTTTTAGCAAGCTTAAATGAAATTTAAAATTGTATATATAATCTAGAGTACTATCATCAGATAGCTTTTTCTGAGACCTTTATTCACCGAGTGGTGCGCTGAAATCGCTTAAGCAAAGAGCCACAGACAGGAGAGAATAAAGCGCTTAAATTTCAAAAAGTGCCAAGAGAACCAAAATCAAAGCAAATTATTAAAGGTGGGTAACAAAATCGAAGACAACAGAGAACGTATAGAGAAATAAGTATTTCAGTAATCATATCATATCATAACCATAAGCAAAGCAGAAATCAAAGGAAGTTATTTAACGTGGGGAGGAGAATCGAAAACACAAGACAACGTATAGAGAATCAGTAATCTTATGGTTAAGCAAAGCTGAATAGGTGTGAGAAATTAATTACATGAATTGTTTTGTCTTTCTTTTAGGGTGAAGCATAGTGGTGGTAGTAGGTTAAGAAAGATTTTATGTGCAATTGAACATCTGATCATACTGTTCTGATTGAGGTACTGAAATTTCAATTTGAAGGGATGAAATAAAATTGCTACTTTGCAAGCAAATTTCATTTCAAATTCATGAAAAATTTAAATTTGTTTTAATGAGCAGACATTTTTTTTTTTTTTGTTTTGAATTTATTATTTGATATGTGAAAAATGATATTGAAGAACATTTTTTCTGAAATGTTGAAATTATAGTTGATAAAAGTAAGTATAGAAATGCAAGGTTATGATAGATAAAAACAAATCGGAAAAGGGTGGAAAAAGTAAAACTATAGGCAACGACAAAAAAAGTGTATTTTTTCCGAATCACCCAGGAGGTAAAATACAAAACTCGTTTTTTTTAAATGAGGTTCCCCAGGAGGCCTGCCTCACTAACTACTTTGCATGTTTGATTTGCTTGATTTGTCATTGATATCATCAATATACTAAACGTAAAACTTTATCACAAAATAACATAAAACGAATTCAAATAACTTATAAAAAATCAACAAAAAAGCATAACATAACAAAATGACTAGCTAAGGGAATTGAATTGAATATTGCACTTGCATTATAGAGAACAACATCATTCCTTGCAAAAGGAATCTGACAAATGTCTCTTTATGTGCGGTGTTAGGGCAGGGTATTTCCAGGTTCGCATCTCTGGAATCGCGTACAGTCTCCATCCACTTTATGCAGTCCTCGCAATGGCAATCGTTCTCATCATCATCATCGATTTCTTCAACATCTTCAGATTTCTTATGAACCTCCATACCGATGGTTCCTTATCATAGGATCCTCTGTTTGATCGCACCATCGAAAACAAGTTTAGTTACAGGAAATAATTCTGTTCTTTACTTTTCAGAAAATGCCATATCTGAATTATCCCACGACACATTTCGTCATCGATTTTTATGTCCTGTTTTACTAATATATTACGGATGCTCTTGAGTAGATGGCAGTAATCATAAAGTAGAATCACTCTATGATGGTCTACTTCTAAGTATGGCCTATCTATTGCATCCCAGTCGACTCCGAGCTTCTTGTATGCGAGAACGTTGTTCGATCCCTGATCGCAACTTGTCGCAACAACGTTCAGCCCAAATTCCAGGACTTTTTTCAAGGTCTCTTTTATGATCCTTGCTAGCATGTCTCCTTTCGGTGATCCGACATAGTAGGAGATGGATTGTTTCTAATTTCTGTTTAGCCCTCGCAAAGTAAATACCATTACTTTGGATACTATCAGATTCCTCCGTCCTTGTTCTCCGAAATCAGTATATCCGTACTGAATGTCGTCCTTATTATTATATTCCTTTTCCTGTTCGTCGTCGAATATAAGTACGCATTTCCTGTCCATTTCCGTCATGTCTTCCGCTTTCTGTCTGAGCCTATGCATCACGGTCTCAGTCGGACCTGCGTTAAGGCGTATTTCGGAGTGCCATCGATATATGGTACTCATAGCTGGTAACTTAAGGCTAGGTGTTGCTTGCATTTTTCGTTAAAATTTGAAAAGTGCGTTGACTATTGCTTCATAACTTTTGCAATTTTCTTGATAATTTGATGAAACAAAATGTATTGTAAAGATGATAGACACACAAACATTTGTGTATCATTCAAATGCTGAAAGTTATTCCGTAACGGTTTTTATAGGGACCGGAAACTGTTTTTTTTATTGAAAATTTCGATTTGTTCACTATTTTGGTCGGGGCATCCGTATTTATGAACATTTTATTTTTTTATTTTTCGTTTTATAACTAGAAAATATATATGCAACTAACCGTTTTTTTTTTTTTCAAATTTTGTCTCCTTATATGAAAAAAACCTTCCTCAATTTGTTGCAATTTTTCGGTTTTCAGCATACTCTTATGGTAATAACTTTGCCATTTATTAATATTTTTTCATGAAATAAAAAGGAAATATTAGATAGATATCAGGTGCATCTTATAAAAACATTGGTAATAGTTTTAAGTGTTTTAAAACAGGTGTTATGATGAGAAGTTGGTGAAACTGCCTTTTTTAGCTTATAAAGCATGGGGCAAGGCGTGGGTGTCTTCAAGTACATATATATATCTATTAGACTGCTTTTTTTTTTGGACTAATTTTTTTTTTCACTCCCATCCCGAAATTTTGTGGAAAATACCTAAAAAAAAATTCGCAAAAAATTTGAGCCCTTGATATTAACATTTAGTACTCGACCAAGGCATGCAAAGATTTCCCATATAAAATACACGTAAACTTAAACTTTTTTTCTTAAAAACTCTACAGTTCAAAGGCATTTTATGGTATAGTCTAGGACATTAGTAGGTTTTCTTTGGAATTGTGTGCTCTACAAAAAAGCTCATTACGGTGAAGTCGTAACTCACACCGGCGAGTTAGTACCGGCCACCAAACCCAATTTTTTCGTAAAATATTTTTTTTTTGCCCCTATCTCGTAAATAACAATAGCTACAAAAAAAATGTGTTCAACAAACTTGTAGGAAACTTAATTTTCTACAAAAAAGTAACAAAAATCAAATTGCTAGCATCGATATTTATTGAGATATTGAGCTTTAAAGTTGAGGAAGTATGGAACTTTCATAAAGCTCAATAATTAATGAAAGTTCCATACTTCCTCAACTTAAAAGCTCAATATCTCAATAAATATCGATGCTAGCAATTTGATTTTTGTCACTTTTTTGTAGGAAATTGAGTTTCCTATAAGTTTGTTGAACACATTTTTTTTGTAGCTATTGTTATTTACGAGATAGGGGCAAAAAAAAAAAATTTTACGGAAAAATTGGGTTTGGTGGCCGGTACGAACTCGCCGGTGTGAGTAACGACTTCACCGTAATGAGCTTTTTTGTAGAGCACACAATTCCAAAGAAAACCTACTAATGTCCTAGACTATACCATAAAATGCCTCTGAACTGTAGAGTTTTTAAGAAAAAAAGTTTAAGTTTACGTGTATTTTATATGGGAAATCTTTGCATGCCTTGGTCGAGTACTAAATGTTAATATCAAGGGCTCAAATTTTTTGTGAATTTTTTTTTAGGTATTTTCCACAAAATTTCGGGATGGGAGTGAAAAAAAAAATTAGTCCAAAAAAAAAGCAGTCTAATATCTATATACATTTTTTTGAAGGTAATAAAGCTCCTGAACTAACCTCCGACTCCAAAATCAATATTTTTTTCTCCAAACCGCTAAAATTCAATTTCAATAAAGTCATATTTGCAAACGATTTCTGAGGAACGAGAACCCAAAAGAACCTCAATTTTTTGTTGGTATTTTTCTTTGATATAATCTTAATTAGTTTCAATAAAAAAATATACTATTCTGGTCACAGAATTTGAAATATTAATCCTAGAAAAACTGTCTACTTTGGGTTTTTTACTAAAAAATCTTGCTTAAAAACAGGAAAGGGGTTAAAAAACACCACCACTAATAGAATGGCATTTTTGGGGTTTGGGGAGTTTTGAAAGAAGAATCAGGAAAATTCTCGAAAATTGTATCTAACTGCCAAAAATAATATAGCTACATTCAATGATACATTGCAAACTCATTTATTCTACCCTACAAACGAATTTTCATCTCGTTCACTCATTGCAACCATACAGGTAATTCACACAAGTCATGTCATATGATCATATGAGTTCACGACCTATGTCAATAGCACACACACATCTTAACATGATCTATTGTCTTACCCCATGTCCCAAACGACAGCCACAATAAATGCTTACCTATGATGTGGAGAATGAAGGAATGAAGACCCATAAGAAAAAACAATAAGTTGTCTTCTTTTGCTTTGCCATAATCCATTGAATACACATTTCGCATTTCGGCATTATACACAATTAAAGTCAATTAATTGTATTCTTGAGCATTTTAACCTACTACTCCTCCGAATTTATAATAGCAAGAGAAACGGCAAGGGAAATCATTTCTCTGCGATTTTCTGCTCTTAAGCCATTTTAGTAGCGTGATTCACCGTCTTTAAATGGCGGTAGTAAGGCCGAAGTAATAGTACTATAGATTCTAAATATATACGATGAATTTACTCAAATTAACACATTTAGTATGGAATTTTTGTCCACACATCCCGCTACACAACACAAAATCATCGTTCCGGTTAATTCTTTTTTCACAGTTTTCATTTTCCATCTTCACTCAAAGTAAATCAGAATATTTTTATGCAAAATTTATATTATATTAATTAGCTTCTTTTACAAATGCACTTATAATCTTTGATAAACAAATAAGAGCTTATGGTTTAGAAGCCACTGTTCTATCTGATGTATTAACTTTTATTATTTAATAAGCAGAAAAAACGAAATATACGCGAAGTTCCCAGGAGTAAAAATTTGAACGTTCACTCTATGACGATTTCACTCAACTCATGGGTCAAGCCAAACGTGGAAGTAAAAGAAGCTAGAATTCCTGTAGAACTCCAGGCTACAAATGACGCAGCGGTTGCCGTCGGAACCCTTACCCAGACAGAACTGCAGTCTGCAGAGAGGCTACTGCTTAAGGAGGCCCAGCTCGATGCATACGAAGATGAAATACATCAACTGTCAAGAAATCAAGCGGTGAGTAAATCAAGCTCAATATACAAACTTTGTCCCTTCCTAGACGAGAATCAACTAATACGCCTCAACGGGAGAAAGATGCTAGCGACGGTCTAAAGCGCCCTATCCTCCTCCCGGGTAGCCACTATATAACCAAACTCATTGTTCTCGATTTCCATATTAATTTTAAATTTTGCAAACTAAAGCTATTACTATTTTTTAGCATATGTTCTGCAACACTTGACTTTTCTTTTTCATTATATTTAAGATGTGCAAAATGTTCTTTAAATCTTTTTAGAATAGGTCTTCTTGTCTGTCCTATATATTCTTTTGCACAATCATTACATCCGATAGAATAAATTCCTGACTTTTGGAGTTGTTCAATTTTATCCTTAGACCCTCCAATCAGATTTTTAATTTTTATTTCGCTGCACTCACTCATACGGATACTATATTTATTAAAGATTGGTTTTATCTTAGATGTTATTTCTGGATAGAAATAAAATTTTGAATATTTCTTTTTGTCATTTCCTTCATTCCTTATTAGATCTAAAGTTGTATAATTTCTCAATTCTTGTTTTCTTCTATGTGCAATTGTTAAATCTTCAATCAATTCTTCAGTATATCCATTAATTTTGGCTATGTCTTTAATTTTTTGGAATTCTTTTATTTTTGTTTCAATAGTCATTGGAATATTTAGAGCTCTAAAAATCATTGAGTGAAAAGCTGACATCTTATGTTCAAAGGAATGGAACGAGTCTGATGTAATGTATCTCAGAGTATTCGTTGGTTTTCTGTATATATCCAATTCGAAATTGTCTCCATTCCGAGTTATACTTAAATCCAGAAAATTTAGTTTCCCTTAAATTTCTTCTTCATATGTAAATTTTATTGATGGGTATTTGGTTCTATTTAATTTGTTAATGAACTGACGGAGTTCATGTTTTTTGATTATCGCCCATATATACGGTGACCATCCGTTCATTATAATAATGAACAGTTCTGTATTTGAAGAAGATGTTCATTATGAATTTAGCTGGATACAAAAACACAGAAATGTTCTGTATTTTAAAAGTTGTTCATTATTTGTTCTGTATTTCATCTGTATTTCATATCAATTCCTAAAATCAAAATGTAAACATTAAGTGTGTCAAGAATTCAGTGAACAAACGATAATACTTACGTGATCTAACCTGCTGAACGAGGAGCATGTAAATCATCTTGTACAAATGTACTGTTTTCTGAACGCACTCTATCTGTTTCTACATCATCTGTCATTTGCATAGGCAAAGGCAAATCGTACACACATTTAGAGTACCCGATTAGGGCCAGTAAGTTACTTACTTACTTACTTAGGCGGGCATTACAGTTCGGGGTGAACCTGGGCTTCACATCCTTCTATAACGACTTCGATTTCGGGCGAGCTCTCTTCAGTTTCGATCATTCGGAGAGTTTTTCTTTCGAAACGACCAAGGGTTTCCTCATCCGCTTTCGATAAGGTTCATGCTTCCGCGCCGTAAAGCAGGACCGGGATGATGAAGGTCTTATACAAGGTTACCTTGATTTTTCTTGAGAGGGTTTTGTTTCTCAATAGCCTCCTTAACCCAAAGAAGCATCGGTTGGCAAGAGTTATTCTCCGTTTGATCTCCGCACTAATGTTGTTGTCCGTGTCTACAGCGGATCCTAGGTAGACGAAGTCCTGTACTACCTCGAAGTTCTGTCTGTCTATTGTGACGTTTTGTCCAATTATAATTTAAATTCCATATTGTCCATATAATTTAAAGACCGAATTCCCCCAATGCACAGATTGAGTTTTATTTAAGTTGAGATATTTTTTCTGTTTATAAAATTTTTAATAAATAGAAAAGAATTGGTAAAAATTTGTTTTTTTTTCTTACTGTTCATTATTTTGTTTTGGAAAATATGGTCACCGTACCCATATATCATCTACATATCTTAACCAAATTCTTGGAAAATTTACTTGATTTTTCATTTCAGTTTCTATATGCGACATAAATAAAATTGCTAAAAACGGGCTCATATGTGATCCCATACTGCAACCAAGTTTTTGTCTGTAAAACTTTTCATTAAACTGGAAACAATTTTCATCCATGCACAGTTTAGTAAGTTTTACAAATTCATTTATTTCTTCTGGTTTAAGTGTATTTTTTTTTTTTTTTTTTTATAATTAACACGCACATCAAGGGGTTATGACTACCATTATAATGTTATAGAACACAGTGCGAGCATTTACGAAAATAGGAGAGGATTTGAAAGGAGACACCGATGCACGTTGCTTTTGAACCTTTGTGAATCGTAATGAAGGGGAAATACAGAGCCAGGTAAAGCATTCCACATTCGGGTGGTGCGACTGAAATACGAATCTCTATACTTGACCGTACGCCCGAAATTGGGCTCAAGATAAAACTGATGAGCATTCCTAGCGAGGCGGGTGTTGCGGCTTAATTGTTTCAGGGGAGGAATGCAGCTGGCTATTTCACTAGAGCACTGTTTGTGAAAAAAGCGATAAAAGAGAGTGAGACAGGTGACGTTTCGACGATGTTCAAGAGAATCAATCGATTCTACGATTGAACTATCACCTATCAATTTTAACGCTCTGTTTTGTACCCTATCAAGCAGGTGCAAAGATGTTTGAGCAGCACCTGACCAGATATGGGAGTTATACTCCAGTTTTGGGCGGATGAAGGCCTTATAAATTGTAGCCAGATTAGAAGGGGTGAAGAACTTCCTGCATCGTCTCAAGAAAGCTAAGCATTTAGCAGCGTTTTTGGCGACTTCAAATATGTGGTCATTCCAACGAAGATCATCGTTTACACACATACCAAGAACTGACAGCTTTTCGGTTTCTTCGATGCAGGTACCATTCATGGATAATGGCAATGGGGGAATGTTAAGCTTCAACGACAAGAGACAGCATTGAGTTTTCGAAGCATTGAATTCTACTCGGTTCATAAGACCCCATGAAACAATGCTGTCAAGGTCAGAATTCAATGAGCTTATCATACGCAACCGTTCCAGTTCCACATCCGAAGAACAGGGACGTGAATTTGGAAACGAATATGAAAAGCTGAGGGTCGAGTCGTCAGCAAAACAGCTAAGCGGATTAGAAGTTTCAGACAAGAGGTCATTGATGAAAATGAGGAAGAGAGTCGGGGACAAAACGGAGCCCTGGGGCACACCAGCATTTATGAAGTGGGTATCAGACTTGAAGCCATCCAACACAACTTGTATTGAACGGTCGGAAAGGTAGTTTCTAATCCAACGAAGAAGAGACTCATCGATACCAAAAGCACGCATTTTCGATAAAAGAGCCTGATGCCAAACTCTATCAAATGCTTTAGAAATATCAAGCGCAATAATCTTACTTTCTCCAAAACAATGTAAAGATTGGTTCCACTTTTCGGTGAGATAAGCCATCAAATCACCAGTGGACCGTTTGCTACGAAAGCCGTACTGACGGTCATTAAGAAGGTTTCGTTCTTCAAGATATTTCATAAGTTGACGATTTATCAACGTTTCCATGGCCTTGGAAAGAAGGGACATTAGTGCAATTGGACGGTAATTGGAAGGGGAGGAAGATTCGCCTTTTTTAGAGACCGGCTGGACAAATGCAGTTTTCCATCTGCTCGGAAAAATCCCAGCAGAATAGGAAAGATGGAAAAGTTTACGCAGTGGTTTTGCCAGCGTAAGAGAACACCTCTTCAGAATAACGGCGGGGATACCATCTGGACCAGCGGATTTATGTAAGTTGAGATCTTTAAGGACTCTCGCAACCAAGCGAGTTCGGAAAAATATCTGCTTCATCAAAGAATTTGCAGACTCGAGCTCGGGTGGAGCCAATATGCTGTAAGGAAGTGTCGAGTTATCAGCAAATTGAGCTGCCAGCAAATTGGCTTTGTCGATGGAGCTGACATACGGAGAGTCATTGAAGACGAGCGTTGGGACCGATGACGTGGTCGAGTTCTTAATGTTCTTGACAAAAGACCAAAAGTTTTTATTTCCTTTTGGACACAATAGTATTTTTTGCCTTACTTTTTGGTCATGTAAAAACTAAGCCCTTTGTATCTGAGCATTACAGCTATTTCTGGCCCGTTTGAACAAATTTCGGTTTTCTACAGTAGGGTTATCTTTAAATTTGCGAAAACTACTTTCTCGAGCCCTAATCGCCTCTTTACAGCTTGAATCAAACCACGAATTCTCTTTGGGGATGATAATTTTTGTTCTGTTAGGAACAAAATTTCTCATGCCGTTGAGAATAACGTTAGATATCATATCAGCTGATGCATCAACGTTTCCGTCGAGAAAGCACAATGACCAATTAAAATTTCGAAAGAAGTTATTCAGGCCGTCCCAATTGGCTTTCTCGTATTGCCACACAGTTCTTTTGGGGACTTTATCTTTTTTACCGTGACGGAAGACGAAAAATCTACCGATATGACACAATGGTCCGATTTGCCTAAAGGAGATGATACTATAACCCTATATTTTTCGGGATGAGAAGTTAGAAATAGGTCAAGAGTGTTGGCCGCATGGTCTTCAATATCTGGAACCCGAGTGGTCTCATCAAAAAGTTGAGTTAATTCGTTAAACTCGGCGAAGATCTCAACACATTTTCCTTCGGGTGTTGTCTGGCCAGAATGTCGAAGCCAACCTGAATTGTGTACATTGAAATCGCCCGCAATTGCGATTTCAGTGTGAGGATAAAGGAAAACAATTCTTACTATGGAGTCAGATAGCGCATCAAACTCGTAAGAGGCTGAATTGCTATCCAAATTGGGGCTTCTGTACATAAAACAATAATGAATGATATGCTTACGGACAGTGAATTTTAACCACATGAAATTAAAGTTCGTATTAGAACAGAGGCCGTATTGTGGTAGAAGTTGGTAAGCAATATCATTCCGAACATATACGGCGAGGCCATGGGAAAAAAAGAATAATGGCACTAATAGTGCAGTCAATGAAGCGAAAAATAGGGCCCAACCTCCGAATTTTTTTACTGTGAACCGATTTGCATGAAATTTTGGAATTAGGCTCATCTTACCCTTAAATTCAAAAGTGAAAATGATTTGCACACCGCCACCACCCTGGGGGTGGTTGCCACCCCTTCTCGGGGGTGAATTTTTTTTTTTGAAATAACCTCGGATATCGATAGAAGGCCTAATTTTAAGCAAAAAATCAAATATAAAGTTTTTTGTTAAGTCCAATACTTTTCGAGTTATTGGCAATTGAAAATTCGCAATTTGTTCACGTTTTTCATCTATTTATTGCAAATATCTCCTTAACTATACGTTTTATCGAAAATTTTATAATGAACAAAATTGTAGCAGGTAAAACATTGAACAATTTGGTTTTTTATAAAGTATTCTAAGAACAATATTAAGCTAGATATAAAAGATCAAAACCATTTTTTATTTTGTCTGAAATTTAATGGTTGTAGTCAATGCCATTTAGCGGCGAGCAGATGCATTTTATGCATTCTAATACAAGAAGATGTTTTGTAGTGCTTGAAATAAGCTTTAAAATGAGCACTATTAAAAGTCTTTTGCGCGTAAAATAAGTGAGCTGTAGTGCAAATAAGGAGAGCATCTAATGTGTTTTTCTTTTAAAAAACAAAACATCCTCTTGTATTAGAATGCATAAAATGCATCTGCTCGCCGCTAAATGGCATTGACTACAACCATTAAATTTCAGACAAAATAAAAAATGGTTTTGATCTTTTATATCTAGCTTAATATTGTTCTTAGAATACTTTATAAAAAACCAAATTGTTCAATGTTTTACCTTCTACAATTTTGTTCATTATAAAATTTTCGATAAAACGTATAGTTAAGGAGATATTTGCAATAAATAGATGAAAAACGTGAACAAATTGCGAATTTTCAATTGCCAATAACTCGAAAAGTATTGGACTTAACATAAAACTTTAAATTGGTTTTTTTGCTTAAAATTAGGCCTTCTATCGATATCCGAGGTTATTTCAAAAAAAAAAATTCACCCCCGAGAAGGGGTGGCAACCGCCCCCAGGGTGGTGGCGGTGTGCAAATCATTTTCACTTTTGAACTTAAGGGTAAG
The DNA here is from genome assembly GCA_949752695.1 of Melanostoma scalare. Lineage (NCBI taxonomy): Eukaryota > Metazoa > Arthropoda > Insecta > Diptera > Syrphidae > Melanostoma > Melanostoma scalare. Next base: position 113,396,815 of record OX456984.1, on the reverse strand, counting down.
ATGAGCCTAATTCCAAAATTTCATGCAAATCGGTTCACAGTAAAAAAATTCGGACCTAAAATGCTTCAGTGACTGCACTATAAGCTATATCCAGGCAGGTTGAACTCTGAGGGATCTGAATCAACACCCACCTGTGTTTCACTCAGCGCCAAACTAAATCTCGATAGAAAACCAAACCAAATTACTAGCGGTGTTATGCCCAGCCAGCAACTTGATTTGATTCACCAACGGGATCAACACCGTTGATCAACTATCCGCCTAGCACACCCACAGCCTCATTGCCTGCACACACTGCTTCGATGCGATAAGGAAATATCGATTAGAAGAAATGTGTGCAGCCAACAAGACTATGCGAGTGGTGTGGGGGAGGAGAAGATAAGAAGGTGGGCACTAGTGTTTGGTCTATTGCAGCACTTTTTTTTTTTGATTATGTTTCACAGCACAGGCACAGCGCTGAATTGTTTTTGCACGAAAATTCTTTTTTTGTTCTTGCGGCGGCACGGAATGAAAAAATTAATAGATTTGTATTTGATTGTTATTGATTTGATTGTATTTCTTTCTAGCCATTTTCTCAGAAAAAACTAAAGTTTCATCAATTGGAACATTTGGATATAATGAAACAACATCGAATGAAACTTGAATCTCATTGCTAGCTATTTTTAAGTTCTTTCCTTTTTCTGCAAATTCAATTCCATTTTTTATAGCTGCTGTTTCAAATTTGATTGGGAGATTATTTAGTTTTTCTTATAACCCAAAACCCCCCCCTACGCTACGCCACTGCAACTGTATCTTGAACATGCATAGTAAAATTATTCCAATCGCTTGATTGTTCCATTATTTGCATTTGATTATTTCTCTCATGATTTAGTTTATTGCTGAGAGATATAAATGCAGGGAATATGCCTCACGTTTAATTACAGACAGCTTTGAGTATTTAGACTTTATTTCAAGATTAAGCCACATTTTCTGTCCTGCACAAATAGCTTTGTCTATAATTCCCTTATTTTCAGAATTTGTTGCACCCCAAAGTTGAATAAAATTCGGAAAAACATTCTGCTTCTTACATCTTCTAAGAAAAAATATATCTGCTTGTAAATATTTAATCTTCGTCCTCAGTTTCAGGTATCTATTTTTTGTTTTTTGTATCTCTTGAAGCACGTTAGCCACAATTGATGAGTTTTTAAGTTGAGATATTCCACATGTTTTTTATTCTAATAAATGAAAAGATTAGTAAAGTTTTTAACAGTTAAAACACTTTTTATATTTCCTCAGATGTACATTTCAGAAGCAATGCTTCCATCGTCAGTGAGATTTATAAATTAAATTAAATTAAATTATTTGTCAAAAAACTAATTATAAACAAAAATGTTTCTAATCAAAATTACAGTTGAGTTGAGTTGAATCTATTAAAAAAATTTTTGAATATTGAATCTTTGATTGGTCCATGATCACTATTCATTAGATTATTTTTGTTTTTAAATATGTAAAATGATTCAAAAGCATCTAATTCATAATTGCTATTTACATTTCTTATTAATTTTAAATTTTGCAAACTAAAGCTATGACTATTTCCTAGCATATGTTCTGCAACATTTGACTTTTCTTTTTCATTATATTTAAGATGTGCAAAATGTTCTTTAAATCTTTTTAGAATAGGTCTTCTTGTCTGTCCTATATATTCTTTTGCACAATCATTACATCCGATAGAATAAATTCCTGACTTTTGGAGTTGTTCAATTTTATCCTTAGATCCTCAATCAGATTTTTTTATTTTTATTTCGCTGCACTCACTCATACGGATATTATATTTATTAAAGATTGGTTTTATCTTAATAATTTTTGAATATTTCTTTTCGTCATTTCCTTCATTCCTTATTAGATCTAAATTTGTATAATTTCTCAATTCTTGTTTTCTTCTATGTGCAATTGTTATGTATGTTATATGTCTTTAATTTTTTGGAATTCTTTTATTTTTGTTTCTATAGTCATTGGAATATTTCTTATATATATTTATTATGGAAGTACTTGCAAACATAAGAAGCACTACCCCGCCAGGCAGTTCCATTGCTATGCATGGAACTGATCCTGGACCGAGCAGCAATGTTCGGGTCAGAGCTATACGGATTCCGGGGGCTAGCAAAGTAATGCGACGAGTTGGACGAAAATTTAGAGTCGCGAGTTGGAACGTTGGAAGTATGAGTGGTAGAAGTCTTGAACTCGAAGAGATGATGAGAAGGAGGCTAGTGGACATTTTGTGTGTTCAGGAAACGAAATGGCGAAACACAGCAAACAAAGCCCGTTTCTTAGATGTAAAGACCAAGGCTTACAAGATGTTCTACTATGGAACAGAACAAGGTAGGAACGGAGTCTGTATCATCCTTGACCAAAGTTTATATAACAGCGTGTTGACCATTTTGAAGTCCAGTGACCGTTTGATGTCTCTTAAATTGGTGATGGAAGGAAAGGTCTGGAATATCATCAGTGCATATGCTCCCCAAATAGGGTGTGAGCAGGAGGAAAAAGATGCATTCTGGCTTGATTTTCATAACCTACTTAAGAACATCCCAAAATAAGAGTATTTGTTTGTTGGAGGAGATTTGAATGGACATGTCGGGAAGACAAACGAGGATTATGAAGACTGCCATGGAGGTTTTGGATTCGGCCCCAGGAACACTCCTGGTGAAGATATTCTAAATATGTGCAAGTCATACGGTCTAATCGTACTAAATACATTGTTCATCAAACAAGACCGACACCTTATCAGTTACAGCAGTGGAGGAAATGAAACCCAGATTGATTACCATTTGGTAACCAATTACATGAAATCTCGGGTGAAAGACTGCAAAGTGATACTAGGAGAAGCTGCCGCTCAACAACACCGTCTTCTTTTAACAGAATTTTTTACGGATGCGGTGAAGGAAGTCAACAAACAAAGGCTCCTAGGAGAATCAAGTGGTACAATCTGGAGAAAACCAAAGGACAGCAATTCATTTCGTATATGCGAAGTCAGCTGTGTAATACCATCGACGCAGTTTCAAATACAATGACGGCACAAAATATGTGGGATCGCCTACAACGAGCCTGCTTAGAGAGAGCCAAAAAGGACATCACCAACAAGCTAAAGAGACCTGGCGGTGGGATGATGACGCTAAAGCAGTGATTAGAAAGAAGAAAGCAGCTTTCCAAGCTTGGTCGAAGTGCCCCTCAAGAAATACAAATGAAAAAGCGCCTCTCAAAATGGAATACAAGAGCTGCAGAAAAGAAGCGAAGATAAAGTGCGCCCAACTTCAAGCAAAAAGCACGGAGGGCCTGTATCGAGAGCTGGAAGAGATTTCTGCCCCAGCTGCTGAAGCAAATCAGGCAATCCAAGAGCTAATACAAAGCAACTTGAATAAGGGAGCAACCATTTTCAAAATAGCCGCTCAGAGAAGGAGAAATGCGCAGGAGATTCGTTCGCCAAAGTTCATAAATGATGCTCAAGGACTGCTACTTGTGGATGACGACAAAATTCTTCACAGGTGGCGACAGTATTGTGATGATCTTTTGAATGAACAGTTTCCTCGGCGCCACTTTCCAACAGCTGCACCTAACTTTACGGAAGTATCCGACGTCACAGTCGAAGAAGTTAGGGAGGCAGTTAAGAACTCCAAAAAAGGCAAAGCGTTTGGGCCAGACGAGGTACCATATGAGTTTTGGAAAAATATGGGAGACATCGGGTTGAGATGGCTCACGATTCTCATCTCCGAACTTATAAGAGGTGATAGTTTGCCTAATCAATGGATGGAAAGTTTTCTTCTTCCAATGTACAAGGGAAAGGGAGATACCAGAAACTGTGACAACTATCGTTCGATCAAGTTGATGTCCCACACTATGAAGATCGTTGAGCGGGTTTTGGATAGCCAACTGCGGAAAATAATAAGGCTGTCTGATGACCAATGCGGGTTTGTCGCGGGTAAGTCAACTACAGACGCAATCCAAAGTATAAGGATCATTATGGAAAAACACCGAGATGCCTTAGAGGATTTGCATATTGTGTTGGTTGACTTCGAAAAAGCATTCGATCGACAACCACGAGATCTGATATGGGTGGCCCTCAGACACCGAGGAGTTCCTGAAGCCTATGTGCGAATAATTATGGACATGTACGAGGGAGCAGTTACAAAAGTGAGATGCCCAGCTGGAGTCACCGAAGAATTCCAAATAACAGTAGGTGTACATCAGGGAAGTGTTTTGAGTCCACTGCTATTTATTGCTGTTCTGGATTATTTGCTCGAAGGAAAAGTAACGGACAATAAAGTAAAACAATTATTCTTTGCTGACGATGGAGCCATCATAAGCGAGGATCCTACATCCCTGCAACGAGCACTTGACGTTTGGATAGATGTTCTGGAAGGAAATGGGTACCGTATTAGCGCTAAAAAGACTAAATACCTGTGCTGCCCTTTTTCTGATCCAGACAAGCCTATTCCAGACATTTATTTGAATGGAAATGTGCTTCCCAAGTGTGAAAAGTTGAAATATCTGGGATCTATGATCAATAGTGAAGCAACTTGTGATGACGACATCAATCATCGAGTAAGCGTAGGGTGGATGAAGTGGCGAGAAAACTCCGCTATCTTCTGTGATCGACAAATGCCCCCTAAGCTGAAGGGAAGACTCTACACAGCAGTTGTCCGTCCAGCTCTGACATACGGTTCACAATGTTGGACAATGTACAAAAAGTATGAGAGCAAATTGACGGCAGCCGAAATGAAGATGCTTCGGATGACAGCAGGAGTAACAAAGCTTGATCGAATTAGAAGTACTAAGATCCGTGGAAGCCTTCATGTCAAAAGTACCATCTTGGACAAAATTCAGCACCACCGGCTCAGTTGGTATTGTCATGTTCAAAGGAGAGATCCGGAGAGAACCCCGTCCAAAAGGCAATATCGTACAACGTTTCAACAAATTCGCGACGAAAAAGAAAAGGCAGGCCAAAACACTCCTGGTACAAGCAAATGTAAAAACAGTAGCATTTGGTTGGCCTCAGACATGGAACAATCCAAAACCGGGAGGCTTGCCGACGCTTTCTGAGGTCAACGCGGCGTACCCCACAGACGGATCACTAGTGTGAAGCAGAAAAGTGGGAGAGTTGTGATCGCTTCAAGATCACTACTCGTATCGCCGGAAATGAAGAAGAAGAAGAAGAAGAAGAAGAAGAAGAAGTCATTGGAATATTTAGAGCTCTAAAAATCATTGAGTGAAAAGCTGACATCTTATGTTCAAAGGAATGGAACGAGTCTGATGTAATGTATCTCAGAGTATTCGTTGGTTTTCTGTATATATCCAATTCGAAATTGTCTCCATTCCGAGTTATACTTAAATCCAGAAAATTTAGTTTCCCTTCAATTTCTTCTTCATATGTAAATTTTATTGGTGGGTATTTAGTTCTATCATTGTATATAAATTCTATACTACTATTACTTTGACCCGTTCCGGTGACAAAGTGGGAATTGAATGTACGCCACAAAAGTTAGAATGCATTCCACAAGATTATATTTAAAGAGAAGGAGGGGTATATGCGTAAGAGCAGGAAACATATAACAACAAATGTTTCCCCTCTAGGAATATGGGCTTTAAATATTAAACGTACACGTAGATTGAAATGTTTGATAGTGTGCGAGCTTTTCCGTATGGTATAATTTGTGATTGATGTTGCTATGGAAAAGGCATCAATAAGAGTAGGTGAAAAGGTAAACATTTTTTGTAGGTGCGAATAAACAAGTGCAATGATTTTGTACATACAGTTTGGCAGTTATAAAAACTGTTTTTGTCCGTTACAAAATTCCTTGAGCTTGCAGTTAAAAGTTTACATTATTTCTCATTGGCAAAACGAAAGTGATTGTGAAAAGATCAAAAAGAAAAATTTATTAAAAAATAATTGAAAAAATAGATATTTAGTGAGAGTAAAGATAATAAATATAATTTAGAAAAAAAGGAATATTAGTAAGTGAGTAGGTAGTGAGCAAGAAGTGCAGTAAAAAAAAATAATTATAATTTAGAGAAAAAAAAAAATCAGAAATACTAGTTAATGAGCAAAAAGTGAAGTGAGGAAAACAAATAAAATTTAGAAAAAACTGAAATACCTATTAGGTAGTGAGCAAGAAGTGAAAAGAGGAAAATAAATATAATTTAGAGAAACCATAAATATAATTTAGTGAGCAGTTAGTGAGAGGTGTAGAGTGAAGAAAAACAAAACAACATATAAATTAGATAAAGATAAAATTATTTGTGCTAAGTTTGAAGTGCAGCAAAGAATATCAAACAGCAACTATCAAATTAGGAAATAAACTAGTTCAGTGTTTGGTTTTCAGTTTGGCTGATAGACTTCTGAGTAAGAGTACCTATTTAATCTTTTTTTGTTTCTTGTTTCGTTTCAGATACGGTTGCCACTGTTGGTTTACTATCGCAGTAGTAACAAATAATTTTTTAGTTTTTAACTACTTTTTTTATTATTTCTATAATTATATACTTATAAAATACTATTATTCTTGACATTATTATTTTAATCTCTCTCCCTCAAATTTTCCCGCACCCTCTCCCTCAGATATCGCGCGATCTGAGGTTTTAGTACTTTGAAATTAAAATTAAACTGTTCGATCTCGGTAGAGACAGGGACTCTCGTGACAAATCCAATTTTTTTAGGGGTTTTAAACGAATTGAGTGAAGTGAAAGTGATCAAAAAAACACCAAAAGAAATAAGGTGTTCAGTGATAAGTCAAAATTACTAAATTGTTATATCGAATAATTAAACTTTTTCTTAAAAATATTTTTTGCTTTTATCGATATGTCTAAGTGCGTATATAAAGACTGCCCTAACACTAGGACCTATCCTGGCTACAAATCATTTTTTTCAGTTCCAAATGATTGTAGAAGGAAGGTATGGTTGAAGCATGGAAATGTTTCAACCATTAAGCTCTGGTCTAAAAATGCAGGTATGTGCTCCACGCACTTTCACGAAAAAGACTTTGCTCGACAGGCAACTCGTCAAGTTTTATCAAAAAGAGCACTTCCGATTTCTTCGCAAGCAATTTGTTGCTGCACGGATGTTGCTGTTGACCATTCTTGTCAACGGATTATGGATGCTGAAGCTCATAAAGCTCAAGTAACCAAAACTTTAGTTTCTGCCCGACAGGAGGCTTCAAATTCTGCGTCATCTTTTTCTGCACCTACATCGGCTACAAGTTCTGCTGATATAAGTGCAGCAGAAGATTTATTGTTTTTTCAAATATGGCTCATGTTCGTCACTTCTCTCCTGAAACTTCCCGCGATCAAAATTTGTCGACAGGCTCAACTTCATTTCCGTCTTTGGATTCAGTTTTTGAAAACTTCCCTGAATCCTCTTTCAAAACTCCCCGCGCCCCAACTTTGCCAAAACGAATTTTCGGTCCAAGGACTTCAAAAGCTTGCTTAAGCTTGCGTTTTGAAAACATCCCAACAAGACCAAATGAACCGCTTTTTAATTTGGCTTCTTCTTCAAAAAAAACGTATAGCTGGGACTCTACTTTCGAAGACGTTCCTGAGGGTACACCTCTCTCACCCTCCCAGCTTCCATCCCCGACTTTTCGGCGGATGCCAAAAAAGAAGTCACCATCTCTGACACCGAAGAAAATCTTCTCTATACCCATTTACAGGACGCCGTCGAAGATAAGGAAAAGCAAAAAATATCACTTAAGAAACGGGGTCGAGGAAATGCTGGAAAACTCGAAAGAAGAAGTTCTTACTTTCGTGTTGGCACAGCTTTTCCACGAAAAATATAGCCGGTGGAGTCTTAAAGAAAAAGATATTTTTTTAAAAATCTTTTATAAGTCTCCAGCGTGCTATTCGTTTTTAGCTCGTTCAGGATTTAGACTACCGGCTGCCAGCACCGTCTACCGCTGGAATTCGGAAATACGCCTCGCGACAGGATTTTGCGATATAACAATGCGCATGCTTACCGAAAAAGCAAAGAGCATGTCGGACATGGACAAGAAGTACGTACTTCTGTTTGATGAAATGGCAGTTCAACAAGAGAAAGAATACAACGCCAAAGATGACATTCAGTACGGATATACTGACTTTGGTGAACACGGCCGCACAAATCAAATAGCCTCCAAAGTAATGGTTTTTACTTTGCGAGGGCTTAATAGAAACTGGAAACAAACTGTCAGCTATTTCGTACGATCGCCAGATGGCGTTACGCTTTCAAAAATGATACTAGAGACCATAACTAAAGTGTTGGAATGCGGCTTCAATGTCGTGGCTACAAGCTGTGATCAGGGTTCGAACAATGTTCTTGCTTATAAAACCCTTGGAGTGGACTTCGAAACATAGAAACATAGAAACATATAGAAATAGGCGATCAGAAAATTTTCCTGCTATATGATTACTGTCATATGTTCAAGAGCGTTAGACACATCCTAGTAAAACACAAAATAAAAATCAACGACGATATTGTAGACTGGGATATAATCAATACGCTATATAAAGAAGACTCGAAAGGGGACTTTCAAGTCAGTCACAAGCTTAAAGAAGCACACGTGATTCCGAAAATGTTTGACAAGTTTTCGGTGAAATTGGCCACACAGGTATTCAGCTCTAATGTATATACTGGGATCTTGTGTGCAATAAAATGTAATGTATTTCAAACTGAGGAAAAAATGAAGTGGCCGCGTCAACAGCTACATTCATTAAGAAAATGAATGTCCTGTTTGACACATTCAATACAGGCCAGCTTTATTCAAAAAATCCGAACAAAAAAGTATTATCAGATGACACTGACACTTTGGAATATCTGGAAAATTCCATTGACTGGATTTCAGATTTGAAAAGTGAAGGTAAGAAAAAAATTCCACCATGCTTTAAGGGATTAAAGCAAACACTGAGGGGAATAGTTCAGATGTGGCGACATCTTAAAAGTGATGAACAGAACTATTTCCTTTTGTCGCACCTCAACACCGATGTCGCAGAAAACCTCTTCTCTATGGTGCGAAACAATAGAGGTACTTACGACAAAGAGCCATCGGTGCACAGAGGAGTATTCGACCTCAAAATCCGGTCAAAAATATTTTTTGTTTTTTTCTTATTGGAAATGGCTTTGAATGTTATTTTAAGAACGAGTATTGTATTTAAACATAAAATTTTCAATATCTTAACGTAAAATAAAACGAAAATAGAAAAACAAGTAAATTTAATTTTGAAATTTTAAAAATTCACTTTTATTTTTGATAAATTTTTTTTTTAAATTAAAAAAACAAAGTGAAATTCATTAAATTCACTTTTTTTGTAAATTTTTTTAATGCTATTACACATCATTTGAGTCCACCTCCAAGAACAATTCTATTGTTTCTGGTAAAAAACTTCCGCTCGTTTTATTTTTTTGACGTTTCCGTCCACAACTCATAAATGGGTCAGATGTCAGCAGTAGTCTGTTAAACACATCTCTATTGCAGAGTTCTCGGGAGAATTTTCTTGAAAAATCTTGTCTAAAATTTCTAAAATGTTTGTTTCTCGCCTCTGCAGCTTCTTCTGACAGTTGCCCAATAGGCAAAAGGGCATGTTTTATAATAGCAGGGCCATGTACAAGAATTTTATGAAGAGTTGGTGTCATTGGATGCCAGTCATATAACTGTACGTACATTTCAGCTGTTTCTCTGGTGAACTTCGCGAACTTATTACAATTAATATCAAATCCAGAAGAAATAGCTTCTAAAATTATTCGGAACTTCTTTATGAGGCGTATGTCGATGCCTGTTATTTCGGAAGCTGTTTCTGGATCGCTAAAAAAACGTCTTGACGTATTCCCTGTATTCGAATTACCGCAACCGACCTTTAGCATATCTATTATCAATCCTGTTTTTATTTTGAAATCCTTTTGAATCCTTTCCTTTGTTGATTTTACAATATTTTTTTCATTTTGACTTCTAGCTTGCCATTTTTTTAATGGTAACTTGTAGGCAATATGTAAAAGCGTTTCTAGAAGCCTTATTCTAGCATGTAAAATGGAGATTCCAAATCTAAGTGCTTCAGGACTCTCAGTTTTTGCACTTTTTAAGTCATTGAAATCTTTGGAAGTTTTTCCACATATGTAGCATTTCATGGTAGATGCTGTGCCTGTAGCCGCGTTACACACTTTACCATCTACCATTGTCATAGCCAGGGAGAGTGAAACATACATTTCAGTTCCATTTGTGTTCGGTATCCTTGTCTTTATCAATTCTTTCACCTGATTTTCTACGTATTGTATTTCATCTTTAGTTATGTCCACAGTCTCATGCAAGAACCGTATTCTTATTGGACGACAGAATCTCGGCGAGGAAGGCGTAGGGTTTTGCCATCAAATTTTCTTGCTATCTCCAACTATAGATTGTAGTCTCACTGGAACCATTGAACTTTGAAAAATGTTTGAGTCATCAGCACATTGGTCGTTATTGAAATTTTGTTGATATTTTGCCTGTTGGCTACCATCACAACCCCATTTTGAAATAAGCTCCATATTCACTAGTTCATGTCGATCGCATGTTTCAAATATATTTTCTAAGAATTTGCAAAGTCTAGAAGCTGTATGATCTAACAAATCTTGCAGTTTTACTTCGGCACAGGATTCGGTTACATGCATAGACTCCACCTTGGGATAGCACTCTTTTTTGGCCTCCATAACTAGCGAATAACACGGATATATATTTTTGTTGGAATCGTGTAGTATTTCATACTGTCTCTTAGTTAAGTCTAAATCAATTAAAAGAGATAAGGCTTCTGATGGTGAATGTTTCGTCACTTCACTTTGACCTCCAGAGAGCCTTTTTATAAGTTTTTTTGCCCTTGTTGGAGAGACAATAGCTTCTTTAATTAATTTCGAAGCTTCTACATTTCCACACTTTCTTTGACTTATAACAGCAGCATATGTAAGTTCTTCCACAGTCACGCTATCTCTCAGTTCTTTTGTTTTCCGCCTTTTGCTTCTTTCAGTTAGATCTTGAAAATGTTTGTTTGGTCGTCCTGGTTTAAAAGTAGATGTTGCTGACCAATTATGTAAACTAACAGCACTATTTAGCCACTTTTCATTTTTCAGTAGAAATCTTACCTCTGTGTTGTTGGCTGAAGTCCATCTTAATTTAAAATCTGTTTTGAAGTTTTTTAAATCATAAGTCAGGGTTCTAAACTCATTTTCGGGACATTTGGTGATCTTTCGAAGTTTTGCTTCCATTTCTAACAATTTTTCGTCCAATTTTCGTTTGCAGCTTTCTTTTAATATCAAGTATAATGATCGTCTCCTCACTTGAATGTGATCTGACACGAAGTCTAAAACAAATATTTTAATCTTTTTAAACTATAATAAACAATTCAGAAAAAATACTTCAACAATAGAAAAGGCCATAAAAAAAAAGTGTGACAAGATGGGTAACATATTTTTTTGTCTATGGCATGGCAAAGATGTACACTTAACTGTAAAAAAAAAAAATTTGCCCGAACTGCTCCGACACTATAACAAAAACACTTTGTTTTGTTTAAAAACTGCAATATTTTTTATGTTTAACTATGCACCTTGTCACATCAATTCTCAACCAAATATCGAAAGCAAATATTGAAATTTTTTTGTAAAAATAAAGGACATACCTTGACCTTCAATCTCCATTAACATTTTTTCACAACCATCACTAATCACAACAAACATTAGACTGAATAATTACTGATAAGAAAATTGCATAAAATTAAGAGACCTTAGCTTTCAATAACGGCTAAATTTTGACAACGATCATAGCGAGGGCGGGGCTCGCAACTTTTATTTGAAACCGGTTTTAGCTAGCTAGGGTATTGAGGAATCAAAAAACCAAAAGTTAACGGGCCGAATAACATTTTTATTTTTTTCACTTTTGACCGGATTTTGAGGTCGAATACTCCTCTGTGCGGTGTGGAGATTTGTTCGCAATTTGAAGCTAATCATGTTCCAACATTACAGCTCAGCAGAGCATTCTGGATACGAAGATGCTGGAGCGGAACCTCTCATTGGCATAGATGACTTGGCAAGGGAGTTAAAGTTCGAAGAAACAACAAAGAAAGACAGCCAGAAGTCAAATGTTGAGAGAACTATTGAAGACTATTTGCTAACGCCAACAGATCCAGTCGTTGAAGAAGCTGACAACAATGAAGAAGCTGACAACAATGAAGAAGCTGACAACAATGAAGATGATGATGATGATAATGATGATGATGAGGACAACAATGATCAATGTGAAGATTGCGATGAGGACAAGGGCAAACAAAATGACTCACCAGAGGTTATAATAGAACCAAGCGAGGAGATGCAAAGGATGGCAGTTCTTTACTATGCTGGCTTCGCAGCTGGAAAGTACAAGAAGAAGCTTGATTGCGAAGCCTGCTCTGAGTTTATGGTAAGTAGCGAAGTCGAGAGAAGAGACCAACTGCTACTAATTGAGCTCAGGGCATATGCTAGTAGGTCAGCAACAACAGAGTTCGGGTCACTAACTGTACCCTCAACAAAATTTGAAAGCATGTCGCCAAAAGTCCAAGAAATGTTCTAAATACTCTTTCGCAGACGCCAGCACATAAGAAAGCTGATGGAAACGTGGATGAAGACTGCCCTCACGTTCGAAGATGAAGAACTTAAAATACCATGCGGACATCCGGAGCATAGAGCAGCAATAATCAGATACCTACTGACAGGTTTGATGTTGTTCTCTATAAAGAAAACCAATAAGGAACTTAAAAAATTGAAGAAGCAAAAGAAAAAATTTGTTTAGATTAATTTAAATTATAAAATGTTATGTTGTTGAATTTTATATTTATTTGTCATAATAAACATTGATTTTTATTACTATTGGAGATTTTTTTAATATAATATATTTCTTAACAAATTTTTTGTCCTATTTAGGTACCCCTCAACTGCCCTTATATATACGTGATACTTTTTTATCTTATATGCAATATATATATATATGTAAAATGAAGATAGTAATTTTGTTTATTTTGTTATATTTCCTTATTTTGTTGTTTTTTTATTTTCAATGTTGTTTGTTGATTTTTATAAATTTTTATTTTGTACATACATTTTTAACATTTCTTATATTTATTTTTGTTATTTTTCTTATATTTATTCTATGAATTCTTTGTGAAATCTTGATAAATGCTTTTATGTGCATATTGTAGTTTTTGAAGAAGCATTCAAAGTAGAAATAGTTGTAGTTGTAGCGAGGAGTAGGCCTACAAGGGGCCCTACTCAGTAATTCGTTTCGAAAGCAAAAACTTACGAAAACGAATATTTCCTACTCTTTATTTCTAATGCTGATTCGAATGTACTACTTTCGGAAAGGCAAATTCGAAAACGACTTTTTTAATTTTTTTTTATCTATTTAATATTAATTTAACAATGAGAATAGACTTGCCCTTCAAAACGAAATACAGAGTAGGGCTCCAGGGACACCTCGTTAAAAGAACGTCATCCTGTATTTTACCTCCTGGGTGATGCGGAAAGAAATACACTAGAATTGTTTTTCTCTTTATATATTTGCTTATTTTACTATGCTTTCCTATATATTTTTTTTGTAATGTAGTACATTTTTATCTTTTATTGACTCTCCTGTCTAATTTCTAATTTTACAAAATCTTCCCTAGGTAAGTTTTCGCGAAATACCCGTCGAAATTTTTTTTTTACATTAGCCGAGTTTTATTGGGAATCATTATACTCAAGTAAGTGCAAGTGACTTATTTTTGTCCACTTGAGTTGTGTTGTTCACTTGAGTTGTAGTTTTCCCATGGGGTTTTGCGATGTTTCGCTAAAGTCAGATTCTCAATGAAACTCGGCTATTGCTTTCCAGTAAAATCCGCTACAATTTCCATTTCCAACAAAATTTAAAAATTGGTTCTTAAAAAACTGTTTGTTTCTCGCCTCTGCAGCTTCTTCTGACAGTTGCCCAATAGGCAAAAGGGCATGTTTTATAATAGCAGGGCCATGTACAAGAATTTTATGAAGAGTTGGTGTCATTGGATGCCAGTCATATAACTGTACGTACATTTCAGCTGTTTCTCTGGTGAACTTCGCGAACTTATTACAATTAATATCAAATCCAGAAGAAATAGCTTCTAAAATTATTCGGAACTTCTTTATGAGGCGTATGTCGATGCCTGTTATTTCGGAAGCTGTTTCTGGATCGCTAAAAAAACGTCTTGACGTATTCCCTGTATTCGAATTACCGCAACCGACCTTTAGCATATCTATTATCAATCCTGTTTTTATTTTGAAATCCTTTTGAATCCTTTCCTTTGTTGATTTTACAATATTTTTTTCATTTTGACTTCTAGCTTGCCATTTTTTTAATGGTAACTTGTAGGCAATATGTAAAAGCGTTTCTAGAAGCCTTATTCTAGCATGTAAAATGGAGATTCCAAATCTAAGTGCTTCAGGACTCTCAGTTTTTGCACTTTTTAAGTCATTGAAATCTTTGGAAGTTTTTCCACATATGTAGCATTTCATGGTAGATGCTGTGCCTGTAGCCGCGTTACACACTTTACCATCTACCATTGTCATAGCCAGGGAGAGTGAAACATACATTTCAGTTCCATTTGTGTTCGGTATCCTTGTCTTTGTCAATTCTTTCACCTGATTTTCTACGTATTGTATTTCATCTTTAGTTATGTCCACAGTCTCATGCAAGAACCGTATTCTTATTGGACGACAGAATCTCGGCGAGGAAGGCGTAGGGTTTTGCCATCAAATTTTCTTGCTATCTCCAACTATAGATTGTAGTCTCACTGGAACCATTGAACTTTGAAAAATGTTTGAGTCATCAGCACATTGGTCGTTATTGAAATTTTGTTGATATTTTGCCTGTTGGCTACCATCACAACCCCATTTTGAAATAAGCTCCATATTCACTAGTTCATGTCGATCGCATGTTTCAAATATATTTTCTAAGAATTTGCAAAGTCTAGAAGCTGTATGATCTAACAAATCTTGCAGTTTTACTTCGGCACAGGATTCGGTTACATGCATAGGCTCCACCTTGGGATAGCACTCTTTTTTGGCCTCCTTAACTAGCGAATAACACGGATATATATTCTTGTTGGAATCGTGTAGTATTTCATACTGTCTCTTAGTTAAGTCTAAATCAATTAAAAGAGATAAAGCTTCTGATGGTGAATGTTTCGTCACTTCACTTTGACCTCCAGAGAGCCTCTTTATAAGTTTTTTTGCCCTTGTTGGAGAGACAATAGCTTCTTTAATTAATTTCGAAGCTTCTACATTTCCACACTTTCTTTGACTTATAACAGCAGCATATGTAAGTTCTTCCACAGTCACGCTATCTCTCAGTTCTTTTGTTTTCCGCCTTTTGCTTCTTTCAGTTAGATCTTGAAAATGTTTGTTTGGTCGTCCTGGTTTTAAAGTAGATGTTGCTGACCAATTATGTAAACTAACAGCACTATTTAGCCACTTTTCATTTTTCAGTAGAAATCTTACCTCTGTGTTGTTGGCTGAAGTCCATCTTAATTTAAAATCTGTTTTGAAGTTTTTTAAATCATAAGTCAGGGTTCTAAACTCATTTTCGGGACATTTGGTGATCTTTCGAAGTTTTGCTTCCATTTCTAACAATTTTTCGTCCAATTTTCGTTTGCAGCTTTCTTTTAATATCAAGTATAATGATCGTCTCCTCACTTGAATGTGATCTGACACGAAGTCTAAAACAAATATTTTAATCTTTTTAAACTATAATAAACAATTCAGAAAAAATACTTCAACAATAGAAAAGGCCATAAAAAAAAAGTGTGACAAGATGGGTAACATATTTTTTTGTCTATGGCATGGCAAAGATGTACACTTAACTGTAAAAAAAAAAAATTTGCCCGAACTGCTCCGACACTATAACAAAAACACTTTGTTTTGTTTAAAAACTGCAATATTTTTTATGTTTAACTATGCACCTTGTCACATCAATTCTCAACCAAATATCGAAAGCAAATATTGAAATTTTTTTGTAAAAATAAAGGACATACCTTGACCTTCAATCTCCATTAACATTTTTTCACAACCATCACTAATCACAACAAACATTAGACTGAATAATTACTGATAAGAAAATTGCATAAAATTAAGAGACCTTAGCTTTCAATAACGGCTAAATTTTGACAACGATCATAGCGAGGGCGGGGCTCGCAACTTTTATTTGAAACCGGTTTTAGTTAGCTAGGGTATTGAAGAATCAAAAAACCAAAAGTTAACGGGCCGAATAACATTTTTATTTTTTTCACTTTTGACCGGATTTTGAGGTCGAATACTCCTCTGTGCGGTGTGGAGATTTGTTCGCAATTTGAAGCTAATCATGTTCCAACATTACAGCTCAGCAGAGCATTCTGGATACGAAGATGCTGAAGCGGAACCTCTCATTGGCATAGATGACTTGGCAAGGGAGTTAAAGTTCGAAGAAACAACAAAGAAAGACAGCCAGAAGTCAAATGTTGAGAGAACTATTGAAGACTATTTGCTAACGCCAACAGATCCAGTCGTTGAAGAAGCTGACAACAATGAAGAAGCTGACAACAATGAAGAAGCTGACAACAATGAAGATGATGATGATGATAATGATGATGATGAGGACAACAATGATCAATGTGAAGATTGCGATGAGGACAAGGGCAAACAAAATGACTCACCAGAGGTTATAATAGAACCAAGCGAGGAGATGCAAAGGATGGCAGTTCTTTACTATGCTGGCTTCGCAGCTGGAAAGTACAAGAAGAAGCTTGATTGCGAAGCCTGCTCTGAGTTTATGGTAAGTAGCGAAGTCGAGAGAAGAGACCAACTGCTACTAATTGAGCTCAGGGCATATGCTAGTAGGTCAGCAACAACAGAGTTCGGGTCACTAACTGTACCCTCAACAAAATTTGAAAGCATGTCGCCAAAAGTCCAAGAAATGTTCTAAATACTCTTTCGCAGACGCCAGCACATAAGAAAGCTGATGGAAACGTGGATGAAGACTGCCCTCACGTTCGAAGATGAAGAACTTAAAATACCATGCGGACATCCGGAGCATAGAGCAGCAATAATCAGATACCTACTGACAGGTTTGATGTTGTTCTCTATAAAGAAAACCAATAAGGAACTTAAAAAATTGAAGAAGCAAAAGAAAAAATTTGTTTAGATTAATTTAAATTATAAAATGTTATGTTGTTGAATTTTATATTTATTTGTCATAATAAACATTGATTTTTATTACTATTGGAGATTTTTTTAATATAATATATTTCTTAACAAATTTTTTGTCCTATTTAGGTACCCCTCAACTGCCCTTATATATACGTGATACTTTTTTATCTTATATGCAATATATATATATATGTAAAATGAAGATAGTAATTTTGTTTATTTTGTTATATTTCCTTATTTTGTTGTTTTTTTATTTTCAATGTTGTTTGTTGATTTTTATAAATTTTTATTTTGTACATACATTTTTAACATTTCTTATATTTATTTTTGTTATTTTTCTTATATTTATTCTATGAATTCTTTGTGAAATCTTGATAAATGCTTTTATGTGCATATTGTAGTTTTTGAAGAAGCATTCAAAGTAGAAATAGTTGTAGTTGTAGCGAGGAGTAGGCCTACAAGGGGCCCTACTCAGTAATTCGTTTCGAAAGCAAAAACTTACGAAAACGAATATTTCCTACTCTTTATTTCTAATGCTGATTCGAATGTACTACTTTCGGAAAGGCAAATTCGAAAACGACTTTTTTAATTTTTTTTTATCTATTTAATATTAATTTAACAATGAGAATAGACTTGCCCTTCAAAACGAAATACAGAGTAGGGCTCCAGGGACACCTCGTTAAAAAAACGTCATCCTGTATTTTACCTCCTGGGTGATGCGGAAAGAAATACACTAGAATTGTTTTTCTCTTTATATATTTGCTTACTTTACTATGCTTTCCTATATATTTTTTTTGTAATGTAGTACATTTTTATCTTTTATTGACTCTCCTGTCTAATTTCTAATTTTACAAAATCTTCCCTAGGTAAGTTTTCGCGAAATACCCGTCGAAATTTTTTTTTACATTAGCCGAGTTTTATTGGGAATCATTATACTCAAGTAAGTGCAAGTGACTTATTTTTGTCCACTTGAGTTGTGTTGTTCACTTGAGTTGTGGTTTTCCCATGGGGTTTTGCGATGTTTCGCTAAAGTCAGATTCTCAATGAAACTCGGCTATTGCTTTCCAGTAAAATCCGCTACAATTTCCATTTCCAACAAAATTTAAAAATTGGTTCTTAAAAAACTGTTTGTTTCTCGCCTCTGCAGCTTCTTCTGACAGTTGCCCAATAGGCAAAAGGGCATGTTTTATAATAGCAGGGCCATGTACAAGAATTTTATGAAGAGTTGGTGTCATTGGATGCCAGTCATATAACTGTACGTACATTTCAGCTGTTTCTCTGGTGAACTTCGCGAACTTATTACAATTAATATCAAATCCAGAAGAAATAGCTTCTAAAATTATTCGGAACTTCTTTATGAGGCGTATGTCGATGCCTGTTATTTCGGAAGCTGTTTCTGGATCGCTAAAAAAACGTCTTGACGTATTCCCTGTATTCGAATTACCGCAACCGACCTTTAGCATATCTATTATCAATCCTGTTTTTATTTTGAAATCCTTTTGAATCCTTTCCTTTGTTGATTTTACAATATTTTTTTCATTTTGACTTCTAGCTTGCCATTTTTTTAATGGTAACTTGTAGGCAATATGTAAAAGCGTTTCTAGAAGCCTTATTCTAGCATGTAAAATGGAGATTCCAAATCTAAGTGCTTCAGGACTCTCAGTTTTTGCACTTTTTAAGTCATTGAAATCTTTGGAAGTTTTTCCACATATGTAGCATTTCATGGTAGATGCTGTGCCTGTAGCCGCGTTACACACTTTACCATCTACCATTGTCATAGCCAGGGAGAGTGAAACATACATTTCAGTTCCATTTGTGTTCGGTATCCTTGTCTTTGTCAATTCTTTCACCTGATTTTCTACGTATTGTATTTCATCTTTAGTTATGTCCACAGTCTCATGCAAGAACCGTATTCTTATTGGACGACAGAATCTCGGCGAGGAAGGCGTAGGGTTTTGCCATAAAATTTTCTTGCTCTCTCCAACTATAGATTGTAGTCTCACTGGAACCATTGAACTTTGAAAAATGTTTGAGTCATCAGCACATTGGTCGTTATTGAAATTTTGTTAATATTTTGCCTGTTGGCTACCATCACAACCCCATTTTGAAATAAGCTCCATATTCACTAGTTCATGTCGATCGCATGTTTCAAATATATTTTCTAAGAATTTGCAAAGTCTAGAAGCTGTATGATCTAACAAATCTTGCAGTTTTACTTCGGCACAGGATTCGGTTACATGCATAGACTCCACCTTGGGATAGCACTCTTTTTTGGACTCCTTAACTAGCGAATAACACGGATATATATTCTTGTTGGAATCGTGTAGTATTTCATACTGTCTCTTAGTTAAGTCTAAATCAATTAAAAGAGATAAAGCTTCTGATGGTGAATGTTTCGTCACTTCACTTTGACCTCCAGAGAGCCTCTTTATAAGTTTTTTTGCCCTTGTTGGAGAGACAATAGCTTCTTTAATTAATTTCGAAGCTTCTACATTTCCACACTTTCTTTGACTTATAACAGCAGCATATGTAAGTTCTTCCACAGTCACGCTATCTCTCAGTTCTTTTGTTTTCCGCCTTTTGCTTCTTTCAGTTAGATCTTGAAAATGTTTGTTTGGTCGTCCTGGTTTTAAAGTAGATGTTGCTGACCAATTATGTAAACTAACAGCACTATTTAGCCACTTTTCATTTTTCAGTAGAAATCTTACCTCTGTGTTGTTGGCTGAAGTCCATCTTAATTTAAAATCTGTTTTGAAGTTTTTTAAATCATAAGTCAGGGTTCTAAACTCATTTTCGGGACATTTGGTGATCTTTCGAAGTTTTGCTTCCATTTCTAACAATTTTTCGTCCAATTTTCGTTTGCAGCTTTCTTTTAATATCAAGTATAATGATCGTCTCCTCACTTGAATGTGATCTGACACGAAGTCTAAAACAAATATTTTAATCTTTTTAAACTATAATAAACAATTCAGAAAAAATACTTCAACAATAGAAAAGGCCATAAAAAAAAAGTGTGACAAGATGGGTAACATATTTTTTTGTCTATGGCATGGCAAAGATGTACACTTAACTGTAAAAAAAAAAAATTTGCCCGAACTGCTCCGACACTATAACAAAAACACTTTGTTTTGTTTAAAAACTGCAATATTTTTTATGTTTAACTTAACCTTGTCACATCAATTCTCAACCAAATATCGAAAGCAAATATTGAATTTTTTTTGTAAAAATAAAGGACATACCTTGACCTTCAATCTCCATTAACATTTTTTCACAACCATCACTAATCACAACAAACATTAAACTGAATAATTACTGATAAGAAAATTGCATAAAATTAAGAGACCTTAGCTTTCAATAACGGCTAAATTTTGACAACGATCATAGCGAGGGCGGGGCTCGCAACTTTTATTTGAAACCGGTTTTAGTTAGCTAGGGTATTGAGGAATCAAAAAACCAAAAGTTAACGGGCCGAATAACATTTTTATTTTTTTCACTTTTGACCGGATTTTGAGGTCGAATACTCCTCTGTGCGGTGTGGAGATTTGTTCGCAATTTGAAGCTAATCATGTTCCAACATTACAGCTCAGCAGAGCATTCTGGATACGAAGATGCTGGAGCGGAACCTCTCATTGGCATAGATGACTTGGCAAGGGAGTTAAAGTTCGAAGAAACAACAAAGAAAGACAGCCAGAAGTCAAATGTTGAGAGAACTATTGAAGACTATTTGCTAACGCCAACAGATCCAGTCGTTGAAGAAGCTGACAACAATGAAGAAGCTGACAACAATGAAGAAGCTGACAACAATGAAGATGATGATGATGATAATGATGATGATGAGGACAACAATGATCAATGTGAAGATTGCGATGAGGACAAGGGCAAACAAAATGACTCACCAGAGGTTATAATAGAACCAAGCGAGGAGATGCAAAGGATGGCAGTTCTTTACTATGCTGGCTTCGCAGCTGGAAAGTACAAGAAGAAGCTTGATTGCGAAGCCTGCTCTGAGTTTATGGTAAGTAGCGAAGTCGAGAGAAGAGACCAACTGCTACTAATTGAGCTCAGGGCATATGCTAGTAGGTCAGCAACAACAGAGTTCGGGTCACTAACTGTACCCTCAACAAAATTTGAAAGCATGTCGCCAAAAGTCCAAGAAATGTTCTAAATACTCTTTCGCAGACGCCAGCACATAAGAAAGCTGATGGAAACGTGGATGAAGACTGCCCTCACGTTCGAAGATGAAGAACTTAAAATACCATGCGGACATCCGGAGCATAGAGCAGCAATAATCAGATACCTACTGACAGGTTTGATGTTGTTCTCTATAAAGAAAACCAATAAGGAACTTAAAAAATTGAAGAAGCAAAAGAAAAAATTTGTTTAGATTAATTTAAATTATAAAATGTTATGTTGTTGAATTTTATATTTATTTGTCATAATAAACATTGATTTTTATTACTATTGGAGATTTTTTTAATATAATATATTTCTTAACAAATTTTTTGTCCTATTTAGGTACCCCTCAACTGCCCTTATATATACGTGATACTTTTTATCTTATATGCAATATATATATATATGTAAAATGAAGATAGTAATTTTGTTTATTTTGTTATATTTCCTTATTTTGTTGTTTTTTTATTTTCAATGTTGTTTGTTGATTTTTATAAATTTTTATTTTGTACATACATTTTTAACATTTCTTATATTTATTTTTGTTATTTTTCTTATATTTATTCTATGAATTCTTTGTGAAATCTTGATAAATGCTTTTATGTGCATATTGTAGTTTTTGAAGAAGCATTCAAAGTAGAAATAGTTGTAGTTGTAGCGAGGAGTAGGCCTACAAGGAGCCCTACTCAGTAATTCGTTTCGAAAGCAAAAACTTACGAAAACGAATATTTCCTACTCTTTATTTCTAATGCTGATTCGAATGTACTACTTTCGGAAAGGCAAATTCGAAAACGACTTTTTTAATTTTTTTTTATCTATTTAATATTAATTTAACAATGAGAATAGACTTGCCCTTCAAAACGAAATACAGAGTAGGGCTCCAGGGACACCTCGTTAAAAAAACGTCATCCTGTATTTTACCTCCTGGGTGATGCGGAAAGAAATACACTAGAATTGTTTTTCTCTTTATATATTTGCTTACTTTACTATGCTTTCCTATATATTTTTTTTGTAATGTAGTACATTTTTATCTTTTATTGACTCTCCTGTCTAATTTCTAATTTTACAAAATCTTCCCTAGGTAAGTTTTCGCGAAATACCCGTCGAAATTTTTTTTTACATTAGCCGAGTTTTATTGGGAATCATTATACTCAAGTAAGTGCAAGTGACTTATTTTTGTCCACTTGAGTTGTGTTGTTCACTTGAGTTGTGGTTTTCCCATGGGGTTTTGCGATGTTTCGCTAAAGTCAGATTCTCAATGAAACTCGGCTATTGCTTTCCAGTAAAATCCGCTACAATTTCCATTTCCAACAAAATTTAAAAATTGGTTCTTAAAAAACTGCTCATTTGTACAGTTTTCTGATTTTAAAAAATTTTGAATGAGACTTGCAAGTCAACGTCGCAATTTCATTTTTCATATCAAAACAATTACATTCAAATCTTCACCACCCAGAAAGACTATGGCACATACATTCACCAAAAGCGATTTTGGTTGCTATGGTGACTTTCATTCTTTCAAATTAAAACATGTATATGCCTTTCTTCCAACCCATTGCGCACTTGCCCGCCTAAATAATATATTCCACATCAGCCTTACCAGCTGAAAAGCGGCGTCTAGCGCCACCAACCATACAAAGGAGGAGATAAGAAAAAGCTATTCAGTAAAAGTACTATAGTTTAGATATACAAAGGTTCTATTTAATTTGTTAATGAACTGACGGAGTTCATGTTTTTTGATTATCGCCCATATATCATCTACATATCTTAACCAAATTCTTGGAAAATTTACTTGATTTTTCATTTCAGTTTCTATATGCGACATAAATAAATTTGCTAAAAACGGGCTCATATGTGATCCCATACTGCAACCAAATTTTTGTCTGTAAAACTTTTCATTAAACTGGAAAACAAATGAGACAATTTATGCTATGTCCGCACCTGAAGTTAACCTGGGTTTCGTTCCAGTATGGTTTGAGTTAACCAAGTAGTGTCCGCATATGCAGAAAAGTTTTGAGTTTATCTTTTTGTCTTTAGTTAAAAAGAGACAGACATACAAGTGTGAGCAGAACGTCAACGACGTATGAGAGAATTCATTCTCTCTCCACTCACTTCCACTCTCTTAAAGGTCAAATTCAATGGAATATTGGAAATAGTGCATTCAGCGCCTTTGGTTTCGAGTAGGTTATCTCGAAATCCAGTGACTAAAAAGGTTTCATTTTGTATGGCAAACCACTTGGTTATCATGTTGGTTTGGGATTGGTTTGAGTTAAACAAGTTTAACTCTCAGGTGCGGACATAGCATTAGACTTTGTTTCAAGATTAAGCCACATTTTCTGTCCTGCACAAATAGCTTTCTCTATAATTCTCTTATTTTCATAATTTGTTGGACCCCAAAATTCTGAAAATAAGGGAATTATAGAGGAAGCTATTTGTGCAGGACAGAAAATGTGGCTTAATCTTGAAATAAAGTCTAAATACTCAAAGCTGTCTGTAATTGAACGTGAGGCGTATTCCCTGCATCTATATCTCAGCAATAAACTTAATCATGAGGGAAATAATCAAATGCAAATAATGGAACAATCAAGCGATTGGAATAATTTTATTATGCATGTTCAAGATACAGTTGACTGTAAATTTGGTAAGAAAAAACAAATTTCAAAATTCAATCTTTTTATAGGTAGAGTCAATTATAATGAGCAAAAGAAGATTTTTAAAGTAGTAGAACCAGTAGAAGATTTCGTAAAAAAATTTTCAAGTTTGGAATTTACAACAAATGAATTGGAATTACTCAATAGAGGATTAAATTTTGCATTGCAACCAACAAAAGAAAAAGCTATCCAAAGTGCTTTGATTAACATTGAAACAGCTCTGAAACATTTCAATGATCCTGACGATAAAGTTAGAGTAAGGTCCGAAGCTATAGATAAAATTAATTTTAACGATCTAACGAACATGACTGCTAAAATGAAAAATTTTAGAGGAGCAGCGAAAAGTTCAAAAGAAAAGAAAACTTCAGTTATTTTCAGTAAAGCTGATAAAAGCAATAATATTGTAATACTAGACAAACAAGAATATATTGCAATAACTGAACAATTTATAAGAACTGGACCTTATGAAGAAGTAATTTTTAATCCTTTACCAGGAATGATAAGGAGAACTAAAGAAGCTATCAAAAAAGCAGTTAAAGTTTTTAATGATCCTAATTTATCAAGGAAATTAAATGTTTCAAATCCAATTTTACCAAGATTATATTCTCAGTTAAAATTACATAAACCGGGAAAACAAACAAGACCAATTACATCAACAACTGGATCAATGATATCAAAACTTGAATGTTGGTTATTAGAAAAACTAAATAATCTCCCAATTTGAAACAGCAGCTATAAAAAATGGAATTGAATTTGCAGAAAAAGTAAAGAACTTAAAAATAGCTAGCAATGAGATTCAAGTTTCATTCGATGTTGTTTCATTATATTCCAATTGATAAAACTTTAGTTTTTCTGAGAAAATGGCTAGAAAGAAATACACTTAAACCAGAAGAAATAAATGAATTTTTAAAACTTACTAAACTGTGCATGGATGAAAATTGTTTCCAGTTTAATGAAAAGTTTTACAGACAAAAATTTGGTTGCAGTATGGGATCACATATGAGCCCGTTTTTAGCAATTTTATTTATGTCGCACATAGAAACTGAAATGAAAAATCAAGTAAATTTTCCAAGAATTTGGTTAAGATATGTAGATGATATATGGGCGATAATCAAAAAACATGAACTCCGTCAGTTCATTAACAAATTAAATAGAACCAAATACCCATCAATAAAATTTACATATGAAGAAGAAATTTAAGGGAAACTAAATTTTCTGGATTTAAGTATAACTCGGAATGGAGACAATTTCGAATTGGATATATACAGAAAACCAACGAATACTCTGAGATACATTACATCAGACTCGTTCCATTCCTTTGAACATAAGATGTCAGCTTTTCACTCAATGATTTTTAGAGCTCTAAATATTCCAATGACTATAGAAACAAAAATAAAAGTGTTCGGTCAACGACCGAATACTCATCGCATCCATAATGCTGACGACGCAACATATAGTCGTCAGCCACCCAAGCCAACCAACTACACCAGCCACCCTCACCACCTACATATCGATCTACTTACTTGCCAGCCACCTCAGATGACAACACACGACGACCGATCGTGAACAGTCACCCTAGCAGCAGCATATTGTGTATATGGACACACAACCGCACATAGAAAAGTATCTGCCAATGCTTTGGTACGATACTTGTGCTTGAGACGATTGACCCATATCGCCACTACTTGGCTATGGGTATCGGATACACATTTGGGTTCCCATATGCCATAGGATGGCAGTGTTTATTCTGTATAAATACTGTGGCATCTATGGCAGTGGGAATAATTATAAACAACTAAAACGAAGAGAAGTAAACAATGTCGCCACTTAGGATCGGTGCCATAATCGCTGGAGTCGGCACAATATACTTCATGTGCCGTTGGATAACAAAGGCTTGGAGCTGGTATCAGCTATTGGACTCCCTTCATGTGTGGGAGTTATGGTGACGCTGCACATTCCTCATGGGCGAATGGCTGGATGAACGAGAACCAGGGTGGTTGGATTTGGCGGCTTGGCTTCGCTTTTTCATCAGTTCAATCTTGGCATTCAACAGTTTAAGTTCATCTTCACCTCTATCCGCGACGTGGTCGTCAATTCTAGTTTTTGTAATAAAGAATCTCACTCGACGTGGTCGTCAGTTTTCTTGGTTCTATTAACTAACCGACATAGTACATACAGTGCAATTAAGACAAATAAAATATATTTAAAAGCTACAAATTGTTGTTCGGCAAAGTGCCCTCTGGTTCACTTATCACTTTCAGCTTTTCCTCCCTCCCCTGACGCGCTCGGAAGTAAGTAAATTCCCGAACATTTGGTGCCTCCTGTGAGGACAGTGAAAGTGATTAAAGAAAAAACTTTGTGAGAAATTGTGGATGTGCGTGGCCACATATTGTGCGGTGTTGAGTGCTATCGTAGCACTAGTAACGTTAATTCGTGCGGTAATTGTGATCTGGGTATCCGAGTGAACCCAATCTGTGAACCGTGTGCAGAACAGTTGTGTGAGAAGTTAAAGTGAGAATCCGACATTTACCAAGTATGTCGAGAGGTGCAGTAAACAAAAGAAAGGCGGCATGCATGGGCATCGAGCGCCTCCATATCAAGGTGCACGATCCGGAGGCTGAATCATGGGATGAGATTCAGCTCCATGCTCACCAACGCTCATTGAACGAGATGTTCTCTCGCTTTGTGGATGCGCACGAGGACCTCGTGGATGACGCGTTGAACGAGGACGATATGAAGGCTCACAACGAGCTGTGGGCTGCAATAGAAGCCCAAGAAATTGAGACGCAAGTGACAATTGAGAGGCGGTTGGCACGCCTCAACATAAGTACTCCTCGTGGCAGTGTGGATGGCCATGGGCACTTCCTCCCTCAGCACAGCCGGCTCGACATGAAGCTCGACCCGGTGAAGATCCCTAGCTTCGATGGGAAGCTCGAAAACTGGCTGGCATTCCGAGATGCCTTTGAGTCTCTGGTACACACGGCCAGTGTACCAGAGGCATATAAATTACAGAAGCTAAGGGCTGCGATCGACAGCCAGACTGTGGGCTTGGTGGGGAATGTGTACGGCGGTGGATACAATCAGCTCTGGAGCGAGCTGAAGACCCGCTTCGACAACCCCAGGAAGCTGTCAAGAGCACACATCAACCGCATCATCAACATGCGATCCGAGTCGGTAGAAACAGAAACGGCATTACTTAGGATCGTGGACACTGTGAGAGGCACCTACAGGTCTCTCAAGGTGATGCACATCGATGTCGACAACTTGGATGTCGTCATAACGGCATTAATTGAACCAAAGCTGCCTAAGGTCACCGCAGAACATTGGTCCTATAATAGCGACCCAAGAGACCTGCCTAGTGTAGAGGCACTGCTCCAGCACTTGGAACACCGAGCAGCCAGCCTGACTGGACAGGGCCCAGCAGCCCCAACCACTACAACAACAACCACGAAGAAGCGAGATTGGCCTGTACAGGCTACAACACGTCGGGCCTCGGTGGTCCGCACCCACGCCGCCGTAACGGCAATTGACCGAGGGGGTTGCTCCTGCTGCAAGGGCCCCCACACCATCACGCACTGCCGCCACTTTGGAGCCATGACAATCATGGAACGGCTCAACGAAACCCGGGACAAGCGAGCTGCTTCAACTGCCTCCGCCCCGGTCACAACGCTCCCGACTGCCCATCAAAGACTTCCTGCCGGAACTGCAACGGGAGACACCACACGATGTTGTGCCGAAAGAATTCCTCCGCCGGACCTAGCAACGCGAGGAACACATCCGTCAACACCGCTGCAATCGAGCTGCCAGAGTCGAGCACCGCTCCTTGCAGATACCAAGCTGGGCGGCATGGGCCGCCAGAAGTATTCATCGACGAAGAAGAGCGCATGGATTGACTTGTCAATCCCAACAGCACCGTACTCCTAGCCACAGCCCTCGCTCATGTGTACGGTGACATCAAGCACCAGTTGTTGGTTCGCGCACTATGCGATCCTGGATCGCAGGTAAGTTTTGTGACGCAACATATTGTTCATAGGCTTCGCCTCCCACAAACCCGGGTAGAAGTCGCCATCCAGGGCATTGGCGCTTCTACCAAGATGATGACCCAAGGCCAAGTGACGCTGTCACTTCGGTCCACCCGCTCCAACTTCTGCATCCCGCTCAAGGTACTGGTCCTGCCGACCATCACATCAAACCTTCCCGGAGCGCAGCTTGACACGACGCAGTGGAAACATCTGGCCGGCCTTGCATTGGCCGACCGACACTACGGAACTCCTGGCGCCATCGACATGTTGCTCGGCGCCGACGTCTGGGGTTCTCTGGTACGAGGAGAGGTAATACATGGAAAACCTCACGAGCCCCACGCTCAGCAAACCCACCTGGGCTGGGTGGTATTTGGTCCAGCCACCTTGACGCAGTCATCCCAACCAATTCAAGCGTTGCACTGCCAGCCGGCACCGGAAGATTTTCCCAACCGGACCTTAGAAGACTTGGTCCAGAAGTTCTGGCACTTGGAAGAAGTGCCCACGGACAACTCCAGAGAAGATGAATGCAGTCGTCATTTCAAAGAGACGCATTCCCGCACGTCTGACGGGAGGTACATGGTACAAATCCCATTTCGCCACGACGCCCCTGCCCTCGGGGACTCCTACCGTGCAGCACTACGCCAGTTCTACAGTCTCGAACGCCGACTGCAGAGCAACCCTGAGATACGAGAGAAGTACATCGACTTCATGAGGGAGTATGAGAGTCTTGGACACATGGAACGGGCCGGTCAACATGGCGACCACCCCAACTGCTACTACATCCCACACCACGCCGTGACAGTCAAATTCCGCGTGGTGTTCAACGCCTCAGCCAAGACGACCAGTGGTGTATCTCTCAACGACACCCAGTTGGTCGGTCCGACAATCCAGGACTCACTCATCAATGTGATCCTGCGATTCCGTCGTTACATGGTAGCATTGACAGCCGACGTCGAGAAGATGTTCCGGCAAATTCTGGTTGCCCCGGAGCATCGGGATTATCAGCGGATTCTCTGGCGTGAATCCCCTACAGCAGACCTGGTGGTGTACCAACTCAAAACGGTCACCTATGGCATGGCAGCAAGTCCCTACACATCCGTCCGCTCCATGGTACAGTGTGCAGAGGACAACCACAATATCATCCCGAATCCAGCCCGCGCGCAAGCGGCAAAAGAGACAATCGAGAAGGCGTTTTATGTAGACGATCTTCTCACCAGCTGCGACAGCGTCAAGGAAACCTTGGCATTGGCGAAAGACGTGGACCAAGTGCTCAAGAGTGGGCACTTTACACTGCGCAAATGGAACTCTAATCGCGCAGAGGTAACTAATGTTCTTGTTAACAATGTTTCTCCTTCTTCTCTCCCTACAGAGCTCGTTATAGAGTGCCCGACCGCCACAGTTCTTGGTTTGCGGTGGGATCCAACAGCTGACGAGCTCTTCTTCTTGGTGACTCTGGACCTTCCTAAGTCGACACCCACCAAGCGGCGTGTGCTTAGCGAGATAGCACAATTGTTCGACCCCACGGGACTGCTCGCTCCCGTAGTCATTGTTGGGAAGATGTTCATCCAAACACTGTGGACATCCGGTATTACGTGGGATACCCCATTGCCAGACGAGCTGCTCAAAACCTGGACCGCGTACCGAGACGCACTTACGACACTCAATCATGTTCGTGTCCCCCGGTGGCTAGGCCTGCACAGCCAGCATGTCACCACACTGCATGGGTTCTGCGATGCCAGTGCCCGTGCCTATGCTGCCGTCATCTATGTAGTTACCAGAGAAGCAGGCGATCGGGTACACGTCTCCTTACTGACTGCCCGCACCAGGGTAGCCCCAATCAAGGGCGCTACCATTCCTCGTCTTGAGCTATGTGCAGCTCACCTCCTGGCCCAAACCTATGACAGCGCCTGCCGCGCTCTAGGACTTCGGACGTCGCCCTATTATCTCTGGTCAGACTCCAGCATTGTGCTTTGCTGGTTGCGGAAGGAGCCGTCTACCCTGAAACCCTATGTTGCCAATAGGGTGCGACAGATCTTGGAGATCACTCCTCCAGAACATTGGAACCACGTTCGCACAGCTCAGAATCCTGCCGATTGCGCTAGTCGGGGAATCAAGGCTGCCGAACTCATTCAACATCCGTTGTGGTGGCAAGGTCCGACTTGGTTGACCACTGGCCACCTCCCACTCAGCCCAACCGGGCAGCTCAAAGACCGAGACTTGGCTATTGTCTCAGACGAATTGAAGACCATGGTGTTTGCAGGCGCTACCATCAGGTGTCCGGAACTTACAACGAGGCGTCACGACGGGGTCATCATTCCCCTAGTTGACCGATTCAGTTCCCTCCAGCGGCTACTACACACAGTAGCTTATATGTTCCGATGGCGGAACCAGAAATCCCGTAAGCAGACAGTTGTAGAAGCGGACGAGCTTCACCGAGCCATGCAACGCCTCATCATTCTGGAGCAAGCAAGCGCCTTCCCAGATGAAATACACGCAGTGCGGACTCAGGCCACCCTGGCCAGCCACAGTCCCCTGCTCTCGCTCAACCCATACTTGGATCCCAGTGGCATTCTTCGAGTCGGTGGACGACTCACACATGCAGAGCTCCCGCACGAGCAGAAGTTCCCGGTGGTACTCCCCAAAGCCAGTGCGTTGGTCTGGCTACTGATAATGGAGACCCACCGCAATACATTACATGGTGGTGTCCAACTCATGCTGCAGACGTTGCGGCAAAGGTATTGGATCTTGCACGGGCGACAATTGGTTCGGACCGCCCTACATAAGTGCGTCACATGCAGACGGCAGCGTGGGAAACTCCTCACACAACAGATGGCATCATTACCCGGCCCACGAGTCAATCCAGCACGCCCCTTTCTGGCATCAGGCGTGGATTACTGTGGCCCCTTCACTCTTCGCGTTGGAACCAAGCGATCGAGGACAACCGTCAAGGGCTACCTAGCCATATTCATATGTATGGCTACCAAAGCTGTGCATATCGAAGCAATAGAAGACCTCTCATCACAGGCATTTTTGGACGCTTTTACACGTTTCGTCAGTAGACGTGGGATCTGTCGCGATCTCTATAGTGATAACGGGACGGCATTCGTAGGTGCCAACCGGCATTTGAAGGAAGACTTGGAGGTCTTCGCAAGTCAACACAACCAGCAGCACTTGGCGCATGCAGGCACACAGTGGCATTTCATCACACCTGGCGCACCCCATCAAGGTGGCCTATGGGAAGCAGCGGTTAAGTCTGCTAAGCATCACCTCACACGACTGGTGGGTACCCAGTCTCTCTGGTACCACCAGTTCCACACCTTGGCGACCCGGATTGAAGCCTGCCTCAACTCCCGGCCTATTGTTCCTCTGCACGACGATCTGGACGAGAAGCTCGCACTCACCCCTGGCGACTTCCTTATTGGACAACCTCTGTTGGCTATCCCGGAACCAGCCATTACAGACGTGCCACTTAATCGGCTCAAGCAGCACCAGTGGATCAGGCAGATCCACCAAGAATTCTGGAAACGATGGTCTGAGGAGTACTTGGCCACTCTTCAGACCCGCAACAAATGGGAGAAACGCGAGCCGAATCTCCGAGTAGACGACATCGTCATCATCAGGAGCGAAAACCTTCCTCCTACACATTGGCGCCTTGGACGCATTGTAGAAGTGCACCCGGGCAGTGATGGACTTGCCCGCAACGCCACTATCCGAACGAGCGTTGGAGCCTCACGCCGACCAGTGCAGAAACTCTGTCGGCTCTTCGAGGCCTAACGATGATACAACACAACTCATCTATCCGCATACCACCCCCTATGATTGCGGAACTACAAGACACAACGACAGCACCATAAGATTTAAGAGAATCTCTGACGCTGTGACACACATCAAAGCCAATGGTCATTAGGCCTTCATATGCATCCCATTATCATCGATTTCTGCTAAAACCTACGGTTTCCGACCTGTGACTCCAAAGTAAATGCACGTTGGTTCAACAACGCGACGAACGCACCATCCTCACCAGGGACTTTTCCTTGAACCCAATGGTTCAACCGGGCAGAATGTTCGGTCAACGACCGAATACTCATCGCATCCATAATGCTGACGACGCAACATATAGTCGTCAGCCACCCAAGCCAACCAACTACACCAGCCACCCTCACCACCTACATATCGATCTACTTACTTGCCAGCCACCTCAGATGACAACACACGACGACCGATCGTGAACAGTCACCCTAGCAGCAGCATATTGTGTATATGGACACACAACCGCACATAGAAAAGTATCTGCCAATGCTTTGGTACGATACTTGTGCTTGAGACGATTGACCCATATCGCCACTACTTGGCTATGGGTATCGGATACACATTTGGGTTCCCATATGCCATAGGATGGCAGTGTTTATTCTGTATAAATACTGTGGCATCTATGGCAGTGGGAATAATTATAAACAACTAAAACGAAGAGAAGTAAACAATGTCGCCACTTAGGATCGGTGCCATAATCGCTGGAGTCGGCACAATATACTTCATGTGCCGTTGGATAACAAAGGCTTGGAGCTGGTATCAGCTATTGGACTCCCTTCATGTGTGGGAGTTATGGTGACGCTGCACATTCCTCATGGGCGAATGGCTGGATGAACGAGAACCAGGGTGGTTGGATTTGGCGGCTTGGCTTCGCTTTTTCATCAGTTCAATCTTGGCATTCAACAGTTTAAGTTCATCTTCACCTCTATCCGCGACGTGGTCGTCAATTCTAGTTTTTGTAATAAAGAATCTCACTCGACGTGGTCGTCAGTTTTCTTGGTTCTATTAACTAACCGACATAGTACATACAGTGCAATTAAGACAAATAAAATATATTTAAAAGCTACAAATTGTTGTTCGGCAAAGTGCCCTCTGGTTCACTTATCACTTTCAGCTTTTCCTCCCTCCCCTGACGCGCTCGGAAGTAAGTAAATTCCCGAACAAAAAGAATTCCAAAAAATTAAAGACATAGCCAAAATTAATGGATATACTGAAGAATTGATTGAAGATTTAACAATTGCACATAGAAGAAAACAAGAATTGAGAAATTATACAACTTTAGATCTAATAAGGAATGAAGGAAATGACAAAAAGAAATATTCAAAATTTTATTTCTATCCAGAAATAACATCAAAGATAAAACCAATCTTTAATAAATATAATATCCGTATGAGTGAGTGCAGCGAAATAAAAATTAAAAATCTGATTGGAGGATCTAAGGATAAAATTGAACAACTTCAAAAGTCAGGAATTTATTCTATCGGATGTAATGATTGTGCAAAAGAATATATAGGACAGACAAGAAGACCTATTCTAAAAAGATTTAAAGAACATTTTGCACATCTTAAATATAATGAAAAAGAAAAGTCAAGTGTTGCAGAACATTATGCTAGAAAATAGTCATAGCTTTAGTTTGCAAAATTTAAAATTAATAAGAAATGTGAACAGCAATTATGAATTAGATGCTTTTGAATCATTTTACATATTTAAAAACAAAAATAATCTAATGAATAGTGATGATGGACCAATCAAAGATTCAATATTCAAAAAATTTTTTAATAGATTCAACTCAACCCAACTGTAATTTTGTTTAGAAACATTTTTGTTTATTATTAGTTTTTTGACAAATAAATTAATTTAATTTAATTTATAAATCTCACTGACGATGGAAGTATTGCTTCTGAAACGTACATCTGAGGAAATATAAAAAGTGTTTACTAATCTTTTCATTTATACATTATGTGTCTACAATGTATGATCAATTTTGATACATCTGATTACTCAAAATTTTATTTATATATACGAGCTTTAGCAGATTCAATCAGAAATTATTTACATGATGTTGGCGTCGATTGCTCATATATGTATGGCAAAGGATTCGATGGAGCTCCGGCAATGAGTGTCCAATTCATTGGTGCACAGGCTTATCTGAGATCGTATTTCCCCCTGGCAATTTATGTACATTGCGCTGCACATAGCTTTAGTTTGGAAGTCAATGCAGCGTGCGAAGTGTCCGAAATCAAAAATGCGTTAGGAACTATCGGAGCGATTGAAGCATTTTTTTCACTGGCCTAAAAGACAAGACGTTCTACACCAAGAAATTTCAAAAATGACAAACAAAAGTGAAAAAAAAAAACAAAAGTTTAAGTCTGTTTGTCCTACCAAGTGGGCTCAGTCTCATGAAGTAGTTAGAACGTACGTTGAATTGCAACCGGCTGTTATTGAATCTTTGGAAGAAATCAAAACGTGGAAATATCGAGATACTTCGCAAAATGCATTGCATCTTTTGACAGCGATTTCGACTGTTGATTTCCAAATCGCCTGTCACATTATGGAATCAGTTAATGAAATTGCCACGCCGCCGCCGCCGCCGTTGCAATCAACAAAAAAATCGTTGCAACGTTCAAGCACAAAGTATTGAAGACTACTACAGAATTTCTTTCTACATTCCGTTTCTTTATACGTTCATTTCTCAACTCAAAAGTCGGTTCTCGGAACACAAATCCATTTTCCAAAGTTACGGGCAACTGTTTTTTGAACAAGAATTTAACGAAAAGAAATGCGCTGACTTCTACACATTTTACGAAAATATATCGGATTGATCGAAAGAAAATTTTATGTCAGAAAAAATGTGGAGGCAACGAATCCAGATCCAACGGGCAGGACATCCAAAATGCGCTTAATTCTTTACTGGTTAGTTTTTTCGATCAAAAATTTACATGTAAAAAAGTTTATATGTGACGCGATCCGAGAAAAGGCACCTTTTAAGCAAAAGTGAAAGATTACACGGAACGCTCTGAAAGGATGAACGTGGATGTACCATTCAAACCAATGTGAAAAATCGTTTCTCTGAATTTATATTTTGTGAAAAAATAGCGATGTTACAATTTCTGATTGTGCTTCATGAATATTCAGTAAAAGAACTTGTGTAAGCAATCATGACCCAACAACCGATTTTTTGCCAAGTAAGTCACTTTTATCGGATCGAGACACATATGCAAACATCAATCTGACGATATTTTTCAGGTTATCAGTAGCAAGTCGTTCAAGAATGTCGATATATTTTGCGAGTCTTGGCAGTTGGCAGTACTACCTGTAACTACAGCAACTCCAGACCATTTTCGACGTTGAGGAGAATCAAAACTTACCTGAGAAATACGATGGGACAGGAACGACTAAATGGTCTTGCTTCTTTAAATATCCATACCCATATTGAATTTGCCGTGGACGAAATTCTAGCGAAATTTTTCAAAAAACCTCGAAAATTTACTAGTGTTTGAGGTAGCATGTTCTTCATATTTTTATGAAATGTAATAATGATCAATAAGGTTCTTGAACTTTTTAAATAATAATATTACTTCTCCTTTACTTTTTTGTTTTGCTCATGCTGTATTTTTCCGTCCCGTAACTAAATTTGAACATTAGGAGCCGATAAATATTATAAATAACATCTTTTATTTTGCGTTCAATTTTAAAAGGGTTGAAAGTACAGATGTCGTAGAAAGTTTTCTGGCGATCAAGTCGAAAGCTGTGGGTATTGATGAAATGCATCCAGTTTTTATTAAGGCAATACTACCCATACTTTTACCGTATATTACGCATATTTTCAACACAATTCTCACAACCGGAGTTTTTTCTGTTCAATGGAAGTTAGCAAAAATAATACCTGTTGAAAAATGTCAGGGTGGTAAAGAATTTAGACCGATTTCAGTACTTCCTTTTTTGTCAAAGGTTTTTGAAAAAATCATTCAAAAGCAAACAAATTCGTATCTTCGCAGGGAAAACCTTTTATCGCCAAAACAGTCTGGCTTTAGAGAAAAGCATAGTTGCGCTACAGCTCTCATTAACGTTATCGAAAACGTCAGACTAGCCTTAGACAGCAGAAAAATAACTTTCCTGGTACTTTTAGATTTTTCTAAAGCCTTCGACACGGTTGTCCATTTCAATCTTTGTGATAAGTTAGCTAGGCTGTATAACTTTTCCAGCTCAGCAGTTAAATTACTTAACTCTTACTTAATTGGTAGACAACAAGCCGTTATGTTTGGGAACCACCAATCTGATTTTCTCCCCACAACAAGGTATTCCACAGGGCTCCATTCTTGGTCCTCTTTTATTTTCACTTTATATAAACGAACTTCCCGAAACTATTTCTGTGTCAACTGTTCACATGTATGCTGATGACGTCCAAATGTATAACAGCTGTTCCGCTGGACAAGTTAACAGTTGTACAAAACATCTCAGATTTCGCCAAGTGCAACGGTCTTTTCTGAACCCTGCCATTAAAAGTGTCTTGTTATCTCAAAGAAGCCTCTTGGCTCTTCCCAGCTTCCACAATTGAAATTAGATGGTTCTACAATAGAGTGTGTCG